>JAOXYL010000048.1:6602237-6627827 GCA_028564955.1 Terapon puta
CAGTTTGGAGAGGGGTGAAGTGAGGTGAGGAGGGAGGGAGGGGTGCCGGCGGGAGGGTCGGGGGGTTAGTGAACTGATGACTGTGTTAAGTGCGGGTGCTGAGCGGGCAGAAACGGGAGGGAGCGAGCGTGTTCAGCACCGCTGTCTCCCTGAGCTAAAGGGAACTTGGGGGGGACGGGGAAAAAAAAGGGCGCATGTCGCTGAATTCGGATGATCGTCTAATGGATGATTGATGCTCGGCTCGACGAGGCACGCACGCGCGATGCACTCAGCGGCCGCCCTGAGTCGGCTCTTACCTTTTGACCCGGCGGCCCGCTGTCCCCCGGTAGGCCCGCCGCACCCTGCCGGAGCACAGAGAGAAATATCCATCAAAAGAATGAAATACGCACATCGCCACATCCATCTCTCTCCATTATACTTTAATGAGGACAAACACCACGCCCGGACATTACTCACATCTTTACCAGCAGCACCATCGCTGCCTGGCTCCCCCTGTAAGACAAAGTCAAAGCAGGAGGAAAAAAACAGGGTAAGTGAGATACATTTGGCACGGTAGCGGCTTCAATGAGGCTTAATCAAATTGCACTTCTTTTCCAGGGGCAAATGTGAAAGTCGACACAAATTGAGAGGTACTAACCATTGGCCCCGGGTGCCCGGGTGGTCCTGGACTTCCTCCCATCCCTGGAAGACCCCTCTCACCAGCTTGGCCCTTATCACCTTTTATCCCCTTGAGAAGTAAGATGGAGGATTCAGATTTAGTCATTTTAATACTTTTTTAGGGCACATTCATTTTAAATGGTAAATCCTAAAATTAAGAAACGCTATTGTCATTCCTGGTAATCTATTTTCTTCTCTTTTTTTTTAAGTATGTGTACCTTCTGTAATTATTTACTGTTACCATAATTAATGTTGGTATTATTCATGCCTACTGAAGCAACCCATTTTTCCCCAGGGAGTGTGAGGAACTCAGCTAATTTAATGTTATAATCCATTTATTGTCTGTTAAAAGTATGGTGTTTCACGTGTTTTAGAACATTTCTCTCACCACTCCTGAAGGACCGGGAGGTCCCGGCGGTCCTGCTGGACCTGTAGAACCCTAACAGGGAAAGCAAACACATTATTCAAGTTTAACACAGTAATCTATTACACTAGCAACAGATCATACATGTAAAGCTAAAAGGGCAGTGAACTTACAATGTGGCCAGGGGGTCCAGGTCGTCCCTGAGCTCCTGGGGTACCGGGATCACCCTGAAAATGTCACAGATTGACCTTTTGAGATCTCCAGGGTTGCAGTGACTATGATATATATGTACTCCTTCTCTGTGGCTTGCATGCACAGATTATCAATCTTTATCCGAATGGATTTTTTCAAAAATAGAAAACAAATATATTTACCTCATGTCCTGGTCTGCCTGATGGTCCAGGTGGACCTGAAGGTCCAGGTTCACCCTGAAGAGATGAGAGAAAAAATGATAAGATACTCGAGGAAGCATGAGTGGGATGCATCACTCTTCAATAATAAAAACCAGACTTGTGTCTTGACAGTTCATAAGTATCAGTTTGACACAACAGCTTGGCCTAATGCACAAACAACAGACAGCAACTGTAAGCAGACAAACAGACACACAGACACAGACATGTGATGGTAAAGCAACGAGTCGTTGGCTAACCTTCTGTCCGGGGAAGCCAACATGGCCAGTTTTCCCTTTGAATCCCTGAGGAGAGACATCAAAGAGAATGGGATTGGTACAGTATCAAAATTCACAAAGTCGAGGCTGCCAGAGAACGGGCAGACGTGTCTTTGAAATCCCGAACACCTGCTCTCGGGTAGAACACAAACTGAGATACAGAGCGCGAGCAAGAGAAGTAAAAAGGAGAAGAGAGACAGCAACTTGTTTCTTTTTTGCTGAAGCTGACTACAGTGTGTGAATCTCACCATATCTGCCGTGTCGATATATGAGACAGAGAGTTAGAGAGATCTTAGAGGTAGATAGGAAGCTTAGAAGTTTCATACGAGGCTGCAAGACTCTGTAATGATTGCACATACTAATGTAGTCCACCAGTATGGCTGAGGCAAATGAAATAACATGAGCTTGAGCGTGTGCTAATTTGGCTTCGGTGCTGGTGGTGAAACTACAAAAAAGTTAAGAATTAAGATTATACCACCTGTCTGGAAACTTTTCAATGCACATGCACTCGTCTTCAATCCAAAAGCCGAGTCACAAACGCGCAAGAATATTCCCACATCGTAAATCCAACTCTCCATAAAGAGCTTTGGATAGGCTTTCATTGGAAAGGGTTTAGTCATGCAGGCTGATTTGCATACTAGTTTGCTGTTTGTGGAAGTGAAGGTGAGCTGCGGCAATGCAGCTCTAATGCACTGGGTAAAAAATATGATTGCATCTACCAAAACAAGCAACTGTATGTGGGAAATAATGAGAGCACGGCTGACGTGAATGTGTGGAGGAAGAAGATTTACATTAGTCTCCACATCCTTCCATTTTTTTTTTCACAAACAAGAATGTACAGCCCGTTTTTCTTTATGCAACCCATGCAGTAGGTTTGGAGACGATGGCACCGGAAAGGAGGAGAGGTCTTTGGGATCCCATCTGATACAAGTTCACTGGATAACTGAAAACCTGCTGGTGATACTGGGGTAAAGTCAGGTGCTCACTAAAGTCAAGGAGATACATCCTGTCATAGTGGACCAATTTAAGCATGTGGGACGGGACCAGTGTGGGCACGGATGGATAAAAATCTCAGCATATACAACTTGAAAAAACAGCTTGAGACTGATAATGAATTAAAACCTTATGATGTTACTTTCTGCAACTGCCTAACCCAACATCAAAAGGGTACAAATGATTCATGACTGTTAATTCAAGAAATGTATTACGACCTGCTTTGGATAGCACTAAGTGTTCAGGAAGAAAAAAACACATCTCATGTTTAATTCATGTTGTTATTTCTGCGCTGGGTTGAGAATTTCATCAGGTCACGGAGATATTAGATGTGAAACTTACTGGGATTCCTCGTGGTCCTGCTGGGCCTGGAGGTCCTGTTTCTCCCTGGTAATGAAAAAATAGCCTGTGTCAAAGGTCAACTGTATGTACATGTTAAACTGTACCAAATATAGGACAGCTGCGGTGTGTTCAGATATTCTGCCCATGTGCGGGCATGTCAACGTTGTGATGCAAGTGCACAACTCACCCTCAGCCCTGGTTTTCCATCTTTTCCATCCATGCCCTCAATGCCAGGGGGCCCCTTTTTCATTGCAAACACGGACAGAGAGTAGAGATGGAGATCAGTCTGAATAGTATCTGTGTTAAAATGGGTCAAAATCCAGCAATATAACATGTATGTACCATAAGCCCCGGGGAGCCTGGTGAGCCTGGGGGTCCAGTTGGTCCCTGAGATCCCTGAGTGCCATCGTTGCCCTTTAAAAAAAAAAACATAGAACTTTTCAGTACAACAAGCAATGAATTTGGATGCTAATCAGAAACAGCTGAATGTGTTATTTCTACTTGCCTTTTCACCTTTGAGCCCAGGGAGTCCTTCTCTTCCAGATTTGCCTCCAGGACCTGGTGGACCCTAAAAAGACAGTTAGTAATATACAAAGTCACCACTAATACTGCAGAGCCAAAATTTTGCCATAGAGGGGGTGAAGTATGTACATACTGGTGGTCCTGGGAAACCTGGTTGTCCTTGGAAACCCTTGAAATGAAAAAAAAAAGTAACACATGTTTAATACGTTTGTCACATTTGTCTATTATGTGTGTACAACATGTTTTATACATACCTGATCCCCTTTTTCACCAGGACCCCCTGCCGGGCCTGTGTCTCCTTTAATGCCCTGCAGACACAGAGCGGCTCACATTACTCTCCGTTATTAATACTTTGCAATGATAAATTGAAGACGCCAGATTCTAAATATTGCCAAAGCAAATTTATGAGGGAGCACTGACCGGTGAGCCGGCCTGTCCTTGGTACCCGGGGCTACCAGGAGGACCCTGCAGAAGGGCGGGAAATGTTAGAAGTGATATACGACACAAGCTGCAGATGCACTGTGATAACAGTGACGGTGTGATGCCTTACTGATTCTCCTTTCTGACCACTGCTTCCTGGGCTCCCGCGTTCCCCCTTCAGTCCCTGAGAAATACATATAGACAGTTAATCAGTGTCACGTCACACATCAATGTAACCACCTATCCATCCATTAAAGCTGTCACATTGTTGTCAATCCATTACCTCCTATATAATGAGACAGTGAGAGTAACTTACTGGCAGTCCAGGCGGTCCCATGGATCCTGGGTACCCGGGCGTCCCCGGAGGGCCCTGAGGTAAAGATCATACAATCAATCAAACGGGCAGAGCGGTTATTTTCCTGCATGATATGATTCCAAGGAATTTGATTGGCAGATACTTACCTGCTCGCCCTTCAATCCTGAGAGGCCAGGTGACCCTCGCTCACCCTGTTGACCCTGAAAATGATGGGAGAGAGGAATGATTAGGAAATGAAGGACAGGATGTGATGTGTATGTCAGGGAGAGAGGCCCCCCTGGTGGAAATGAGCCAAGGACGAGGCGAGTCAATATCGGAGAGAGGAAACGGCTAACTGGCTCGTGCCATCTCCTTGCGGGACAGTCAACATTTGATTTTGTCCTCCGCTCGACACCTCTGCGAGTCCTCAGGGTGGTGATTTACATCTGCGAGGGCGATATCCAGAGGCTGAACACTGCCTGCTCGGCCCACTTGGCTGGGGAATATCATTTTCAGTTTTTGTCTCCCTACAAATGAAGCAGACTTTCATAGGCTGCATCCCTCTTTTTCATCCCTTCCTCCCTCATTGTGTTGCAGATTCAGGTGCGAGTTTCACCAAAGCTGCAGCCTTCATTAAGTAATTTATATCTATAGGACCTTGCTTTTTGATTGAATAAAACGGTTACCAAGCAACACTTATTACGCTGTCTACATTGCGATCACATTACAGACCGATTCCATGATGTATGAGAAAGCTATATCTCACAGCCTATTAATTGAGTATTGAATGTTGTTTTGACATAAATATTAACAGGCATGTGCAAGTGTGATCTGTTGCCTGGCAACAGCTGCAGTAAGCAGAAGACAGATGAGTGCTGGAAGAAAAGAAAGCAGAAAGTTTTTTTTTTTTTTTTTAAACGTGCAAATAAAAGAGTATTAATGGAAGCTGGGAACTTTTAAAAATGGAGACACTCATATTATTTAAAAATGGTGGCAACTAAGAGTGATAATTAGCTGTTTACTAATATGAACGGCCCCTCCAGAATGAATAAATACAAGCAAACTTAAAATGGCAATAATATCAGTGTGAAAAGATTCAGCAGTGTGACTGGCTATTAGAGTGATTACTGTGGGTTGTATTTTACAGAATGTAATTAGTAATTGTTCATACTGGGGGGAAACTAATTAATAGCTGATCATTATGAGTAACTTCCTCACCACTGAATATGAATAATAAAGTAAGCGGCAGGGTCACACTTCTCTCCATCACAAACAGTCCAAACAGACGCAGCGTTGCACACAGCAGAAGCTAACACCTGCTATAAAGTGCCACTATGCTGCAAATGGGCTCCATGCGGCGCGAACTCAGCTCACCCATCTAGCATCTCTACTCTCCTACAACAATGAATCTGTATGAGGACGAGGGTGGGGCGGGGAACGGAGGGAGGGGGTTGCTCGGTCTACACGGCGGCTCCACTCTCCATCACTTAGACGGGGGAATAATTGAACAACTGGAGAAAGAGACAACCAAATCGTTTCCTCATCTGAAATAACTTTCATTAAGGAGCCACGGAGAAACGCGGGGAGGATACAGGGACGGGAAAGGCGGCGTAATCAAAGGGTGTTTGATTCAAAAGTGAGATGATCCGTGTTTGGAGAAGCCAAGGACAGAAAAGAATACTTGTACTCCACAAGCTCTATATGATGCTACTTTATGCTTCTAATCATGACATTTCAGTGGGAGTACTGTACTTTTTACTACAGTTATCAGACAATTAATTCCATTTTCAAATTAAGGGTTTACATGAACACAGTTTCTATGATCTCTACAGATCAAATGTATTTTTAAATACTCAACAGTGCCTTTTTTCCTTTTTTGTTGGAGCTGAAAAGAGTGATCTCGCCTTTAAACTTCATTTACATAACAGTCTAAAGTAAAATGATCCAGTAATTTACAGACAGGCAAAGATCAGAGCAAAATGAACACAACATTTTGTAGTAGAAGTCTATTAATCATCCCACGGTCCTCCAGATACATCTTGGGAACCATGAAAGGGGGACCAGCCTCACCGCTTTTGAATCACGACGTTCCATAACACTGATGCATCAGTATTAACTTTTACATAAAATCATATATAATAATGTTCAGGGACATTTATTGTACAACCAATGCTTTTATTATGATACTTGAATTCCATTTAACTAATTACTTGTTCTTACTTAAATAGGTTTTTCTTATCTTTATATTATTGCATTGATACTTTTTACTTGATTAAATGATCAGAGTACTTCCATCATTGATTAAAAGTGTGTGCAAAAATGAAAATGAAGTTGGAAGTGTGAATCATACTTACAGGTAAACCAGGTGAGCCCTGAGGACCTGGGAAACCAGGAGGTCCCTGTGGTGAGAAATCAGTGAGAGGAACACTTAAAAACAGCTGAGACCAGATTAATTTAGACACCAGAATAAAACGAATTTACACGTCTAATTGAAGCAGGTTTGAACTTGCTTCTGACAATTAAATGAATGATACCCCTGCAGCTGCAGAACTCAAGTGTGTTTCTGTAAATCAGTGTTTGAGAGGCTCTGGTGTTGGGCCACACTGTGCGACATTTTCACTGAGACCAGTAGGGGGCTCTGTGAAATCATGAAAGTGGCACAGCACAAGCTCCCTCTCAAGTCACTTCAAATCTAAAGCTCGCAGACAAAAACCCAACGGTGCTGTCCCGAAATTAAAAAAATAAATCAACTTTTTTTCTCCTCACAGAACTACTGGCAAACTTTATAGCTTCCAAACATCTTTGCACTTTTGTAGTGAGTGGTGAGCTGGGAAATGGTGCCATTGCGGCACTGTAGGCCTGGGTACTGTATGCACACAATAGATGAGGATTTCAAAATAAGAGTCCATCTTTACAGCTTTCCAGTCCTACCATTAACAAGAAAATATATGTCTTGTATCAGTATCCCCCTGTATTCCCAGGTTTCTATGCTGCGTACAATCTGTTTTTACATTACAGAAAAAAACATGTTGCTGAATCCTGAGCTTTGAAAAGGCTCACCAAGTTGCCTGGTATTCCAGGTTGGCCTCTATTTCCTGGTGTTCCCTGTGGTAATGATAAAGAAAAAAAATGAAAAAGGTGATCCTACCAACTTTAAAAGTCATTTAGGGGACAAACACATATCAATCCTATCAAATAAACTATACGTATATGAGAAAACACACTCACTTGCTCTCCCTTTATTCCAGGTGATCCAGGTGTCCCTGGAATTCCAGGTGTTCCTGTGCAGGATCGGTCACCCTGTGAAGGGTTTACAGTTGTAAAATACCAGGAAATGTGTACATTCATCTCTGTGAGTACGTGTTTGTGTGTACGTATGTGTTTATGTGCATGTCTTTAGATCATGACAGTAATCTCAACTGACCATTGCTTGTGTCGCCTGCTGCTCTCTCTGCAGTCTCTCCAGACACTGGAAGCAGATAAGAGAATAAGTTATCATAAAAATGCCTTACTGCTCGCACTATATCATGTCAGACTGACAGCTTCTCATGTCAAGCCATGCAAACTTGAATGCGCTGTGCCACTTTGAATTCATCAAAGCACAAAAATAAACACAGAAACTGCATCATTAGTGACTCTGAATATAGAGAATTTTGTACTGAAGCTGGAAGTGTTTCGACAAGAAATGTCCAGTTCCTCCAAGCCTCACCCTGTCGCAGCTGTCCAAGGGGGTTACGCCAGGCTTGCCCTCGTCTCCTTTTTCTCCCTTGGCGCCGGCCATGCCTGGCACCCCTGGCAATCCTTGGGAGCAGTTGTCACCACAGCCCTCCTGTGTTGCAGAACATACACACATAAGAACATGCATACTTAAACACACTGATTGACAGTTTTCATGCCAAGCGCAATAAAAGCCCATACCCAAAATGTAGTTTTGCTCATGAACTTACTTCACCAAGTCCTCCAGTAGAGTCTTGAGGGAGCTTGTGGAGACCAGTGGGGTTCTACAGGGAGGGGATGGGAAACAGAAATAAAATGAGTATTCATTTGAGAACTTCCTGGCATCAAAGATAATAACTAAGGGAAGCTCTTTTTCCAATATTCTTCTCCAAATAAGAGTTCATGGAGTGTGCAATGAAGTACGGTTCCTTCGACAAATTCACGTTTGCACAATGACATCAAACCCTAATAAGATCAAAAATCAGATCAGACTTAATTAACCACCTATACCTCCTCCCATTTTTATGAACTGTATTGTATAACAGGCTGTAACTAATACTGAGGACTGAACACTCTGAGTCCTCTGTCTCAGTTTTCAGTTGAGTGCAGCACATTAATTATAACCAAGACAGGTTCAGTTTGGAAGAAGAGGCGAGATTAAGTAAATGCCTCAATACGCATCCAAAATTTGCAACATTTTGAAATATGGTGTTGATGGACACTATTATTACTCCATGGATGAAATGAAGGATCAATTCACAGTTTGAAAAACTGAAAACTATTTCAAAATCAGAAAACAACATCAACATATCATTTGGCAAATATCTTGTCTTCTTTTTGGTACATTTCTGAATTTAAGACACTTGTTTCCAATTCGCCCATCAAGGTTTTTTTTTTATTCTGACAGAGAAGCTGCCAAAACAGCATATTGTCCAAATGAGCACAAAGTATCAGTATACAGTCAAGTGTAGCTAGAGCCCCTTCTCACAGCAGACATTTCCAAGGTATTGACATACTTAAGTGGAAAACAGCCATAACTTAAGTTATCAATTACACCTGCAAAGTAAGAAAGGTTCTCCTGCTCTGCCTTGGTATGATACAAAAACATCATCATCATTTTACTTAAAGGTAAGTAAATCTACTCTTTTGGTCCTTTTTTGTCATCTGCTGTGTCTGAGTTGTTGAAACCACACAGTTGCTGGGGCTCACTTCACTTTACCAAAAACTGCAAAAAGCCCAGCACAAACTGTCATGATCTTTCTAAGCAGGAGGACCGTCGAATTCTTTGCAACGTCGAGACATTTCACCCCTCGTGCACGAGGCCTGTTCAGCTCTGTACTGAGTTTCTGTTCACACCAGAGCACTGCTGCACTTAGTCTTAATATTAAGATTCCTTCCTCTAAAATTGCATTTCACTGTTCATTACAGATATATTTTTCATAATAATCCTGCCTTAAAAATCCAATTGTATAAAATATTTTTTGGTGAAAATCCAATTCCACATTGAGACACAGTGGCCTGTTTTCCATTCCATTAGGGTCTATACTCTACTAAACAGTCAGAGATTTCAAAGGTTTTGTATGATTTTATGGCCTAAAACAGCAGCAGTTGCCTACGTGAACCCCAGAGAGTCACACAGAACAGTGTGACAAATATGAGCTGATTAAACAAAAACAATGGCAGATAAACACCAGCGAGACAACAAAACCTCAGCACCCATTTCAACTAATGGCCGGGAAACTTCTGTCGTGAGCTCCAGCCTGCACCAGAAAAGTTTACGAATCAAAGAGCAGACTGTGGCCCCAAGAAAGCAGAACAGACACCGGCTGACTGATAACGGCTTCTGCCCACACACACTGCAACGGGTGTGTGCAAGTACACATACAGTAAAAAGAAAACAGACAAATACCACAATGGAGTTATGCTGTCAATTAATAGTTCTGAAGTAAAACTGCGTACTCTGCAAGCCCAGTCTCAGTAACTGTGAAAGGTGGTCTGCTCTCTATCAAAGAAGGGGGACCCTTTCCACTGAGAGAGTCCGTCAATAGCACCTGGCCTGGTTTCAAAGTCATTACAAACCCATTTGACATTGTTCAAACTGGAGCCATTAGCTGCAAAGGCTATTTTATGCTGCACGCTTTTGGCTGTTACACGGACCAGAACAAGGCCTCGCTCGAAGGAAGGCTCTCTATAATTATATGTCACTGTGCAATGTTCTCTTCTGCCTCACTCTGAGGGGATCTGCAAACTGCTAACTTTGTGATTTTTCTGAGCTGCGCGCCGTTGTGTTTCAAAGACGGAGCAGTTTTCCAGGTTCCTTACGTAAGACCTGCACAGCCACGAAAGAAACAGAGGCATTGATGTGTTTATCCGGTGCACGGAGAGCAGAGGGTGCCAACTTTTCCACTTTAGTCAATCTGGTTAGAGTTTGTCATAGTATTTAGCAGTTCTGCACAGCTTACACAGTGATTCACAGTAATTCCTGTGTATATCTCCCTCTCACCGGTGATCTGTTTAAAAGCACAGATCACGTCTGTTTGTATGCGCTACACTCTGCAGCCATTTTAACAATAGAGGCGTTGCTCCATGTGATAAATCAACCCCCTCGCTGCAGAGAGCTTCTCAAATCTTTTCCGGAGTGGTCTACTGATTTTCCAGGACCTCCCTCTCCTCCATTAAACTATTGCTTTAATTTTCTGAGTTGAAGGTGAAGTTCCCCTTCAGTGCTGGCTGGAGATCAGCATTGATGTTCCCTTAATGAAATTAAGCCGTCAGCAGACTTGAAAAGAAACAACACTGACACCATATAAAATAAGAATCCAGAGATAACTTCACAGCACTGCACCTCATTTCTTTACTTTGATGTTTACCCTTGCACTTCCCCTAAGTAAGACGGCCTCGTCCAAAGGATCACACAAGACCCTCTTAAGTTATAAACTGGTCTGAGGTCAGATGCGGAGTTTAAGTTTATTTTTTTATTTAGATTATGCCAAACATTGGAACTGTATTGTTTAATATGCTCCCTTTTATAAGGTAACTTAAGTTCACAAATAAAGCACGGATGAAAATACGGGACCTTGTTTTTTACTATAATGCAGCCCCTGAGATACATTCATCTCAATTCATATCATTTATAGAAAAGGCCTCAAATCTCGAAACAGTAGATAAGAGCCGTCTCTCCTCCTTTTCTCTCTAAATTTACTTACGATGTTTGCAGGCATACCCGGGTTCCCCGGTATCCCGTCGTTTCCAGGGATACCCTGAAAGAAGGAACTGAGGTTGAACTGGTTTGTTGCCAATCGAGGTCTAGCCACTCCCATCTCCAACAATGGCCAAGGCAGAGTCAAAGGCTCAAAATGATCAGACCTGTTCCCTCCTCTGCCATGTCTTATGAGGCTTTCAAAATCTCAAAATCGAATTTAATTTAGGAATGTGGAGAGAATAAAATCCAATATTAAATGTCAAGTACTCTTTTGTGTTCAGCAGAAGTTACAAATGCACCCTTGTCAAAGACATGACCTCCTCCATCCAGTTACCATCACCACTTTTGACGTCTTACACCTTTGACTCTTGCAACACAAATTGCTGTTACACTTTATTTGAAGGTCTGCTCAAATGAAAAACCTTAGGAATTCCTCAAAGCTGTACTTTAAACAAGCACTGCATAACTGTTTCACATTTATATTTTAAACCAGACCTTCAAATAACTGTTCATGTCTTGATGGACATTCCCAAAGCTTGCTCAGTGGATTCCCGCATTGGTTAAAGCTTAAAGCACTGGACAGGTTAGTGCATTTATCATTTGGTCTTCGTTGCTGTTCCATTTCCTACATGCATACAGCAAACTTTATTTACCCTACAAAACAAAGCATGTAAAAGCGTTCCCTTCCTTAATTACCCCCAAATGCCCAAGCTGAAAGCCTACATCACAAGCAGCTTGAAATTCAATCCAGGCTGATGAAGCAGCTACTAAACTGAACACAAGAGAGACCCCCCCACACACACACACCATCTTACTGTCCCTGTCTCTCACCTGTGGTCCTTGGGCTCCAATAAAACCCTGAGGCCCAGGTGGGCCGGGTGGGCCAGGGGGTCCTGGTGGACCCTGCAATGCACAAAAACATGGCCACAGGTGTCATTCAAGTCAAACACAAATGAGGAATTCTGTGATTTTTTTCTAATCAAACTTTGCAAGGTATCAACAAGAAACCAAGCTTGCAAACAAAGCCCAAATGATCAAACAGGACTGCTGGCTGACAGATCAGACCTGAGGCCCGGGTTGCCAAACGTTTATTGGAGTTCCTGGGGCTCCCTGGAAGGCAAAAGTCATCAAAATCAGAGCGTCAACAGTGCTTGCACAAACAAAATATACATAAAGAATGCACAGTGTGAATTTAAGAATCATAAATGTCAAAACGCAGAAAAATGTGGAGGGAAAATATCTTAGCATGAGTGTTTTTTTCTCAATAAGTCCCCCATGGAGTCATAATAAAGCCTCCGAGAGTGTGTTTAAGATGTAAGTATGTATGCAGACTCCTGTTGTGAAGCAACGATTGTCTAGATTCAACTAATTATATTCCAAACACTACATGAGCTTATTTCAGCGTGTATAACTGTATGTGTGTGTGCGTGTACTCACCGGTCCGCCTATGCCTGTGTGTGCTGGCATTAAGCAGTTGCACTCTCCAGGAGCTCCCTAAAATGCACATCAAGAAAGGACCCATGTAAAGCGAAGCTCTTTGCACAATTTTAAGCGCAGGCTGCAAAAGCGAGCCCTCACTCTACATTAAAATGACTTGTTACCGTGAGAAAGTCAGATGTCTTTGAGCTTTCGGGACTCTTTTGTGCCGTTTTGCTAAATCCCGAAATCTTATGCATCACACACTTGACTCTGCCGGGGATGAAACGCCACGAACGTTCGTTCTATGCCACTTTGTGAACTTAAAGCGATGCATTACACAAATCTGTCCCTAAACCCTTAATGCAGTGCAAGAATCGAATGAATACACGCTTACAAACCTGCTCTCCCGACTTTCCTGTAACATCCAAGTCAAGTTTTTAGAGTATAGATGAGCTCTGCAGAATAGCTCCAGACTCATTATGAATACACTGAATAAAGAGTCTGAATCCTCTGCAAAATGCTTGCTCACTCTCTCTTCGTTTTCTCGACTTTTCACTCTGTGGGCTCCCGTCCCACATCTCACTTCCCTCCCGACCCTTAAGCGTGGCCTCCACCGCTCCCTCATCTCTTCCACCCTCTCAGTGACAGTCTGGACTGGTGGCTCTGATGAATGCAGTAATTAATAGTCTCACACACGCTCTCTCTTAAGGCCCTGAAACTACGCTTGTCTGCCAGCAACAGTACACTCGTCACCTCGGCTGCTACTCTATCTGTGCCCCGAGGCAGGTGTGTGCACGCGTGTCAGTGCATGTATGTGTGTGTGTGTGTGTGTGTGTGTGTGTGAGGCTACGGGAGGGGGGGGGGGCTGTTGAACCCTCTCTTGCGATTACCATCTGTTCCACCCCCTTATATTCAAACCCCTCCAGATCCCTTCATCCAAACAAAACGGTAGACTTACCTTGTCCCCCTTAGCTCCATCAAGTCCCTGCAAGAGAAGGAGACAGCGCAAATGCATACGCACACACGCACACAGACAGACGCACACACACACACACACACACACACACACACACACACACACACACACAGACAGACACAAACACTTAGTTACTCTTGCTTTGTTGTTCCAGAAGAAAGCTCACGGGGCAGTGAGCTGAACGTAGATCAGGGGACAGAGGATGAGATGGGAGCAGACATTGCCTCTGTTATGGATCGAGGCAGACATCCTTGGTTACAAATGATGCCTAAATCAAGGACAATTCCCAAAGAAGCTCAAAAGAAAATTAAAACTCTGAGCAGACGCCAACACAGAGACAACAGCTGAAGTTTGCGACTAAAAATTATTAAAAAAAAAAAGAAACTGTTGATGTGCGCCAACAAAAACATGCAAATGAAAACATGTGCTTCAGACATTGAAGGAACAAGACAACTCACAGGTCTACCGTCAACTCCTGGCAATCCTTGAGGGCCGCTGGCTCCGTCTCGACCCTGTGGTTGAAGAAGTAAATAGGAAACAGTGTTTGACAATGCAACAGCGTGACGTGGTATTCCCATATGCACATGCAAAAAGATGCATTTATGTCCTACCCGAGGCCCTGCCACTCCAGCTCCTGGAGGCCCCTGTGGTCCTGGAAGACCGGCATCTCCTTTGGAGCCCTGTGAGCAGAAAACACTCACAGTGTTAGTCATGTGGCTTAATTGTTGCAGTACATTTGTTTGCATATTGCAACAATGAGTCGTGCTTCTGTTTTATGCTACCTTGTCGCCTGAAGGACCAACAGGGCCAGTGGGTCCACTCACTCCAGGAGGCCCCTGTGCAAAACATGTTAGTTAGATCAAAATGTGAGCAGCTTAGGGTGGGAAAGTCTGGAAATGTAAGAGAAGCTTACTACAAGTCCCGGGAGCCCTCTTGGTCCCTCTTCACCCTATGACATAAACGAAAGAGGAAACAAAGAGTTCAGATTTGGATCAGGAGGCCTGACTGTGAGGGATGTTTCATGAAGGAGGAGTAGGGAGGAACTGGCTTTCCCATGTCACCAATGAAGATTCCACCGTGAATCAAAGGATTCGAGAGAAGATGGCCGAGGATTATTTTTAGATGGTTATTTACAACCCTGTGACTTTATTGTTAGATCTAAGAGGCAGGGAAACTCTGATATCATGGGGGGGATATGGTGTTCATTACTGAGATCACAGAAGGATCGAGCCCATCTAGGAGCTGTGTGTATGACAGAGCTACATCCGCTGTCGACATAAAACTTCTGTATTGATCCAGATGTGTTTTGTTAAGGACACATCAGCCTTACTTGTGGTCCTGGAAGGCCGACTGCTGCAGCTCCAGCTTCGCCCTACAGGGGGAAAAGCACAACTCAAGTTAGAGTCTGTCAGTGATACATGAAGAGACACAATCACCTGCATGTATTTATAAACATGATAATACAATAAATGAGCATACACACCTTGCTTCCTTTGGGACCAGCAGGCCCCTGCACACCTGGCAAGCCTGCTTTTCCCTGAACAGAAAACATGTGTGTGTGATGATCAACAGCAATCCCCAGAGTGCAGAGCTAGAAGTAAATAAATTAATAAATACACAATTCCCTCACATTTCTGCCAGGTTTCCCTTCTCCTGGGAGACCAGGTTCTCCTCTCTCGCCTTTGGGGCCTGGCACTGCAACACCTTCACCCACCACAGTGCCCAGAGAGGGACAGCTGGTACAAGCATCACCCTAGAAAAACACAAGAAATCCCAATGATGATCCAGGGACCTTTGGAACTATCGAAAAAGAGTAAAAAAAATAGTTTCCATTTCATTGTCCATTTCTAACCACTGGCGCCAAAAGTTTGACCAGTGGTCACCTGTAATTTCACATCTTCATGGATGAAGAAACAAAAGCCAGATCCATGCAAAGTCAAAAACACCTAACTACTTCTGTATTATATATACTTTGTGGAAAGGAAAGGGGACTGTGGAGTTAACATGGCTGCCACTTTTTGTAAGGCCTTTACAACTGATGCTAAAACTCAGCAGATGTAAAATAAAATAATTAATCTGACCCAACTGTTCAGGTCCTTACCTTTTCTCCCTTGAGACCATTTAGTCCATCGCGACCAGGTTCTCCAGGCAGTCCTGGGGCTCCAGGAGCTCCATTCAGCCCCTTGTCTCCTGGATCTCCATGGTCACCCTGGTAACATCGACAACAATACATAGATCTCACTATGATTATACCCAGTGTAACTGTATGTAACAAGAGAACTTGAGAGTCTACTCTGTACTGTAGCTCTCACAATGCTCTCACAATGCTAATGTTTTTCACCATTTGTATTACTATTTACAAGTAGGTCAAAAAAGCAACACTTTTATTATTACTGGTGCAATTGAGAGTTAAGTCTTTTATTTATCTTATGAGATTTATTTAACCCTTAGATACTGACAATGGTATCAGCTTCATAAACCCCACCTCGGTCTGGCTCTCCTTTGAAGTCCAAATAAACTGATTGTGGGGAGTTTCAGGGTGATTTAAAGCAGCCTGGCTCTGTTGATGGCAGATTTATTTCTCTTTTTTCTTTTTTTTTTTTGTATAAAGTGACGTGAACGTTGCAAAAGACAGGCTTGGTGACCTGAAATAAAGCAGTGTCTGGGCTTTCGTGAAATATTATTCAATACCATGTGCGCTGATTTTCCTGCAGACATCCTTGGTCCCAGTAGATGTCAGATTAGTTAAGGAAGTCTGACTGTCTCTAAAGGCCACCAGTGACTCCAAAGAGTCTGACTCCTCCTGGTTATCCAGTGGGTTATTTAAGGTACACTTCTTTTGGGTATGTTCACACTGGGTTATACAAACGGTACGAAACGCCCAAGAGACATTGATGAGTGGATTGTGGTGTGAATTTGTTGCTGGGTCATCAACAGTGTGAAAAATGAGTGAAAGCACATAAACAGACAAGCTGTTCAGGGACATGATCTACAAGGAACTTTAACAGGAATTGTACCTTTTCTCCTTTTGTACCAGTAGGACCTGGGGGGCCCTGTGTAAGCAAAAAGTAGGTGGTGAACAAATGCATGCAGATACACGACACGCATGCAGGTGTGCAGCAAATGCACACACCCACGCTCTCAAACATAAGCAAGTGGCGTGCAAGCCTCTATCCATTCAGGTAAAAATAACTGTGGACATAGAGTTAACCACATTGCATGTAATTTGGAGGTGATAGAAACTAACAGAGATCTATTTCACTTAGTAACAATTCTGCGGTAAGAAGAGAATCCCTGCATATCCTGTTTGTACAATAAGCATTACGGTTGATTCGCCCTTGGGCTGAAATCTTTCAGCAGCCCATATTTTTTATGTCCTACAAACAAAATATGACAGCATGACTCTGCTTTGGTTTTGCAGAACTTTTATGATTTAATTTCTCATATTAGCTCAGAAAAAACAAATAATCCCAACAGTGGGGGTTTAGGCAAGCACAGACTTCTACCTTTTAACCAAACGCTTAATCGCTTCTGACACTTAATGGTTATGGCTGTAGCAAGAATTAAAATTTAGTCAGGTTGTGTTGTTTCACTCGACTTTTAAAGAGCAAATACACAGTCATGAGTATAATAAACAATTAAATGCAGTAAAGAGACAATAACACAATATGCAATGATAAAGGACAAATGGTGGCACTATAAACAATAAAATTTATTTCAACCCATTCTGTAAGATAAGATAAGGAAGTCAGTAACTCTGACAGAATTATTACCATGAATTATGATTATCAGTGCAAACGCAGAAAGTACAAACAAAAGAACCTAAATAGTTTTACATCTTCATTAGTTTTAGCATACAGCAAAGAGTTCTTGTTTTTTTGTTCTAGGCTTTGGGTACACAGAGCTTCATGCTGCCCTCTAAAGGATAGACCACCAAAGTCTTAAGATCGCCTGATTGTCCTTCATCTGACAATTAATCCATTCAGTTTCTGTGTGTTCGCTGTATGCAGTGTTGAGTGTTCAGACATAGTTTCTGTCACACTCCTGTCTCTTATGACCAACTGATAAGGTTTGCTTCCATTGCAAACAAGGCAACATGAAAACACTTTCATAACTAATTTAAAGAATATGAGATAAAACAAATTCCTAATTCCAAAAAGCTGCAACATCACCTGCTTGCCGTCAGCTCCGAGACCTGGAGGTCCGGGTGGGCCTGGAGGGCCTGGTTCACCTGGCTTCCCTCTCGTTCCCTCAGGCATTTTGATGCCGGCGGGTCCACTACCGACCTCGGACGGCTGGCACAAACCACACTCGCCCTAGGGAAGGGCAGGGCGTCAGGAAGGTTTGTTTGCATCACAATTGAGCTAAAAGGACACAAAAAGCATAAAAGCGTACGTCTACGCTTACCTTCTCTCCCTTGAGGCCAGGAATACCAAGACCAGGCAGCCCTTGCTCTCCCTGTCAAAAGATAAATATCATAGTGGCATGGAGTGAAATCATGTATGAATAGTAACATGGAGCTTTTCAGATCAGAGTGAATACCTTGGTATTAATACCTAGAGTCAGAGCCTTGCACTTTTAAAATGTGGTGGATAGTTTTGCAAAGATACAGTTGATGAAGTAACATATATTTTCATGTGTGGCATCTCAAACTGTTCGTGTGAATTAACGACTACTGGCTCTATAATTGGCATCATTTTGTTCGGCTCTTGATGGTCTAAGGAAAATCAGGTTTGTAAAGCCTCTTCTCATGATCATGTAGCTGATAAACAACACAAATTAAATCTTGTTTTGAGACTGTTTCAGATGAGTGCAAAGGTGCAGTCATATAATGTGATGCTATGCACTTTTAATAGATCTGGCATAAATAGTGTTTATTTTGATGACAAACAGGTGCAATACAGGTTTACACATGCTGGCATCACTATAACATCCAGACTGATTGGACAGATCATTTCTCATTTGCAAGAGATGATTTTGCGTGGCCTAGGTTAGAGTCATTACTGCGATATGGAAATATAAGTGCTGCACACAAGTTTCACCTCTAAATGATTATTTCACAGGTTTCCAACATCATTACTAAACACTGAAAATGCCAGAAAAGATTGGGACTATAAGCTCCATTTGCATTCCTGATTGTTTGTATATCTCATACACAATAAAAAAAACCCTCACTGTATTCTATTACCTTTTCTCCTTTCTGTCCATCCTTGCCACTAGATCCTCTTGGTCCAGGTTTTCCCTGTCATATGGACACATTTCATTGAACAAGTGAGCCAGGACATAAGGCAGGCCATTCTGTTACAAAAGAACTGAATCAACTTACCGGCTTACCATCCGCTCCTTTGCTTCCTGCACTACCCTGCAGACAAGTGGGGGGGAAAAAAAGAAAAATGACTACGGTATCTGAATTTCACAAATTGATAAGAATGGATGGGTCTTTTAAATTGGTAATTCACATTTCATAGTAAGGAGCACCCTACAGGCAGCCATGTCAAATGATCCTGGTTTTCATTACCTAAGCTTTTCACTAATAAGTTCCCTGCTGAGTAAAATCCCTATGGCAGACAGTTTTGGGCCCTAAAATTAGCGCACTGCTGTGATTATCTTCCTCGTGAAGTCTATTAAGAGCCCCTTTCAGCAACCTACGGCGAGAGTTCTCCTTATGTAAGCCTTGCCTCCTATCGAGGTCACCTACTCCAAGTCCTGTTTCTTTTTCGTGTTACGTACCTTCTCTCCTCTAAGGCCAGGTGATCCAATGTTTCCCGGCTCCCCCTGTGGAGCAGAGAGAGCGGGCGATACATCATTTTAATGAAGGTGCTTATCGCTGCTTGCAAACACACCGACGTTAACGAAATCAGAAATAGACATATAGCCAGAAAACAAACAAACAAAAACAAAAAAGGAAAAGGAAAACAATTACCCAGTCAGTTTTCTCCTGCCATATTGTGTGATATGTCATTGTATCCTTTCAGAGAGACCAAAGTCCTCTAACACGATAAGATTGTTATTGTTTCCACCTGCTTTTCATTCAGACCCTGAATCCCATTAATTCTTACATTACGAGAAGAGCACACTTACTCGCTCTCCCCTCTCTCCGATGCCAGGCTCCCCCTTCTCGCCCTTCTGCCGCAGGGTTTGGGCCATGCCATCGGGGATGAAGTTAAGGGGCAGCTCTCCGAGAGTGGGGCACGCAGAGCACGGCTCCCCCTTCAAAGCACATACATCAAAGTTCGTCTCCAAATGATCATCCACATCAGGACCCACTCAAATTAGTATAAAAGAAACGGGTTTGGAAACATGCCGGCGCTCCAAGGCAGCCGCAACTGTTTCTACAGAAAATAAATTATGTGCACAGGTTTTAGCAATAAAAACAAATGTTTTGTTCGCTAATTGGGATGCTATCAGGCTGGCGGCAGAATGAGGTAATCTAAACAAGGAAGCGCTCAACCTCAAGTCTAATAAAGACACCGAGCTGACCTTTTCTCCTTTGGCGCCATCTGATCCTGCTTCTCCCTGCAGAATATAAAAACACAGACACATCCAAGGAGGCAAATTAGTCCCAGCTCGCCCCGATGAGCACGTTTACTTTAAGATGCCTCGACGTGGCATCGGAAGCAAAGAGTGGTGCAATTAGGCAGGTGTGGGGGTGCGTCCAGCGATGTGTAGGTGGGTAGGCGTTGGCTTGTGTTGACCTGTTAGGCTGGCCGCTGAATGTGTGTGTGTGTGTGTGTGTGTGTGTGTTCGTTGTTTTTTTTCTGTTCTGCAGAGTTTTAGTTCTGCTAGTTTTCTTGCATCTGCTTTAGCCTCCTGCACTGCTGATGCCAGCATCTCCGGATGTGTAGGAATGCAGATAAGCGTCTATAGGTCACGCTCCCGCAGAATATGAATGAAGCGTAGGGCTGTAAATGAACTAGGGGGAACTTCGTACCTTCTGTCCTGCTTTGCCATCTGCACCTTGAAGCCCCTGGTAAATGTGGGGAGAGAAGAGAGAGTGAGGGTGTTGTTAGTTCAACTTTGTTAGAGTGAGGTCATATCTCACTCTGCCTCCCTCCTCCTTCTCCTCCTGCCCTAACCAGGTATGACAGATGGATGCTGACGTTATTGGAAATCGTTGCACAGAGAATCTCATAAGGCTCTAGATTTATATTCTTCTCCCCCTTTCGCCCCCCCCCCCCCACGCACAAATCATTCCCCATTTCACCTGCTGGGGTAAGTGGAAAGATGTAGAATGAACAGAAAGAGAAACACTGTGCACAGTATGTTGAGTCCTGACTCACTGGAGAGGAAGAGAGAGAGAGAGAGAGAGAGAGAGAGAGAGAGAGAGAGAGCGAGAGAGATGCATTAAGATTACATTAACACAATGACCTTTGCCTTGGAGAATAAACTTTTGACAGCACATCACGCGTTCTCTCCTTGAGCTGCTGCAACACTGTGTGAATTGCAAGGGCAAATTCAACCCCAAGGTAAGAATAAACGCCATACCTTCCCCTCAGAATGATAAGAAAAATAAAATATATACACTATCAAACAAGTGCTCAAGGTTCCGTCGTCATCTGCGGCTCCGACTGCGTCTATGACTCCCCAATAAAACATGTAGCAGGATCGTAAAAATGTTAAACTGAACACTCAAGGCAGGTTCAGAACACATTGTGCTCTGGCGTTAGTCAAACTGTGGTACTTACGGGAAGGCCTCTCTCTCCTATTCCTGGTGATCCGGGCTCTCCCTTAGGGCCTGGCTTGCCTTGCAGAGCCACCGTGTTCCCCACGTCGGCAGGCAGCACGGGGCACACTTCGCACGGGTCACCCTGCAGATTGAGCGTGAGTCAAACATGCGATACATGTACGCGCAGAGCGAGAGATGAAAAGACCACGTTTGCTGGGCACCTTCTCTCCTTTAGATCCCGTCGGTCCTCTCGGCCCCTGTGAAAACAGTAATCCCAGTAAAACAATCAGCTGGAAGTCGGAATACTGTATATCTGGATTTCACGCATACATGAATTAATCTGTGTTTATTAAAAGAGCCTCTCACCGGATCTCCTGACAGTCCGTCTACTCCCGGAGGTCCTACATCTCCCTGTTAACACAAATCACTGCATTTGTCTTACGGATGTTTGTGCAATTACCCTTTAAGACCCTGTCTAATATGTCACTTGGGGTTTTGTTGGCTTTAGGATTTAAGGATTTGTGAATCGCATGCTTCAACTGAAGCAAAATCACAGACAACACCAAAGTAAAAGTCACAATGTTAACCATGAGAGTCCCATCATCCATCTCACCCACCATGTATTTATAGCTAGCTGTCTCCACCACATATCTTTTCATTCTGGCTAACTATTTAACTGTGTATTCATTACTTTTAGCTACAAAAGGAGTCATGTGCTGAAGGGTGAACCTACCTTATCTCCCTTTGCACCACCCGGTTCACCAGGAGGGCCCTGACGGGGCAAAAAAAAGAAAGGACAGAAATCTTTACTTTTTTAACACACTTTCTGGCTTCTGTCAAGGGCAATGGATGAAGGAAGGAGTCCTGCCAAGTCCTGCCCTGCACTTCTGAGAGCACATCTAATAAAAAAAAGTACTTTTTGGTCAAACTGAGACCGATCTCTAAAGCTGTAAGAGTCTTAAGAACATTTAGACAATCAGTGGAATGAGCCCTGTAAGAGCAAATAATCCTGCAGAGATCTTTAATCAAGAAACACACTAACCGGTAGGCCTGGCTTTCCGACTCCCGGTGGGCCTGGTTGTCCCGGCTTCCCCGGCTCCCCGGCCAACCCCTCGGGGCCCACCAAACCTGGGGTGCCCTGGGAAAACAAGTTCAACGCAGTTTTATTAAATCTGAAATGAAATCTGAAATGAACTGAATGTATGTGACAGACAGGGAGAGGGTAGAAACTCCCAGACTTAATGCGGGCAGACCTTCTGTCCCTTGGGGCCGACGACACAGATGGACCCTGCTCGACCCTGGAAAATGGTGACAGACAGAGCGGGGAGTGACAGCATCAGTAGGGGTCGGCGACATCATCAGCGTCAGTGCAGAGCAATCAAACGAGCAGCGGAGATCTATCTCCAAAACGTCCTCGCAACTTGTTGATTTCCCCTCATTTGCTTGGCGCATTAGACAATTGGAAACAGAAAGAAGGGGGAATCGCAGAGTCTGTAAGATGTATTATCTTCAGCGGCGCATACGCCATATTTTCTGGCTGCCTGATTCAAGTCACATCAACGAGCGCATTCATATTCACAATGTCAGATGGATGGGAGGCTTAAGAAAATCTATCCTCCGCCAAATCCATCTGTCCACGACAAGCACTTAGCCTGGTGAACGGCTAAATGTGAGCGCGCCTGATGCCGAAAACCAGGGGGGGGAATATCTCGGGAGCACACACACGTTGTAATTTGTTCCTCAAAACTTTTCATGCGTCTACAGGATCACCGTGCTGAACAGGGAAGATTATAAGGTTTAAGTCTTCCTGAATAGGCGCCTGCCAGTGTGAGAGACGAACAGAGCAGTCAATGAGGCGGCATTGATTGTGCAAGCTTTGTTGCTCTAGCCTAATCTAACAGGCATTAACAGGCCGACTTAACGCCACGGGAGAGAGGAGGGGAGGGGGGTGCAGATATCAATGGGGGTCTGGGCTTAAAGAGTAATACCGTATAAGTTTACTGAATATCCGCTCTTAGCCTGATAGAAGTGGCTGTGTAAGTGGATGCGCGTGTCGGTGTGACAGCGTGTTTGTGAGTGTGTGCTCCCTCCAGCAGCTGTGCTATTGAAAATATATCTAACTGTTTGACTCAAAGCCTCAAAGTCTCATGCCAGAGAGACTCTTTTGCCAAATCCTATTACAGAAACAAGGTGTTAAAACAAGGTGAAAGAGAGCAAAAAAACTTTAAAAAAAACAAAAAAAAAAACAACTTACATCCTTCCCTGGAGTGCCTGTGAGACCCTGTGCACCAATCTCTCCCTTCTGACCTTTTTCTCCCTAGACAGAGCCGTAGGACAAAAAAAAAAGGTGAGAAACACGCAGCGAGAGGGAGCAAGTGAAAATAATAAGGGGTTAGAAATTAATTAGACGATCATTAAAAGGTCACATCGTCATTACTCATCACCAAAAAGTCTCTTAAACCTTTCACCTTGTACCCAGCTGCTTCGCCCCAGTTGGCAGGCGGCGCCTGTGGAGAGAAAGCAACGGAGACGAGGCCCAGATCAATGACCTGCCTCTAAAGAGACATCACACACACACCACTGGAGCAAAGCAAATAACACAGTGACCAGTCAGCAGCCTGTACAGACGACCAGCAGGAACCATAAGCTCCACTCACATGCACAAACACACAAACACACAATCCGAGGCGCAGTCGATATCATGCATGCCATAATGAGCTGTATATATATGGCTGCATACATATCTAAATCAGATTCGTCAAACTTCCACACAGACGCATGAGCGCAGTCACACAGGCCTCTATACACATATTCAGGTACACACAATGACTCACCCGTAAATAAACATACAAAGCACACACTCATTCCCAATGCATAATTAATGTTGGGACTGGATGCTCGAAAATGAGGTTTTGAATAAGGATCAAACTAAAATAGCTGGAGGGTTAGCGGGGTTGGGAGGCAGTGGGAATGTGGCGCTGTAACCTGTGGCAGATGATTGGCACTCACCGGCTCGCCTTTCTCTCCCTTCTGGCCCCTGGGTCCCTCCGTGCACTGAGGTTAGAGACACTTGGTTGGCATGTATCACCACAGACCACTTTCTGGCCAAATTTCGGGCTCATGCTGTGCCGCGTGCCAAATAATGAGACAACGCTTTTGTGCAAAAACAAAACCAAAAAAAAAACAGGGGGTCAACATGCAGTGGAAAAGGTACTTACTAGGCCTGAATGGGAGCCAGAACAGCCGTCACCCTAAGATGGAGAGAGGAGGTGGAGGAGAGGAAGAATGATTGCTTGCGGGTGAAGAATACAATCAGCGAGTGGATGAAGAATACATATCAGCTAGGTGTCAGATTGGTCCACAGCCAGCATCATATGAGGCTGCGGCGGCATCAAAAGTGTGTGTGTGTGTGTGTTTATGCAGACAAGATTAGGTCTCATTGTTCGGTGCTCGGCAGGTCTGGGCGCATGTCATGACATCACACATTCCTCTGTTATTAGCCTCACACGAATACACTCTCATCTCTGTATGTATTTGTACGTGTCTTTCACACTCACCCGGTCACCTTTTTCCCCTTTCAGCCCAGTGATGCCTCCGAAGTTTACAACCTGCAACACACACACACATATGGTTACACACCCATTAGTGTTACATGTGTGCTGATGGACAGAAGTGGAAGTAAAGATCAGTGATCCTTACATTTTCTTGCCCATTGAGGAGTAAACAACCAGCACACTACAGACAGACAGACAGAAAGAGAGAGAGGAAATATTAATATACTGTAATTAATTTCCACTGAACCAGCTGTGTGTGTGTGTGTGTGTGTGTGTGAGTAAAAGGAGGCTTGAGAGGGATGTGAATGGGTTGCAGTTTCTTTCCTCACCAGGTGGTGGCACTGTTACACAAAAGTAAACTGAGCTGCTACAGTATGCAGTTGGAAAGGATGAGAGGTGGGCAAGTGGGCACACACACACACACGCACACACACACGCAGACATACACACACCTCCCGTGGGAGAAGGAGATCAATAGGAATGTCTGATTTCCACAGCACAGGAGTGAGCCGACCAGCTGCTCCTCACAGGGGGGGCAACACACAGTCACGCGCACACCTACGTGTACCAAATAAGGATAACCATTATAAATAACTGAGGCATTTTTTGGCGGAAGCGGGTAATTAAAGCCAAAACCACCCCCCGACACCTCTCCCCACCCGGTGCTTTCTGGGAGTCTTGCTTTCGCACACTAGAGCTTGCTGAGACGACGAAGAAGGGGGGGGGGCGAGTAACAGCACGGAGACAATGTGTAATTCTCCCTCTCCTCTCCTCTCCCCTCCTGCCTCCCTCCCTC
>JAOXYL010000048.1:6690272-6701375 GCA_028564955.1 Terapon puta
TGAATCATTTTGAATTTTCCCCAGTTCAGAAAAGGGTTCATGATGCTGAATCATTATTGAACCACAGCGGTGCAGTTTGCCTCTAAATATTTTGGGAAGCTGCTTTTCTTTGGTCTGCAGTCGACTCAGTGGTTAGATTGAATAGATTTATAGTGCGATTTGTCAGGTTGTGTTGAGCTGTGATTAAACTCCAGTCGTTCTGACCCCAGATTAACCTTCTATTCCTATTCCGAGGTTTTAAGAATAAGTTAACAGTAAAAGCAACACTCCTGTTAATTCCAGCCTGTTATGACCATTATTATGCATTTTTTTATACTCTTACTGAACAGTCTTTATGTCTTTCAGCCTTCTTCCACCCTAGAAACATGAAAGACCAGTATATACAGTAGTCCTCTCAGTCATATACTGTAACTGTACTGATTCAAGCTCTTGTGTCAAGACAAGGTTTGTCGTCTCAGTTGAACATTTTACGGGCAGATTGACTTGGTACTGGCTGCATTATGCTTGTGCTGTTTTTGTATTGCATCTTTGGATGCAAGCTCTGACATTTTCCTGTTAAGTGGTTTGAGTCATCATCTTTGATTTGCGATGCGTAAGCAGGTGTCATTTCCGTGGGTATGTCAGTAATGATGCCAAGTAATCACGGTCATTGTCTTGTCTCGAATCTTCTGTCGTCGCTTCAGCTAAAGTGGCCGTGTTGGGCTAAAATGAAAGACCTCCTTCTCCTTTGGAAAGCACAATTTGTTCAGCTGAGTTAATCAGCCTGTCCGCTACAATTAGACTGATAAGGACCTTTAACTCTTTTTGGGAGATTGCGTGATATTGCACAAACACCGTGGGCTACGTTGATAGTCTACATCAGAATACCCAACAATCTAAACAATCCCAAACAAAATTACAGATAACAAGTTGGCACAGAGAGTCGTGGCTGATACTACCATAACCAAGCGATGACTGTGTATTTATGAGTGTTCCTCTGTTACACCCTTTTTGTCGAGTAGCTGTGTATGTTGAAAGAAGAGCCTTTCTGGTCGAGCTATGTGTTGTTGAATCCAGAATGGTCACAGCTCCCGGGATGATGCGGAAATTGATAAGATAAAAGTCAAACCTTTACTGAATATAGAGAGAGAAGATCACGGCTGAGTGCCCAGATTAGCACTGCAGCAAACACACACACACACACACACACACACGAACCCAAAAAACGCAAGTCAATACAAATGACTCATGGAAATTTGATGAATGACAACTGTAAACAAAGTCTAAATCAATACCAAACTGATGCATACTAACATTTGTCATTGCAATTGTTCTCCTGAGACCGGTGATGGCTCTCAGTTTGTTTTGGGAAGAGACAAAATTAATTGAATCATTCTCCCTTTATTAACCCGCGCAGTTATCAGAGTGAATGCAATCTCCAGCAACACTCTGAATCAAACGAAAAACATTGTTTAATGCTTTTTCCTGCCAAACCCCGGCTGATGGACACTGACATTACCTAAAGTGATGGTCTACACTGTGTTGAAAAGACAAATCAAACAGCCTTTGACAAGCTGTCACAAGAATGAAGAAAAACATTTTTTAAAAAAAAGAAGACAAAAACCAAGGGAGAACAGAGTACAGAGAAAATACAGGATTTTCTATGATGGGGGTACCTGACTTTCCACTCTGCTGTTACCTTGGAGACCGGACACAGGAGTGTGCAGACCCACACATACATGTGCGCACGTACATGCCCGCCCAGCCACATGAGAGGAGAGAGCACCAGAAGTGAAAAAGAGAGGGCAGAGGAGGGGGAACTGGGCAGTCTGACATTTCGAGTCGAGTTCCTGCTCCTGTGTGGAAATGTCATATTATTCGGCCAGACGCATCTATCAAAGTCAGGAAGAGTTTCCTAACAGTGGACAGCAAAAGAATTATCACTTCATTACTTTTTTTGTGTGTGTCTGTCTCAGGAGCTGGCGCTTCCTTCATTTCCGTGCCCACAGACACACGTATGAATGTCCTCAAATGCATGTAGATGTCGTATGTTCTGTATTTCAACACGTTTTTAGCTTTTAATATCTTGACCTGCAAAACTCACACAGGTGGGAAAGCTGGCGAGCGCTTTGTTTTACCCTTATTTTGCCGCTGTGTTCGGTGGATGGAGATCCCTTGTGAAACACATAAAATCCATTTGAGAGCCTCCCCCCAAATGACTCACTAGCACATTTTTCTGTAAAAGCACCGCTGTCTGGGGAGAAGTGGAAAAAGATGGAAAAGCAGTGGGTGCTAGATGGTGGTCAGACACACACACACATAAACAGACTCACATTTGCCCTTGGGGTAGTCAGAAATGTCAAGAAACACATCACGCTGTCAGTCATTGCCTCCAAATGGAAGTGTACAGTATGAAACCGGAGCCCTCTCCCCGCGAGATGTGCCACCGCTGGACACAGCATCCAGGGCACAGCGGTGCCCCTACGGCAAGCAAACAGTCATCACAAACTGGAGCTGCAGGACTCGAGCACTCCTCCAACAGCAAATCACCCTACCCACAGCCATGCCCCCACCCCACCCCACCAACACCCCTCACCTCCCAGCCATCATTATGTCCGGGTTAGTTGCTTAAAGGCCATGCACTCCATTTGGAAGAGACAAAAGTGCTTGCTCGGACACAATGCAGAATCATTGCAGAGGAAATGTTGCACCCGCTGCTCTGCCCAAAGGCATGGATATGCCTGTCTGCAGCACCGCGGACCACCTAGAGCAGTGCTGCTAGTGCAGAGGAGGGAGAGAGGTGAGAGAGCGAGGGGGAGAGAAGGGGATTGTTGCGAGGATAATGGCAAAATCTGCATCTCTCAATTTTAGCGCTAAGAGAAAAGCAAAGATAGATCTGGAAAATAAACAGGATGGACAGCTTTTTCATCTTATTTAAATGTTGCTCTAAGCCTTTGTGCAATGACTCAGCCATATTCAATGTTACTTTCGATGTGGTTAAACAAAAAGCCATTAAAGCCATTACAACGTCAAGAAAAAGAGCATTCTCTTCTCTGCAAAATAGCCATATAAAATGCTACTGCTTCTGTAGTCAAGCACCCTACAGAGCTTTGGCATTGACACTTTTAACATTAGCACACAATGTACATCTGTTAAAGTACGCTATGTACTTTTGTTAAATGTCTCTTAAGCTAAGTACTGAGAATGCACATTTTTCACTGAAGGAAATTGTCCACATCAGAAATACTAAAACGCACGAGCCATTTGAACATTACGGCTTACAAACAGAGCCCGGTGCGTCATTTGCGGGTGGACCACAAAGTTGATGCAAGACCGGTGTAGCGAGGTAATTCAAGTTCATCACAGAAATAGGTGACTTTCTCCACAGTGGACAGGTAGCAGCAGGAAACAGTAAAGCCCCCCCCCCGTTCTTGGATGCGACTAGTTTAAACCCGTTCTCTTGAGGCTGCTGAGAGTAAGAAATAGTTTTTTTGGGAGCGCAATAAGAGAAAGTGGGTACAAAGAAAGTGCCTGCACCAAAACACACAATGACCCCTTGGCACGCGGAAGTATCTGAAGGTGGATCTTTCCCCTGCGAGGCACCGATGAAGGACAGCGGCAGCCGGCCACCCGCGTGTACAGCGGGCCGGGGGTCTAAATCCCAGATAAATTCATAACTTGTCTGGAGACGGCCTCGCCAGCGTAATCCCTATCGCCAGGAGCTTGGCGCTGTGGCTTAAACATGGTTGAGAGGACTCTCCCCAGCCAGCCATAAATCTGTGACTTTAGACGCCGAGCGAGCCAACAGGAGCCTCTCTCTGCCTTGTTATCTTTATGTCCCCCATTGTGAGAGCGCTGATTAAAAGGTGCTTGATTCAAAGTGGCTTTCCCTCGTCTCTCCCTCATCTCATTTTGCATTTTTCTACCTCAGTGCTGTCTTTTTTTCTCCTCCTCCTTCTTCTTCTTCTCCTTTTCTAATTCTCTGTTTCACTTTTGTTCGCCTGGCGTAACGCTTCACTTCCTTAAGAGCATCCAATCATGGCCCCACGCTGTCATGCACCGCTGAACCCCACACACACACACACACACACACACACACACACACTCATAACATATAGGGGAGGGAGAGGAGGGAGCTGTCTGCTATTTATATAGCTCTGCTATAATTATACAGGTAGTTTTGGGGGTGGGTTCATCTGCCTGTTGCTGCCTGAGAAAAAAAAAAGACTTAATGGAGGATGTTCATGCAAGACAGATGTACAACAACAGCAAATTATATTCATTTAATTCCTTTCCATGCTTTTTCTTTTGGATCAGGATTACGAAGCCATATGGTTATTATAATAATAATCACTATTATTATTTAAATGGAGTAAAAGCTTCACCTATAGAAGGAGAATGAGGCTTGTGGTAAAGAAAACATCAACATCAAATCAGTCACGGACACAATGTGAATATCGAGCCTTAGATGGAGAATATTGATTCTATCTCATGCGTGTTAATAACACCTCGGCACTCTTTAATTTCAGGAGAAACGCTCTGGAATCACATTACCCGCCCCCTCCTCATAATCCATTTCAGGCCCTCCAGAAACCCGGGTCATGTTTCCTAATTAGTTTGGAATTTCCGCCATGACAGGCCGGGCTCGGCGGCAGTCACGGCGACACCGGCCCCGTCGAGATGACACCGTGGGGTCCGGGGAGGGTCGCGAGGGGGAGGACAGATGAACAGTGAGGGAGTCATGATACTTCATTAAAGTGATACACTTGACTGATTTCTCTCTCCCCTCCCCGGACTTCTCTCTCTCTCCCTCTTCTCACCTCGGTTACCCTTTGCTTCTCATCTTGACGTGCCTCCCCTCACATTCATACCTGTCTTTTTTCCCCCGTCCCCTTCTTTTTTCCTCTCCCCTCATACCCCGTCCATTTGGTTACAAGGTGATGTTACGTCACATAAAGCAGAACATCTGTGTGTAGGACATGGCAACACTGGTCATTTGTTCCAATGCTCAGAATGAACTGCAGCGCCTTTGTGTTAACCTGATAACAAGCTCTCATGGCCATGAAGTATAACTGATTATCTTTCATGACCTTTCTGAACATTATATCGCCATAGAGTCCCTTAACGGAGGATGTCGGCAAAGGTGGGTGGGTTAACAAAGCGAGCCACTTTAACACGGGAGACTGCATCATGCGGACTACCACAGTTACTTTTGCTGTTTTCAGGCTGAAGTTTGCTTCATATGCACAGTTTCCAATGTGGCAGTTAAAGTAACAATCAAATTAAATGAATACACCGTAGAAAGTAGCTCAAAGAAAACAAAAAATGTGTTCAATCCTGTTTCCGTCACCTCCGTCTTACTTTTCAAAATGTATCAACAACTGCACTGACATAAAAGATGTAACAATAAATGTGAGAGAAAGAAATGAAACTAACTAAATAACACAGCCTTCGCAGTCCAAGATCACCATATATGAAAAAAAAGATTGAATGTGTTACAGACTTATTCATCTTGATATACATCTCAAAGTATATTTGCTTTTTTCCTAAACCCATACAGTGGACCATATTTTAGAAATCAATGACAACTAATAACTACTGTATATAAATATAATATGGTGTACAGTGATAGTGTAAATACATTTATTGGCTTTAACAGAATAAATAACATTCATGAATAGTGTCAAAAGTTTGGATTGATATGATAAAACCATTAAAAAATTTTAACCCCACGCACATATTCTTGTGCCTAAGCAGGTGGCAGACGAGATCAAAAATAATGTGAATAATTATTTCATTCAGAGAGGTATGAAAAAAAAGGTCCTTCTACCGTCCGTGATCACCTTGAACAGCCAAACCTTGTAGATGTTTAAACGTTCTGTCAATATCTGTCACGATCAGAGACACGGTATAAAATGAATCGGCTGTAACTTTTGTTTGGTTCTGTCAGCACACAGTCCAAAGGCACCTTTGTGAGAGCCTGAAATGGGCTTTTGTGCACAACCCGCATGGCTTCCGAGAGCTCACTGTGCACAGCTTCTCTCTTTTTATTTAATGCTGGAGAGTACATTTGTTTTCCAGCGCCATCAACAACAACATCACCCTGCCACCCGACTCCCTTTTCTGTCCTCCATCTCTCTCTCTTTCTCTCTCTCTCTCTCTCTCTCCCACTGCCCGCCTCGTCCATGAATCCAGCTTGGCCCAGAGAGCAATCCTGGCTCGCCTGACCAAAGATAGTCCCCTCTCTTTCTCAGTGTCTGCCTGGCTGCTCCGCACTACACCCCCAGGGCTCTCTCCAGTGCAACTGGCTGGGCATTGCTCCACATGACATGTCCATTTGCAAGACGTGCCCTTCCCCTACTTGCGAAAACAACAGCCCCCTAACCACAGAGCACACTGGCAGACACCACAAAGACAGGGATGGAGAGCTTTTTTTTTCTTTTTTTCCAGCAGGGAGGTGGTATATTGTGATAGAAAGAGAAGAAGGAGGGCTCTGGTACAGTGATAATAATGATAAAAAAAAAAAGTTCTCAAAAAAAAGATATGATATGAGATCCTCTCTACAGACAGTTTGGTGTTTTTGGTCCTCTTCGAAATCCCTCAAACCCACTGGCCTTTCTCAGGTTTATGGCTGAGGCGCCTCATAACATTCATGAGTGTTTACAGCTCTCCGACCTGAGGGACAACTTAAGCATTAATATGCCACCGGAGAGGCGTGGGATGTATCTGCGGCGTATTCCCTCCTCTGCTCGCAACACGACCATCCGTTAATGCAGCCGGCTCGCTGTGCGCGAGGCGAGGGAGAGTCTGACGGGGACGGAGAGGAGAGAGTATGCGTTGTCAAGGTAACTAATACGAAGCCAGACCAATTAATAAACAGTTCGGCGGCGGCCAGGAAAGGAGAAAAACCGGAGTGCGGTGTGAATTTTTCACAGCATAGTCGATTTGACGCTCTGGAGGCGAATGAATGTCATGACGTCGGCCAGTGGCTTCCAGTTTAAGGTCCACGGTGTTATTCACCTGTCATTGGACATGTTATAAAAAAGAGCATCATGTAACAGCGGCCTCTAAAGCATTTGATTACTTCTTATGACTTTTGCCAGAAGCCCCTATAAATCACATGCTCATCAATGAAGGTCTGAAGGACCACCAGGTCGCGTGTGCCTGTCTCCATCCATGAACACCTGATTAGGTGGAGGCGGGGGAGTGAGAATTGCTTTCTGCGCATGTCACACTGACACTGTGACACATTAAGTTAGTTGTGTTTTTCTCTATACCTAATCATGCTGTTATAGCTGCACTGCAGGCTCCCAGAAGCAGAACGATGAACCTTAAACCAAACTAATGCAAGACGACATGCACAAATGCTTACATGAGTCTGTACTTTGAGCTAAAAGCAAACATCACGTTAACATTACTCACACTGACAATGCCTGCACACTTATTTTTAGCAGGTATAATTAGGTATGATTTACCATGTTCAACGCCTCAGTTTAGCATGTTAGTGTACTATTTAGCACTAAACTCAAAGTAGAACTTCACCCTGAGGGGGATGCATGCATGTATGAATGCATGTACCACATTTTACGTTAATCTAACCCATACTTCACTCAATATCTCAGAAAATCAACCTTGCAGCGGCACCCTGACAGACCAACAAACGGACATCTCACAGCCGTGCAGCTAGCTGGCCTCAAAAAGCTCTCAGCTCCTCGCATTGCGCAGAAAGAAAGAAAAATACGTTTCCACATGAATGCATGATTGTGGCCCCCTCACACGTGGCAAAACACATGTAGCTTCGAATTATATATCGAGCATGTCAAGCTAGCAGTTGTCTCTGCAAGCTGTTTTAAGTGCAAATTTGAAAACAATGGGCATCTATGACATCTGGGAGATGGGGCCAAGCTCCAGCAGGTGTAATAGCTGGCAGTGGGAGCTTCTTACTGTGAAAAGTAAATTGGTGATTTTAGATTTCTCTTGGGCATTATTGGCTATATATATAAAAAACATTGGACCAGTGATAGCATTTGACTTCATGCAGCGAACTGCATTCATTTGGGTAGGCGATGCTCGACTATTCCACTTTCCTTCTGTAGCATTTCATTAGCAGCGATTCAGTCTGGAGCTACTTTTCATACAGACCACATTTAGGCTGTGAATCATGTTAAGAAGCGTCCTTTTTGTCTCATCTGTGCAGTGCAGCTGGGATAGCTTTAAGATGAGCTCACTCGTCTGTTAAAAGCATCATCTCTTGCAACAAGCGGGCTGGTTCAAATAAATGTGAAGGGAGATTGTCATTAAACATGCAAGTTCCTCATGATGCATTTCCAACTGGGTGGCAAATAGAACCACTATGAATGTGTTCGCCCTCCAGAGCAGCTAACCGCTTGGACATGAGCTGAAAGACAAACATGCAATTCTACAGTTCAATCATTTTCTTAATACATCCTGTCCGAGCTGCAAATAAGGTTACTTTTTATCTCGGGCTAAAAGAATCTGATGTTGAATTTCTTTCTTGGAGATACTGAAGCTATAATAGATATTACTAAGGTATTTATGCTTACCATAATGACCCCAACTAAAATTTCATCTGATTCCTCTTCACATATGGGTGCATTTGCAAAAGAAGTACAATGCACTGCAATGTGTTTTTTAAGGGTGAAGTATACAAGAGTCTCACTTTGAGGGAAGCAATTTGAAAAAGTTGTTTTGGTTTATTTATTTAGCAATTTTCAGCATTGCACTATTTGGGATTATATAAAAAAGTACATGGGCTAAATTTGAACAGTTGTTTGAAAAAATTGTTTTAGAATAGGGCTTGTCTTATAAGTTATATCAGCATTTCAGGCTGTGGGCTGCTGCTGAATTTTTAGTCCATGAGGCACCAATTATGCTGACTAAGACTTTCACATTAAAATCTAAGTGGGCAGTGTTATTTTGGAACATCCCTCACAACATAAGCAATTTATAAAATAATGTTTTCCATCAATTTATGGCTCAGGGAGCTGCTCAGGGTGGCAGAGTCAGTTTATGGAGCAGCACAGGTTCTCTTGTATCAGTCATCTCTCTCCCCGAGTTTCATTTCACATCAGGGTTTTGGCCGGTTAAAGCAAACTGTGGTGTTATAAGTGGTCTGCTAAATGAGCTAATCTGATTTGCGGGAGTTCTTTAACAGCCTATTGTACATGCAAACTCTACAGACCTGCTGGGAGCCCAAATGTTACATCAGTCCGCTGGGCTCGATCTCATAGAGAAGTGCCTAATTGGTTCTTCTGGTGCAAATTCTGTGCTTGAAGAATGGGACACTCCTCTTTGGTTTTGTCTTTCAAAAGGACCTGATGATCACCCTGGTGTGGCGGAGGCAGGATGATGTCCCTGCTGACATTGGCACTGAAAGCATGAACAGCTGGCCGCTGTGCAGTGCTACGCAGAATACTTAAAAGAAATAGTCCCTGAAAAGGGAGTATGTCATCCAAATCGTACATTACTAAAAAAGAGACAAAAGCGCTGCAGCAAAAAAATGTCCCACTTGTCAGCTCTTCTTTATTCCTCACTGCTTTCCAACCCTCTTTAAGTAATTATTTTGTGAATAGATGCTGGAATATAATAAATGTTCACATCCATGAAGGAACATTCACAGGCAAGGACGTGGCAGCATGTATGAAGAACCTCATCAGTGAAAATCTGCATTAAATCAGCACTCTCTTTACTCTCTAAGATGATTATATTATTATTAACATCGATTTGGCAATTCAGATAAGCACAGAGAGTGGAAAGCGTATCAATTACTAACACCTTCAGCATCAGATGCTGAAAACCACAGTCACGTGTTGGAGTGTAGGGGGGTATTTATAACACGCCCTAAGGCCAAATACAGCTCTTGACTGTGCATTTGAAGAGAAAAAAACAGGTGTATATGCTCAGGAATTACATTTCATCCATGTGGATGTTGCTGTGTTACTCCTCCCTCCCCCAAAATAAAATAAGTCCTCTACAATGTATCTTGACCCCACATTGATAACAGAAGCTATATAAGTTATCCTGTCATTAGGTTGCTGTGATGCTCAGATGGACAGAGAGGCAGACACAGCAGCAGCAGCATCAGGCTTGCAGGAGAGATCACATTAACGTCACCCGTTCAAGACGGATACTGAGTCTTTGCTCTGATGGAGGAACAGACGGCAGAGTCCAGGTTCCAACAAAGGTGGAAGAGCTTCATCGGTACACTCTGTGTTGTCCATATGGAACTTGGCTAAGCGAGTGGTAAATTTAACTTTAATTTGTTTCCATGGAAATCAGTCCAAACACATGGTGTTGTAATAAAACGCCTTTACTCGAGGGGCTATTTCATTAAACATCTTCTGTTCTGGGACCAGCACTTTTCTTGTAAGGTGAGCAGCTATTGTGTTTCCTTAACAAACTAATCTCATGCACCACTCTCTCCTCCAACAGAGCTGCTGATGAAGCAGGACCACCAGCAGCTGCTGCAGGACTCACAGTAAAAGGCAGTGGGACATTATGGGATGGGGCAACAGCAACAAGCACACCAAGTGTAGTGTAGTATAGTATATATATATATAGCAAATCATAAATGACGTGCTATTTTTGTAATGACATGTTTAAAAAGGTGAACACACATCTAGTGCAGTGTGTGAATGGGTTACCAGCATGAATTTATTAATACAATTTCCAAGTTTTCCTTTGAATGTCTTTATCAACAAATTGGGAAACACAGTGAAAGCTGCAGTTTCACCAGCATCAGGTCCAAAGAAAAAAAAAACAACAAACAAAAACATTTGATAACGTTACCCCCAGAAACTAATTGAAGGGCTGTTTAAATGCATATCTGCTAATTGCTTTACATGGAGCCAGACGTGTGAAATGCTGACATTTAGCTGAACACAAAATTGACAAGCCATTTATTTTATGGGTTCACATATTCAAAGGGACACCTGAAAGAAGAATCAAGAAGAATGTGAGCATGATTTGTAATGCTTGCTGTTTTAGCATTTTTTTCACCATGATTTGCTGACACAGCAGGTGTCCATAACATACATCCCTTGTAACGTCATGGGACTCTTTATTTGCCGTGAATCTGTTGGATGTGTAAGTGGGCAGCACTGA
>JAOXYL010000048.1:6713072-6739305 GCA_028564955.1 Terapon puta
AAAAAATATCGATATTGCCGCAATAATATATCGTATCGTGACTCAAGAATTGCGATACGTATCGTGAAGTCCTTGCCAATACCACCCCTACTTTTCACTATAAAAAACTCCCTCTGTTCTTTCGTTTACAGAACCCATTCCTGTCCTACTTCATCTCCCACCACTCCCAATCAGTGACTTTTCAGACTGACTGATGAAAGCAGGCCGCCTGGGCTTGCGAATCACTGCATGTGGCCTGCAGATGTGCCCACCATGCATGTAAAATACATGTTGGGGGATTAGCTAAAAACGGAATCAGAGGTAGCATTATGCATCAGATAAGGGCCATTATTCAAATCGGACTCATTATCTCCCGGAGATAATGACTGCACGGATACGAGCTGGGAAAAGACATGAGGGACCGCGAACCCAGATGACTCTTGGCGGCGCGAAAACATACAAAGACAAAAAAAAAAAAAAAACAGGACAGACTACTTGTGATGCTTTTTTGGAGACATGATGGACCCAGCTGCGGCAGAGCTTTTTGCACTAAACTGAGCCGAGCCCAACATCCACATTCAAAATGAACATCGAGAGGTCGACTGCTACAAAAGCCCGTCTTCCAAGACAGCACATATTGAGACGAGCGCTTTGAGAAAAAAAAAGTGCATTTGAGAGCAAATTCAGTGCAAACACCTTTACAGGCGTGTGAGTATCTCTGGCCTGCGTGTCCGTCTGTACACACGTCATCCATTAGACAGAGAGAGAGCACTCCTCTCCGGCTCGGCTCTCTCCTTCGAGCTTCTTTCATTTTGTTTTCTGCGCGCTCTTTTGCCACGAGCTTACCTTTCCCTTCGCTGTGCCAAATCATAAAGGTCTTGCAGTGATGCACTTTGAGCTATTCACCATCCCTGTCTCCCTGTCTCTTCATTAAACACACACGCACGCACACGCACACGCACACGCACACGCACACACTCTCACACAACTCATTGATCTGCAGTAGCACAGCACCGCCCCCCCCCTCACACACACACCCCCTCTTGCAGTGTGATGATCGTCGCCGGAGCGCTAGGGGGCAATATCTGCCTGATTATCATTCTCCCTGCGTCACAGCCTGACAGTTGGTAAAATGAATACAAAAGGCATAATCTGGGAGCCAATTTGCATGCTAAATGCTGGCGAAGGAACATTTTGTAATGCAGGAGTGTGGGTAATGCTGCAGTTAAGCCCAACTTTATCCCTGGGAGACTCGGCTAACGCGATTGTGCTGCTACTGCGTGTCTATCCATTCCCTTTCGCCATCACCGCCTGCCTCCGTTCCCTCCTTGCCCCAAAGCCCCATCTCATCCCCCCTCTCCGTCTCTCTCTGTCTCCTTCTCCCTCTCTCTGCCAGAAACCCTTCTACTTACACTCGACGAGTTCTTTTCACCTCCGGCAGACGAAATGCTCCACCGCTTTTCCCTCTGTGGTGATGAAATGGGAGGGAGAAGACAAGGAGGGGTTGACGAGAAGGAGGGAGAAAAAAGAAAGGGAGAGGAAAAGGGGGAGTGTGGGGGGGGGTATGGATGGGGAGGGATCATAGTCACTGACAACTCTGCCCTGAAACAATAGCATTGTTCCCACACCTTCAGCAGGTGAGCAGGCAGTTGTTGCTTGGCGCTTACACCTTCCCCCTTCTCTCTCTCTCTCTCTCTCTCTTTCTCTCTCTTTCTATGTCTCTGAATCCCAATCCCCTTCACCACCAGCCCCCTTGTGAGAAAATACAACACGTGTACACACTTGTGACACATGGACAGTGCGAGCAGTGGTCCGACACGCAAGGTCAGCGTGGTCGTACAGGTGTCATCAAAGCGTGTTGGAACGGGCAGACTTTTGTTTTTTTTTTTTACGCCCTGACCCTGTCGGAACACTGACGAAACGAAGGACGGCGTGACTGAAAGACTCTACATGCTACGCACCACTTATAGCGACTACAATCACTACGTAAAGGGAGAGAAGGCGGGACGCCGTGGGGTCGCAGATTAATCAGATTTGCATAAAGGCAGAAGAGTGAATGTAGTGTGCAGCGCTGGAGGCCTCGGAGCTCATGAATTCTAAATAATGTTGAAAGAGGATAACTGATCTAGTTGTTAGTGCATGGAAATGCTATCTTCAATGCTATCGATTTGGTACCGTATGTGTTAACACAACACATTAAATGGTTAAAGCCAGGCTGTAAAGTGGACATTGCTGACTCTGTATGTTCCGCCTCTGGCTGAAACACATAAACCTTACATCCCCCCGCTGTTCCTCTGCAGTGTTAGATATCTTTTTTTTATGTTCCTGTGTTTTTTTCTTTAAACAAACGGCTGCTTACGGTGGCTTGTTTCAGCATGCAGGGGCCTGTTGCTGTTTGTCCAACACGTGCAGGTGTTTATGAGGTAGCAGGTGTATTGCTGGTTGGCTGGTGTTAGCTGGGGTGATGGATCCAGCAACACCAAGCGCAAGGATAAAAAAAAAAAAAAACAGTGTTTGGGGTTCTCACTATGTGTGTCATGAGGTGTTTTTATGGTTTGGAGAGGAGGGATTGCGTCATTTGTACTTTCTTTATCCCAGTCGCCTCTGCTGTAGTCTGGGCTCAGATAGATTCCCTGCAGTGACTAACAACTTGGCTGATATTGACAAGAACTTTTCTTTCTCGGTGAGGAGCATTTCAGGTTGTTGTCAAAAAAAACTTTCAGTAGCATACGATTGAGAGTTTGTGTTTATTTAATTGTTCTGTCTGTGAAAAGCAGCGGATGAAACTGCATGTCGTTCTTTCTGGGGAAGAGCTGTTCGTGTAAGCGTTTGGGAGTGTGTTTGTATGTGTTTTTTTTTTTTTTTTACTTTTTTGAGTAAGATTTGCGATTTATCCCTTCTGAGATTAAAAACATTTCTAGGGTTTAGCATGTTGCCTCGGGTTGTGTTGACTTACTGTCATATATGATGTGCTCATTAGCCAGATTCGCCTACATGCTCAAGATTTACGGGGACTTTAAATTTGCATTCGGTATACAGCTGCATCAGTGGGGGATTGTCACTGCAGCGTTTGAGTAAATGTACTTGTAAAAGCACAACTTTAAGGCTTAGACCACTTCATTTATCTGACTCTGATGTACCTTTACAGATGATATTTTACAAATCATGTGCTCAATGTATAAAATATGGTGGGTTGTTATTTTTACATACTTTTACTTGTGTAACATTTTTTATAATTTTCATTTTTATCTTGTATCATTGCTACTTTTATGTTAGTAAAGAATTTGAAAACTTTCTCCACCACTGAGTTATAAGGACAAAATAGATGTAAACTAATTTAGTTCATTCTATTGCTTTTTTCTCTCTGCTTTCCTTGCCTCCTAATACCACATCATTTCTTCTTTTATATCTTGTATTTTCTTTCAACATATGTTCAAACATATGCTGCATTTGTAAAACACTTTCTCTACACCACATAAAAAGCTTGTAATAAAGCCAGAGATATCAGCGTTGGGCGACAGGATGAGCATCATCAGCCATCTGTGATAGGCTGAATTTACGGCTGACAGACTTTTGGTTTGGTCAGCTTCAATCACCATAATGAGCACCTTTAAAATTCTGCTTATCAGCATTCAAAGCATCAAATGTCATTTAATAATTAACCTCTAAAAGCACAGATTGTGCACTTCCAGTGTTTGTAATGGTTATAATGGTTATGGACATATGGGTTTTCCTTCACTGATAATGTACCTGAACAATGTCAACTATTTTAACAACCCACCAACAGTGCGGCTTTTAAAGAGGCACCATGGGGGTACAGTAAAGTACTTTTAATTAAGCCTTTGCAGCAGGGGAAAATGAAAATGTAAATGCGGCCACAAGGAACACAAGGCCCTCAAATCGATTGTCTAACATCGGTTGCAACAGGCATTTTGATTTTTTTTGGTCTGATTGCCCAATAAGTTCAGGCATGTTGTATATTCTGAGAGAAAACACTACAAGCTGACAGAGATAAGAAAACTGTTTGTAGGTACAGTCCACATGAGAAAAATATGCTGCAACATCTAAAGCCGTCCTCCGCTGCAGTGTTGGTGGAACAGGCCCACTCGGTGCCACTCAGTCCCCCTCATTTGGACCATGGAATGGAAAGTGTGTCTCAGTGTGGGTGAGCAGTGTGGCAGGCTGTCTTTGGGAGATGATGGGGGAGGACAGGCGGTTGTGGGTAAGCGGGTTAACTTTACCTTTGTTGACTTGGAGGCCCACGGTTCTGCTGACTGTCTGGCTACATTCAAACTGGGACATGACAACGAGCATGCAACACAAGGCCCAGTCAGCCAACAAAGGACGTGAAACAGGAAACAAAAAAAAAAAAACACAACAACAAAAAAACAGAAATCAATAAAATGTGGCAGCAAGGCAAAGAAAAGACATACACTGTGTGTGAGTGTGAGGCCTGAGTGAAACAAACTTAAATCACATTCAGACATAAAGAAAATGAAAATAACGGCAAGAGCAGATTGAGTGGATACCAGAACATGACTGTGGTGTTACGGCTGTCAGCGGGCAGTGGGTCATTAAAGCAGATCTGCATTATTTCAAGGCTTCAGTACCTGTTTATATCATTATATCATCACACTAATAATAGAATCCAGATTGCCTGTTCAGCACCGACATAATTTATTAGGGGGCACAAAAATAGACTAACTGGGCATAGCAGTCTTTAGCACCATTTACCCCTTAGCTGGGAAGGAAACTGTGTCACAAGTAATAAGGCCCTTCAAAGGAGCCAAATCTGGAGAATGTAGGGCAAATAAATTCCATTAGAGCAACACATTGCAAACAAACGAGCAATCAGACACACGGGCTTGGTTCGCTGCTGTCCGGGCCTGTGCGGTGCAGCGCAATGAAATCCGAGGCCAGTGCTCCTATGGTGAAAACAGTTCCAGCTCGCGATCCGGCCCCTTTTCACCTCCCCTTAATTGGCCCAAGGACACTAAATGAGCTAAATTAGTATTGTGCCTCTTGGTGCACGGAGCCAGAGTTAGGCTTGTTCCGCCTGGGCTAACCGTCCCCTCATTAGGCACCACTGATAGAGCCAGTGTGCTAAGGCTACACTCCGCCAGCCCTCGGTTTTCATGGGCAATTTGTGTGGAAGGATGAAAACAGTTGATGAGTTTATACTCGGCACGGAGAAGGGGGCAAGGAAATAATTAAAAACAAGCTAATGAGAGGAATTAATTATTCAATTAATGCCTCAAACGTGCCACCGGGGGCTGAGTTTAGAGGGAGAAATGGGAAAATGAGCGAGACGGCGAGAGAGAAAATGTCAAGCCGTGAGGATGAATAGAGGGGAGAATGAGATATGAAGAGGAAGAAGAGGGGAGGACTTGCTTTATTGCTGGAATGTGAAATTGAAGCCCCTTAGCTTAATGCCAGCAAATTGACTATCAAGACCATACGGGGTTTGCAAGTGCAGGCAAATTGCCTTCACTGAATCAACAAAAATGGAGTCTTTGTCATTTAAAATTATACGTCTTCATTTTACATGAGACATCCTCAAAGCATACACATTACCTTAGCCAAATTTCCCTTCAGTGGCCTAAAAGCGCCACTGGAATATTAATAAGAGCCAACAGCCAGCTAATGTTAACTGTGGATGCAGGAAGGGAGCACCCCAGGTCTCGCCTCTCTTTTATGGGGCAGGCTAATGGGAGAACCCTCTGATAACGCGCCACGATATATTTCCATTCGCAACCTCGAAGTCCAGCGTTTCATGGCGGGATTCAAACGAGCGCCTACAGCCACTTAGACCGAACTGCAAATACGTCTTTCGTAATCGAACGTTTGCTGGCCGCCCCGCTCTGATCTGGCATGAGTGAGATCGCAAACAAAGCAGAGGGCTTGTTTCCTGCGTCTCTTCCTCCGTCCCCGCTGCGATCTGCTCAACTCCTCACCGTCTATCCGGAGAGGGAAGCCAAGCACGCTTCATTTAATCAAGAGCACAGCAGACGACGGGGATGGAAATATATCCCATTTGAGAGCTAAAAAATGCATCAGCCAGGCCATTACGCAGTGCGAACTCTGCCTTTCTCTCTCTCTCACATACACACACACAACCACACACACACTCATACACCACATTGTCCATCCCACACACAGCGAGGCACAACACTGCATCATCGCGCGCTGCATGCAAATTAGTGTTATGACCTCCTGAACCCTGTGGAGAGGATAGAATACGACGGGCTAGCTCTCCACGGTGACGGAGGCCCGAGAAGCTGTTCTCAATCTAAACATTAGCGCGGACTGCCACGCTAATACACACTCTGTTACATACACACGCTCGGTCTTGCGGTAACCCCACTGACTCCATTTGTACCGTGTCTCCATTATGGGAGACGCAACGAAAACAGGCTCCCTTTCCCTTCTAGCCATATGGCCCCTTCCTGAGCATCCACTGTACTTAAAAAAGGTTTTGAATTTGTTTTCATCATTAGCGTTGATGTGAAGCCCACTTTCTGTCCACTTCGACAGAGTATAGTACAAGTGTTAGAGCCGACATTACTCTCCTATGGGGGCAGGCGACTGTTTATCTACACCGAAACACTTGAATCAAGGTCAGTGGCTGCTGTTGTGATGTCGACAAAGTAAAAAAATAATAGCTCGCAATCTACAATCAATCAACATGAGCTTGACCTCTCCAACTGTGGGAGCCGGGTTTCAGAATGCAAAAGAGCCGCTATGCATCTTGCTGCATTAAAAATGCACACGGATGTCTGAAAGCGGCAGGAGAAATATATGTTTGTGTCGCGGCCCACAACTGACCTTTATTAGCCATAGTTTACCAGTAAGCCAGTAAGTGGAATTTAAAGGTCATATGCATGTTTTTTTTTAAAAATCAACAGAATATGCAGCAGAGGGCAACATGTAGATTTATGTGCAGGCTACAAAAAATAGCTCGGTTAGACTCAGCAGCCTAACAGAAGAGACAGACAAGGTGATTTTCAACATTGAGGTTAATGGGGATATAGTGTCTGCCTCCCCCTTCTTTCTGGTCACGTCTTTCTCCTTCATTTGCGTCGACTAAGTGTGACACTGAGTCGGCACTTAAAAGCCTCCAGCTATCAGCATGGGGCATGGAGGCATTACAAGTGACTGGGCAACGCGGAGTTAACGGCAGTGTTCGTAGGTGGCGGCGAGAGACAAGACAAGGGAGGCAGAAATGAAAAGACTCAAGTATGTGGATTCTATCTGTGATGGGACATGTAATGCACAAGACCACTTTAAGCCCACTGCACTTACACAGAAAATTGGATAAGATGTGAAGAAGAAAAATGTGACCGTCTCGCGTGTGCGGGACATTTTCTGATATCCACTCATCTCCTCGACACAGCCAACACAGAGATCCTACCTTTTCCAGAGAAGTAAAATGGATCAGCTTTCTTCTGACCCCATAAGCCTTTGTGATATTTCTCTCATCAGCACCCATACAATGTGCATCGTGTTTGGCCCTTTTTAGTGCCAATGAGCTAGTTTATGAGCAGAATATCATGGTTTATGAGGTGATTAGAAATCGGTTTGGATGGGTCATTGTCTTTATGAACTGATTTATCACTTGGTTACGGTGTTTAGATCATAAGGTTTAATTCAGGCACTGAAATGGGCACAATAGCTGAATCACGCACAGTGGTGCTACAGTGATGAAAACACGACTAAAAAACAACAACAAAAAAAGCACTTTTAGGTTTTATCATGGAGGATAAATCCAATCTTGCATGAGGCCGTCTGACAAATCCATCAAGTGATTTCAGTATATATTTATATTTTAATGAGAATTTGAGAGTACGATGGATGAATGCAGACACACAGGGGGCACAAGCTGTGATGCACTGAACTGTAACACCACCACACCACTAGGGGACCATCTAATGTTTAGGCTCATCAAATACACTCACAGTTCACCATGACACAGCGCTGAGAGGATATAGTTGAGCGGCTACATGCATCAAGTGTATTGTTTGACACTGTGCAACTGTGGCATTGAAATATGTTTTTCACCATCTCATTTGCTCATAGTCAAGTATCAAGTGCCACACTCTCAACTGACTGTTTGCTGAACCCCAGTATTTCTTGGTTACTCTTGCTACGTTTCGAGCTTTATCATGGTAACGCTGACATACTTACCGTCTGAGTTCTTGGTATTCTACATGATATTGTGTTAAATGATCTAAAGAGCTAAAGCTGCATGTCCCAGGCAAAAAAGTATGTATTCTAGAGGAGAAATTTAGGAAAAGACTCTCATTTTGCTTTAATATAACCCTGTCTGGCCTGTTTGCTTTCAGGGTGAATACTTACCAATGAGTTTGGCAAACTTATCTCTATCTCAGGTAATGTTGGCAGGGGTTTCTGAAGTGAAAACCGCCCCAAATCCAACATGGAGCAGTACAATTTTTTGGAGAAATCCAAAGCTTGCCAGGTAGAACGTGCTAGGTTACTGTTTCAAAGCAATGATTGGTCAGTTTTTGATTAGGGGAGAGGTTTAGCAAACAGTCAGTTTGACGTGAAATGTGTCTTTCACAGCACAAAAACACAGATGCAGTGCACACAGTGACAGAGGTACACCCAGTGACATGTAGCGCATCAACTCGTCGGCTTTAGAATGAGTTAGAGGAGCTCTACTGCACGAGGTTTATGCCGGGTTTAGCATGTCTTACGTTGACTTTCTTTGTAAACAAGGGACGTTCTGCGCGCTAGTGATGGCTCGGTGTTGTGCCTCGGCGGTGGGGGAGGGGGGACCTGTGGTGGACGAACACCGGCCACGTTGGTTAGAAGGGGTTAGAGGTTGTTTAGGGTCTGGGTTAAGACACTGTTTAGGCACTTTAAAGAAGTGAGGCCTGCAAAAGTCAGGGGAGTTAATGAGTTTTTCAGGGATCACTGCTCGAGGTAGATCGTTAAACAGGTAAATGGGAGTGAGAGTTTTCTATCTACTAGTTTTGCATGGAACTGGCTGGCCTCCCTCATCATTAAAAGGTGAGACGCTCAATAGTGCCAGTCCTTAAGTGACTAAGCCAATTGGCCATATGAAGATAAGGCTGAGTATCAACTTGCACAGTGCTTTGGTCGTCCATCCGTGAGGAGATCTCCGAGTGAAATGCAATTATGTTTGCTATTAAATCACAGCACTCATGTAATATATGTGAAAATCACTGTCACTGTCTGTCATATGGCATAGAAAGGAGGTTATTAAAGTTATTATGAAGCGATTATATCATTATTCATGCAGTAATTGTCTCCTAAACACAGTTTATGTGCTTCCAACACAGGCAGCGCAACACACTGATATCAAACATAAAACAGATAAACACACAAACATAAAGGAACGAGAGGACACGCACTCATATACACTCACGCCGACAACCACACACAGTGGCATGCAGCCACACACGTAGGCGCTCTAATATGCAAGTATACAGACAAGCACACCCACCCACCCACACAGACTCTCACACTCGCACACACACCCTTCTCATCTCCATAATTACTGTATAGTCAGCATGTCCGTGTCTGGGGGTGACTCTCAAAGTGAGATGTTGACAACAGCAGAGCTGAACTCAAGCTGGGTCCTGTCAAAGGCCTGACACTGATAGCATTATCCGTGTAATTATTCACAGTTAAGTGAACTGCCTACTTACTTTAACATAATGGATTTGGATGAGTAAGCCATATCTATGCTTGCCTTCCATTTGATAACTTATATGACGTCACTAACCCGGAGGAAAGGCGCGTTCCAATTTGTCTTAATTAGTTTAAATAGAGCCTATCTATTATTTCTATCCGGGTTTTCATTTCTTTTGCATTGGGCGTAATCTCAAAGCACACCTGAGCTCCCGCTAAGGAGCATTAGCATGCTGCAGCGCAACTGTTGAGAACCACAGACTAATATATGGCTCCTGCCTTTGCGAGCTGCCTGCCATTTTTTTTTCCTCTGTTCCATAAAATATTTGCTTGGCATTAATCAATGGGGAGCCGGCCAACGCTTCTGAAAATCTTGATCAAGATGTCGAGCAAATGAGGAGTGAAGGAAAAGGCTGCCGGTCTGGCGTTGGGAAATGGCAGAGCGTTTGCATGCATGAGTGTGTGTGTGTGTGTGTGTACAGTGCATGTGTGTGGCTACATGGCATGGGGAATATGAGAGATGTCAAGCTGGCCTCTGTTCCTCTGCTGGCGGTGTAAATTAGATGTGAACCAGCATGACGCAAGATGCCAGGGGAAAGTACACCTATCAAGGTTGGCTAACTCATCATGGCTCTACGCACTAAAGCTCGGCAGATGAGGGGAGTGCGAGCATGTGCGCGCTTGTTTAAATCTTAATGAAACTGGCCCTCTGAAGGTCAGTGCGGAGTAAGCAGGGACTCTTTCGTCTGCTGCTAATGGCGTATTAATGATTCGAAGAAGTCTCATGCGCACAGGTGCCCACCCAAGCACCCCACTGACACACACACACCCACATACCACCCCCCTCCACACACACACAGGAAAATACACTATCACATACGACACAAAGACAACAAATCCAATTAAAAAGACACATTAGCTGGCGTGACACAGGCATAGACAAAGCACTTGTGTGTATAGGCACATGTTGGGTTTTTTCAGCTGTAAATTACAGTGAGGTGATTTGATAAGAGTGAGAAATAGTTTAACTGGTCTCAAATAGCAGAATTTGGATTTCAACAGCCAGCTTTGATTGATTACCTCAAGCTAACAGCCCACGTGATCAACTGTTTTGACTGGTATGTACTAAGGCACCGACCACAAGGGAGACTGAATTAAGTTTGGGACCATTAAAGTTGGATAAAAAGGTATCTACAGTAAGAAAGCTGGAATTAAATGTGCTTCTAAAGTTGTATTAATGAGGCAGTTAACGTGATAGAGCGGCGAGTGAATCAAATGGCAATGAACATACATACACTATTACATTACTTCGCATTCAAGTTCCCTTGTTCGAGCAAATTATTTCACTTTTCTAATTCAGCAATAGTGCTAGAAAAAAGACCCTAATCAATACAATGGCTTTCAAAAGTACCTTATATTGTATATGAATGGGAGCTTTTTATGACTAATTACTGTAAAAGCTGCATTTACAAGTAACTCTAATGTCACTATAGTGCTGACAATGATTATTGCTTTCAAGTGTTAATTGTTAAGTGTTAAAGGGGTTGGGTTTTAGTGTTGTGTTGTGACAAGGTGTGGGAGGGGGGGTGGGGGTGGAGGTGCATGGGTAGCGGGTTCCCATCCCGCGTCTGGGCAATGGTCTTACCTTGAATGTGGACATGGCTGGGTCCCTGCTATACCTGTCTATGGTGTGGAACTTGGACGAGTGGTTGAGCTCATGGTACAGCTCAGAATGTCTTTTGCGAGTGTGCATCACTTTCTGGAAGGGAAGAAAGGAAGGGACAGCAAAAATGAACCAAACAGAAAAAAAAAAGCAAAAGGAAAGGGAGGCCGATATAGGGGCAGGCAGGGGAACGGGGATGGGTAGAGGGACGGCACTGATGCCAGTCATGAAAAGGGGGTTAGAGAGGGACGCCGACAGATCGATCGATTGCTGGCTCATGCTCATACATCATCCACTTCCTCGGTCTTTAGGAATTTGGCAACTGGGAGTGCTGCAGAGGAGTCCTTTAAGTGAAAATTTGGTGAAAATGACTGACAGAAATGTCATTATTACAGACTGGTGCCTGCTAGCTGGCGGTCCTGTTAACTCAGGATTTTGTCTAACTCATTAAATGTCTAACAGATGGACTGGAATTTAACTCTTACACCCTAGTGGAAGGATATCGATGAAAAACTGCCTTGCCTGTGTTCTGAATATGTCTGTCTAGAAGGCAGCCATGTCCAGATCTTTAATTTTCTGACAGCAAACTGCATTTGTCAGTGCCACTGCTGTTGTCTCTCTGTGCTAATGGGCAGTGCTGGAGCTGCTCGGCAGTAGCTAATCGTCAAAGCAGCTTGCGAGGTTGAAAGTGACACAGGGGCAAGATGCCAGCACTCACACCCGCACACTTACCGGCCAGAACTGGCGCTTAGCACTGGCTCCAATTACTTCAGAGTGGGCACTCTCATCTCTGCTCAGCATAGAAGGTGCTACTAGTTCTTTTTTATGTGCCATTTTTTTGCTGTGTCTTTAGTTTTCCTTTTTCCTAGTCTGGATTTAGGTTTTCATGAAAGCCCAATGAAACCTGTATAAACTATGTCATAACCTTAAAAACTAAGAAGAGAACTTGTTTAGAGGGGAACTCCAACGATTTTACACTTAAAGTTTACTTGCCATGATGAGTACTACCCAAACATTTCTATAATGTCTTCTTTGGTCGTGGACAAGGTTTGCTAAGTTAGGAAAGGGTCTCTTAAAATCAATCCCTAAAAGCCCTTGAGCATCACGTGTGGTGTTTGAAAGAATTGGGCATTTCGGGGGCAGGGGGACGCTAATAAAAGATCCAGTTGAGCAGAATTATGGGAAATGTAGGGTCCAGTACTTCTGGAGCTTGACCCACACCAAGGACTAAAAGTCAAAATATCTAGGATGATTTAACTATTTATGCTGATTTAGGTGTCTCTTTCGAGTTCCCCAACTTTAAGTGCAGTATTAAATCAATGGAGTACTCCTGCATTTAAGTTGGAAGCTGCTTAAAATGATAAAGGTTGTATGATATATATACATCTATAAAGATATTCTCTGACAGTCTAAAAGGGTGGGCAAACTCAAATAAATTAAATAAAACATGGATGAAAATGAGTTTACCTTCCATTAAATCATGGAAGTGTACATTTCTCCTGTTTTAGTGGTTCCTCTACGTCAACCTCTTTCTCAAAAGTCAACAGTCAATTGATGAGAAAAGAGTTGATTTCCAGGAGGGCAAGTCTCCTTGTGCTAAGTTCATGCAGCGGCCACAAATGACTCTCCAGTAAATTTGCCAGATAAGTAGAACAATCAGCCAAAGTCACTGTTAGTAGCTTGTCAGCACACATACCCTCTATATGAGCGATATATCTCCAGGTGGTGGGGGTGAATGTCCAGTCTTTATTACAACAGTCTAAATGGACCTGAAATCTCACCGAAAAAGCAAAGAGGGGTGTTTTACCTCCAAGGAATGCTGGCTAGAGACTGGAGATTCACAGGACACCCAGGTCATTCTAACACAGACATACTCACACACTGCCAAACCATGTCGTTCCAACAGATATAACCAGCCAGTCGACGGCCACATACGTGTTGACCCAGAGCTGAGTTACTTGGATTCATTCAGACACAAGAAGCACTCTACTTTGCTGTTTCTTCAACCAGGACCCCCAACGGTGACATGACAGCATTGCTCGATTTGTTTGTTCATGTCAGCTGGTTGTTTTTTTGTCTCCGCGAGGATATGACTGATGGGCATAAATTAATCAGTGAAGACAGATTAAAAAAAAAAAAAAAGAGTAGGGGCAGGTTTGAGGCCATTGTTGGAGAAACAGCACGCTATGTGAGGTAGGTCTGAAACAGTTTACAGTTCTAAGTGCAAAGGGGAAACAGGTGCGAGGGGGGGTGGGGGTGGGGGGTTAGCAATGCTTTTTGCTCCTCTATGCGTTACTCAAGTCCTGGCAGAAGCACAAGAAAGCAGAGACAGGCTGATGACAGAGGGGGGGTGAGGGCCGAGATCTTACCTCGAAGTCCAGCTCAGAGTACCGTACTCTTTTCCTCTGGAAGAGGAGGGGGCAGGGGGAGAGAAGAAAGCATCAATGACCACCCCTTGACCACCACTGAACTTCAGACCTCTCCATATGAATTTATCTGTGGGTCTCTCAGTGCCATTGTTAAGTAACAGAAGGAGAGCTAATAGGCACTGGCTGCCCAACATGATACAGATATTCTTACAAATGTCAAGGCAAAAAGCAAATTATTCAGTCTATTTCAACGTAATGAGATTAGTGAAGTGGAATAACCCAGAATTAGAATGAAATAATAATTTCTCGGCTCACATACTCTCAAATACAATCATTACAACCCCAACATAAATCACCCCTTTGCTATTTTTGGAGAATTTGTTGGAGACATTCTGATTAACAGAGCTGCAGCAAACATATGAGAGACGGTTTTCATCCTCTAATCTTGTTTGGACCCCACCGCTCTCCTCTTAAGTGCCTCCGCAGCTATAGCGAGTGGCACACAAGCCGCCAATTTAACAGCTGCAGACATTTCCAACTCATCTGGCCCTGACATTGCAGTGCATTACATTCCATCTCTGACTTCCTATCTGCTGGCTCTCCCTCTCTCTGCCAGATTTGCATTTGGCAGTGAGAGGAGCTGCTCTCCACAGTTAGTTAAAAGCTGTATTCATTCTTTGAAAGGGCAGAGTTGCTGATCTGATGCTATGGCAGCCAAGGTTTTAAAAGGTAAAGGAAATGCAAACAGATAGAGAGGCAAATTTCTCCCTGAGATGTCCTCTTCACTTAGCGAATTTCACTGCCTCTAAGACGTGATGCATTCACTGTCCTCCGATGGAGAAAGCCTTACCTTACCCAAGAGAAAACTCCGTGATTGAGAATGCTTTGCAAAATGGTGGACATGCAACATGCATATACGTGTACAGTATATTGCATGTTTTGGTGAGGACACACATAAAGCAGTCATTAACTCGCTCATACAAAATTCATAAGGAGTCCTTTGCTATTGTGATTTGCTGTTATGATGGCATGATGGTCCTACCCCAGCCAATCCCAGTCACAACCTAGTTTAGCATTTAATATACTCAATGTAGTAAAGACATTGACAGACCTCTATAGCCAACAGTTTGTTATGAGCAGATAACTTATATGTCAACACTCCCTCCACTGGATTCTGTAGTTTGATGGTCTGGTAATATGCCCCGTGAACCTTCTTTACGACTTGACTGGATCATTAAGTGTTTAAATTCACAAGTCTCAAAAAAAAAAAAAAAAAAAAAAATCAACAGTGAAATGAACACTGTGAGTACATTTGCGTGATCCCTCCATTATGCGTCACCAGGTTTGAATTGGGGAGTAAAACTCTGCTGTGATTTAATCTTGAGAGGCACGCTCTGATATCCATCTCCAAATCAAGCATATTCAAACAGGGTGAAATTATAGCAGTAAATTACATCCTGCAGGTTTCTTTTTTTTTTTCTTTCTTTTTTTTTTTGGTATTCATGAGTGCACTCTGAGCTCTTCTGACAGTGATTTTTTATGAGTTTTAATGACTCGTCCTTAACGTCCTCAGCCCTAAATGAAGCATCTGCACTTTTCGGTGAAAGTGTCGTTTCCATCTCTTTAATCAACCTTGTGAGTCAGCAAGATGCCATTCAGGGACGATCCAATGTGTGTGTGTGTGTGTGTGCTATGTGTGTGTTCAATGTATCGTGTGCTTGTTTGTGTGTGTGTGTGTTTGTGTGTGTATTCGTGTAAAATTAAGGTGGGCTGAAAGACATTCACCAGGGGTATTTCCTCTGATCCTGTCAGTCTCAGTCCATCTGCTGAGCCACCTTGTACGGTTAGGAGGGGGGTATCGCACACATTACCCGCGCGCACACACACACACACATGCACACAGTAAACTAAGAAGCTGTCTGTCATTAAGAGAATAACTCATTTCAACGCTCATTGTCTCAGTCAGCGGCAGTAAATACTACCCAGCTGAAAATAATAGCAGTTGTTCTAGCAGACTTGTTCAAAAGCACACAACTGTGCTATTATTGCAGAGTGCTGGACATATTGCTGCTGTCTATCATAGACAATATGTGTTATGAAATGGCTTGAATTTTTTTCAAGAGCGCACTTGTGTGATATTAGCCAAACAAACCGACTTCTCCTCTTCCCATCTTCTTTTGCTGCCATAAATATTCACAGCATAACACAACAATTCACTTGCCTAGTATAAAGTTATTCATCTAATTTTTCTCATGATAAAAGGGATTGTTGAATGGGCAAAATAGCTTAAGTCTTTCCCCTGTGCAAATGTGTTTTTCCCAAGAGCGCTTTCCACAATCAATGCAAAAAGTGTTATTTGGATGTCTCTAAAGATGCTGGAAAGTGTTTAAGAAACCTGCATAGACAGAATGTCACATTAAGTAAATGGACCTTTCAACCGTTCACTCCACTTTGTCATTCCACCACTACATCCTCCTTTACATAGCAACACCACCACCGCACCCAGAACTATAAACCTCAAGTGCATGCTCAAGTGAAAAGTGGACAAAGTGAAGAAGCTGCACCACCTCTGCAAACCCCTTCTTCCCTCACTCCACCCACCTCCAGGGATCCTGCTGAGAGGCTGGTGTTGGCATTGGTGCTGCCCAGGTTGCGTGGCAGGGTCCTGGTTCTCTCCACTGTGGTTCCCCCTGTCAGAATCTGTCTGACAGATGGCCTCTGGCCTGGCTTCAGTTGGAGTGAATGCCCGTGGGAGTGCATGTGTCCTCCGTGGGAGTGTACAAGACCGCCCTGAGCCATCATGTGACCGTGCCCGTGGGGCATGGTTTTGATCGTCCCGTAGGAGCGGTTGAGGTTCATGGTGATATTCATGTCACCCACACTGGACGGCACAAAATCCGCAGGGTAGGCCTCGCTCTCGGCTGGGTGGAGGGTCAAAGGAGAGGGAGGCGGGGGGAAGGGGGGGTCCTCCACTGCGATGTTGAGAGGCTTGTCCTCGCCCCCGAGTCCCAGGCCTCCTCCTTGGGAGGAGGGCACTGGAGGTTTGAGACTGACCGTCCTACGAGGTAAGACCATGTAGTCTCCCTCCCCGCCTCCGCCACTTCCTCCTCCCCCTCCGCTTCCCCCACTTCCGGCGCTTCCGTCCTGGGAGGTGTTGGAGGAGGCGGGCGGTCGAGCCCAGCCCAGGCCACTCTCGGTGCACAGGTAGATTGGAGCGCCGCTGCGTTGCTGTCCCTGCTGTCTTTGCTGATCCACATTCACCTCCTTCTTCAGGGGTGTCTCGCTTAGCTCATTGAGGCCGCTGAGGGGTGGAACCTTGAAGAAACAAACAAGAACCTCTCAGTTATATAAGCAAGATAATCTTACTTTAGACAACCTTAATTCACAAAACTTACCGAGACAAAATTTCATTTCAAGTGCACTGCTAAGCTTCATAATATTTGGGACTCTTTCACCTTCCTATTTAAATAGTTTTCAAACTTTAAAGCCAGTATATTCTTACAAGAGATTCAGGCGATTATAGCATCTATTAAATTACCCAATCTGCATACTACCATTGGGTGGTGCCAAAGTCTGAAAGTTTCAATACTCATGTGGCTTCAAGGGCAGTGAATGTGCGTTGTGTTTAGTCCTATTGAGATAATTCTGTTTGTGGGCTGAAAATCTTAGCAGAGTGCAGCACTGATCTTCAGATCTGTCAGTAATTACCTGTACGATGAGGTTGGGAGGGGGGATGTTACCGGGTAGGGAGCTGAAGTTGACCCCCACTCCCCCCTCCTGATGGGCTGACAGTTTTGGATCATCCTCGTCGTCCAGGGAGATGCGGGAAAGCGTCCCGGTGATGGTGGCCGGGTTGCAGGTGTTCACCTCCTTGAATATGACTGACAAGGGGAACCGTGAAGACAGCAAGAAAGTGGGGGTGGGGGTAGTTGGAGTTGGGGGAGCAAGGGTTAGGGAGTTTAAGGGTGAGGTAAAAGACAGGGCAAAAGGTAAGGAAGAGAGACATTTAGAGGGAGAGAGAGGAACGGATATTGAATGGAAAGAAATTGATACAGTTTATGCCGAGGAGAGGGAAGTTGACAGAGAGGTAGGCAAAACAGAAACATAAGACATATATTAGGTGGTCATGGGAGTTCGTTTGCAGCTTTATGTGTGGCGTACTGAGACAGGCCGCATGCCTAAAGAAAAGTTTCACTTCTCACTTTGGGCTCGCGTGGTTCACAGTAGCAAAGATGAGTTTTTGTCTGTGACACCATGACCTTAAGTCTTGCTCCGTCTCAGGATTTGCTGGTGAGCCAGGATTTTTATTAGCTCAGAGAAAGAGCCTCCGTGCAAAACGCTGTGCGCCTCAAATGAAATGGAGCCAAATTCCCTCGCTACTGAGTCCTGTCCCATATCTTGCTCACCAGCTTACTGTTCTCTGCCCTGTCAGTGTGAGTTGTTGTACTTTGATACGTGTGAGGGCCTGTTTTTATTTCACAATACTGAAAATATAAACACAGAACTACGTACAGAGGCTTTGGGTTAGCTTTCATGCATGTTGTTGAGGAAACTATAAAGCAGATACTATACATTTCTAGAATAGCTACTCAAAAACTGACTATGACATGCTGATGAGATGTTTAATCAATGTTTAATCACGACTAGCATCAATCTATCATCACAATCACGCACAACTCAGATCATCTGGATGTTCATGCTAGATATCATGCTCATTCTGTCACCATCAGAGGGAAGCATATTTACTCTGTGGCATCAAAATCAAATTTGAGGCCGAAGCGTGTAGCGCAGACCATTTTTAATGTTTACTGCCTTGATGTGACAAGCTTCACTTTTTTTTTTTGCTAACCAGAGAAAGTGGCTGAGTGCAAAACCCTGTTGGTGCAAAGCAATGCAAAGGGATTCAATAGATTTTGGGGAAATCTGACAAATCCGATCCCTTCACGTCTACATCCAACAGTGGAGACCCAGAGAATGACCTATAGACAAATCCGCTGTTTTGCGCTCATGTAATTACTGCGTTGGCATACTTCACCCGGCACCCTTACACTGACGGTGTGAGCAGAGATGTTCAGGTTAATAATGGGAGACAGTCGCCACCTATGACAGATAAAGGTGGTCTGTGTCAATGTGAAAGTTATTCAATCTCACCACACCAGTCTAAAATTAATTATTGCACAGCCTTTGGGGAAATCTTTTTTTTTTTTTACCCCTCACTGTCCTCCACTGGATGGATGCCAAAGTGCTGTGTGGATTAATGCTTGGTTAAGCCCGGACGGAATTACTTTCTAGCTTATGATGGAAATCATCAAACCCTATGGTTTTTTACACTGTTATCTAAACTGGGAAAAAAATCGAAAACACAGGATACTGCGCAAGAGAAATATCAACCAGAAAGTGTAGAAAGTGGCAGATAGCAAAAAATATTTGGGATGGTGGGCTCACAGTCTGCACCGTGAAGGAGGAGCGTTTGGTGTCGCGCTCAAACTGTGAATAAAACTGACTGAAGATGCGTTTTGTTCACAACCTTCACTTTAATGGCCTCCTTTATATATATTAGTGTAACTTCATGTAACTTCAAGTCATGTGCCACTGCAGTAATTACAGTAATTAATTCAACCAACAACCCGGATTTGTCTATGGGAATTATTTAAGTCTAGGTACAGATCAGGCAGTGTTAAGAAGGTCAGTCGGGTGTGAAACTTACATGGGTGTCCTCTCTCTGCAAGGGTGAAGGGGGGGAGAGTGACTGTGTTAATATTTCAAAGCACATCACAGTCTAGATTGTGATACAATTTCATGTCCAAAGACACAAACACACACACACAAGACCATTGTCCCCAGCGAGTGAAACAGGTCTGTACACATTGAGGACTGTCATTATCATGCACAATTAAACACAGTCTCATCCAAACATATGCTCGCTGAACACTTATTGGGCAGAATCAGTGTGATTGATAAGGTATAATAATTTGCACACAAATGCGTCGAGATGTAGCACATCATCTCCTGTCATTTTATTAACATGCAAGGCGGCAAGCGAAGAGTTTTGGAGCCCTTTGTTGCCTCCTGGTGCTGATCCTGTGTTGGACAAAGGGGGAGACAAAGGGTGAAAGAGGAAGTGAAATCGGGAGGAAAGGAGAGCTCACCTGTTTGACACGCCAAGTCCACATCCTTCTCAAAATCCGTCTGAGAGAGGGAGGCGGGGTGGGAAGAGAGGAGAGACAGTGAGTCGCTGCATTTACCACATTATTAGAGGCACAGGCCTGATGAGTGATTGGATCTTAATGGTTATGCTGTATCCTGCGACTCCAACGCTCTAATTTGGCTGATCTGTTGTCAAGGTGACACTTTACAACTAAGGTCAATTAGTAATGCCCCCTGTGAATGATCGGGGACGATAAATGGGGTCTTAAGTCATCCGAAAGATGTTCAGTTTTCATTTCCTTATAGTGAATCTGCCAAAAGCCTTTTTTCCCAACCAAGAACAGAGGAGAAAGAAAAGTCTATGTGATGGTTGTGCACTGCTGCTACTTCGTTCACGATGTGTATCAGTTCATGGCAGCAGATCCAAATACAGTCTTTGAAAGAGGCGGGCAGAGCGCTGTGGAGTTTTGCCAGGTATGTAATGCTACTGTACGCCTCATCAGTCACCTCGGTATCGTCTGAATGGAAACAGGGACAGAAATCTACACAGCAGCAAAACTATTATCTGCTGTGCCAGTTGAAGCAAAACTTTGCCGTCTCCTAGCTGAGTTTTTCTTAGAACAAAATATATAAATATATATGTATGAAGTAAGAATACAAATGCTTTTACAATTCATTCATCCCAGCGACCAAAACGCAAACATCCACACAACGCTGAGTTTAACTTGCACTCAGTATGCTGTTTTTATGTAGATAAGGTATTTTGGGAACAACAGAAAAATAGTGTTTATTCGCTTTGATCCGGCATTCACTTAAGTGACGCGAGGTGGCACAACTCCTCGGGGTAAAGAGGCGCTCGCAAACCCAGAGGGCGGCGGGCTGAATGAAGAGGTGTTGTTTCCAAAATGGCCACCGCTCAAGTTCCCTAAACTTTAGTGAAAGTGAGGCTCATTGCTATGCAGCTGTGCTTCTCCCTTGTCTCACGATAGAGCCTCCTCTCCCGTCCTCGGCGGGATTCACTTACAAAAGCCTTTGTTTGGATAATAAACTACAGATTTTAGACAGTTTGGGCACGCCACAGAGGCAAAGAGAAGAGGAAGGGTGGGGGTGGGAGGGGGGGGTGAAAAACTGAAGAGAGAAGGAGAGAATGTGTTAAGGTCTCAGAGGAGCGGGAAAGCTCTTAGTACGCAAATCACCCGCAGCACCATAAATGGGTCTCTGCTAAATGGACGAATGCGGATATGAAAGAAACCGCTCTCTCTCTTCTTCTCTCAGTCTCTCTCGCCCCACCAAATTGAGAAAAACAAATCATCTTTATTTCGCGAACGACACATTCTCTCTGCAACAGCCTCACAGGTTACATACAGTGAGTCATCAATGTCATCTGTAAAAACACCATAGGGGACCACAGTTCCTCTGAAATGAATGCAAAAGAAACCACCATTTCCTAAATCGTTTTTAAATGCCCAAAGACATACGACAGATACAGTTCATAGTGTGCTTACCATGCTACAGCTAGTTTATATTGATACATTACAGCTATTCCTACTTAGATTTAAAGGTGCAATATGTAATCAAAAGCAAAACTTTTTCTTTTTACTGCAGGATTACTTTAACATATTGGGAGATGCATTTATTAGTTTTCCTGGGAGTTAAATGAGATGATACTGCTCTAATGTCTGTACAGAAACTCTGAAACTACAGCCAGTAGCAGATTATCTTAGCTTATCTTATTTTACACGAAGACTGGATACAGTGGGAACCAGCCAGTCTGGCTCTCCACAAAAAACACCAATGACATGTTTTACAGAGGAGTACTGAGTGGGACTATTTCTTGGCTGTTTTCAGTCGTCTTCTGAAGTCGTGATAACCTCACGTTTACAACAAGACTCCTGGGCCAAGAAATGATTTGACACATAACCGCCTGTAAAGCCACACGGTCACATTTTTAACTTATGGGGATTTTTGTACCGATTAAACAGACGAGATATGACATGTCAATCTATGATCCTGGCTGTAGCTTCATATTTACTGCACTGACTGACATGAGAATAGTGTCAATCCTTTCATCTAACACTTTCCACACACTTGTATCTCCCAACATGCCAAACCGTTCTGTTTATATTTGTTCATATTTGTTGCAAAATATTGTTTTACAGATTCCACCTTTCTCCATCTACAGACTTGACTACTAATAACGACAAACGACTGCCTTCTTCTACAGATGACATACTGATTGGCTGCCGATGTGGTTGTGGCCGTGGTTATGGTTATGGTTATGAGCGTGGTTATGGGTATTGTTCACGAAGGGTTTATGCTCATGTGCGTGGCTGAGGGCATGTTCGAGCCCGTGGCTGTGCGGCAGGCTGTGGTAACAGGCTTGCTGGCACGCCTGGTGGCATGTCGGTGGAAACGGCTGCGGGTGGCCGCCCGACGGGCACGGGGATGTGCCGTAACGGAGAGAGCCACACTGCAGTCCACAGTGGCTCGCATTTGGACCCTTCTGATGGGGTAAGGAAATGGATGGAAAACAAAAAGTTGAAATGTTAGAAGAAACAGTTTTTTTTTAGAAAAGACTGCTGAGCTTTAATCAGAGACGAACTAATCAAATGTTTTTTCTACAGACGGCTTTGATGCAACTTTAACACCAAGGTGTAGCTACAGTTCTACATCTTTATGATGTGCCTAAATGTCAGGGGTTTAACACTAATGAGATTTCCCGTTAATATAGCAAGAACACCTGAGAGGATGGCGTGCACTCTAATTACGATGCTGATGTAACTGGTGGCAGCCTCACCAAATTATCCATCACAATTAATGTTCTCAACGGCATTGCGCCTTTTTAAACAACAGCTCTCCATCCATATGTGTGTCAGCAGAGATGCTTTCAAAGTCGTACACATTTAGTCGAGAAAACTGGGGGAAACTTGAAAGTTTAGCAGCTGTTTCCTTCACAGAGCAATAGTTGGCATAGCAACTAGTCTTCACTGCAAGCTGTGTGTATGATAACACCACATTAAACCAAAAATTTCAAAAGCACAGTTAGACTGTAAATGTTCCTCTCGGTTATGAAAACAGAGACAGGGAATGTGTCATAATGGGCTCCCTCAGCAGAATGATGGCTCCAAAGTTTAATCTTGATAACCTCAGCGGGGCGTTCAGAAACCCATAATCGTTACCGCAAACAGGTCTGAGGGAGAAATGAAGGGAAGAGCGCTGTGAGAGTCGCTCATGCTCTCATGGTAGCAGTGTGACCGCGCTGACATTGGCAAGGCAGTTCAAGCCTATATGATTTATCACACTATTAGCCACATTTGGAACACATACAGTAACCTTACGGGAGCTCGTGCTCTTCAAAGAAAGATGAAGAAGTTTAGGTTTAGGAACGTACATAAAAGTGCTGAAATGTATGTTTTGGTAATACATCAAATGCTATGGGCGACATGTACATATTTTTATGTTGACATGAGTACACACAACAAAAATTTCAAAAGCACTTGAATTCTACCAGAATATTTTTTGCAAAAATAGTATTGGTGGACAACTTTCTTTGTCCACTTAGGCTCTATAGGAAGTTAGTTTCAGGCTGGGAGGGGAATTTTCCTCCTATGGGGAAAGGAAAAGAACATTTCTGGAAAATAAAAGGTGAAAATGCAAGATGCACAAACAATAATGAATTTCTGCTCAGGAAAGAATGATTAAGGAAAGTCTGAGCACTTCAATGATGGCGATCATGCTCCCTGCCGTTGGAGCTTCTAGAAAGCTCCAGCCTGGATAATGTTAGTCCGAGGCTTAATGATTGCAATGTGGGATGAAATGGAATGCTATTCACCATGATCTGCACCTGTCCATTCTTGCAGGAGTCTGGTGAGTTTTCGCTGTCGTCTTTACATCCCCCCATCCTACAGCGCACCGCATCCTGCACCTGAAGAGGTTGGGAATAAGGCACAGGGGAGAGGAAGAGATGAATATAGAGGGGAGAAATGGGAGGGGTGGAGGGAGAGAATGATGAAGGGGCGATGCAAAGGAAAGAAGTTAGTGGAGGAACTTTCGCTCAAGTTAGTTTGGCAAATGTTGGCGCATGGGGAACTCACTCCTCAGACATTTTATATTCTTCATCTTTATCACTGCAATGACAGATGTTCAGTGAATACTAAATTATGTGAAAACGGCAAAGTAAACGGAACGGCGACGTTCTTTGCAAAGCAACTCAGCTCATAGCTTATGTAACAGTCAGTGGAGTGGTATAGAAAGCACAGAGCAGCTCTTCAAAGTAGCCTATTCGAGCCTTGTGAGATCAGTAGCGCAGAGTCCTAATTAAAACCAGCGGCACGATATATAGATGTTCTAACCCCTGGGCCTTTCCAGTGTCATATTGTTTTTCTTTATCCTCCCACATGCGGCATCTAAGCAAACACACACCAGCCCACTGTCAAAGAACTGGTTCTTGTAACAGAGCTTGAATTAAATGGATCCCTGTGCATTATGTTTCACAGTCAACTCTGAGATTCTTTTCCCCATCAGGCTCTGTATTATAGATATCCTGGTTACTTGCTGAGAAGCAACATCATTTCTCAATGTAACCGCTGTCAAATCCCATAAGAATCTCATGGCTGGAAACAAGAGTGCTTGTGTAAGAAGCGGTGCAAGAGAGAACGAGAGCATCCGCACTCTCACTGGGTGGTCTCATTCGTGTGTGTGTGTGTACGTGTGTGTGTGCGTGTGTGTTGCTACAAATGGAGTGGATCGTAGTAGCATCCATGTCTGATTAATATTGTATGGGCTAGGATATTGTCTCCATTGTTTCCTTCCGTCCATCTCCATGCCCATATTCATCCTCAGTGGCATTTATTCCATTTGTGTGTGTGTGTGTGTGTGCGCGCGTGCATTGGCACCCAATGCAGCTCATTCTGACTTCAAAGTGAAGAGCCCCTCTATGGGTTCATACCTCTCTCTCCACCCTCCTCTCCATTTCCTCCTCCCCTACTATCATCCCCTGCTTCGCTCTTGGATCACGTTTTTTTCTCCAACAGATCTCAGCATGCTATTTTTCTTCCACCCACCACCCCCGCCCTCTCCATTCCTCCCCGTCCTCTCCAGTCACTTGACTAAAAGTCCCTCTCTCACCTCTTCTCACAGTAAACCTCTCCTTTACATTCCTCCCTTGTTTTCCTCTCCCATTGCCTCCTAATCACAACACCACTAACACTGCACGTGTTCATCCGCTCGCCTCTCCTCGACTGATCTCAGCAGGCTGCCTGTGCCGCTGCTGTCCTTTTATTCTCTGCCGCACATTGTGTGCAGCTGCCGCTATCTAAGAGCGCTACACAGCGCTACGCTCACTGACACGTTTTGTCTGTAGTTTACTTCACAAAATATCACACTTTGTACTGCTTTCTCTCTTGTTTTGCACCGTAATGCTTCCTCATTCTCCTCCACTTGTTCCTCCCTCCCAGCCTCCCTCTGGTGTGGCACTCCCCTCTGCCTATTGTTCTCCAGCTACGAGGGATTTACACTCAGTCTCTTGCAGGGGATTTTCATACATTTAAAATAAATAATTCCTGGATTTACTGTACCCTGATCCCTGCCGTCTTCCTCGATATTGATTTAATGCAGCTAAGCATTCCAAGCTTTTAAAAATTCACTTACACTATGCAGTGTACTCAATATCGTAATGATCTCTTGGGTATAGGCAAGATTGTGTGTGGTGTACATGCATCAGCAATGGAAGACGCATTTATGAAGAACTGATGACATTGTAAATCCATTAATTGTGGCTGGAGCAATAGAGAAATGAATGTGGGTAAATATCTGCCTCAAGGGCACGAGTACATGTGTGCGCACAATGAGTTGAAAATTTAGGATCCCGTGGGCCAGTGCAAAGCCTGTGGCAAATAAGCACTAGGGGGTATTAGTTAGAGACTTATCGTCTTATTCCATACAGAATCTTGGTAAGCTCCTTAAAGCAGCCTTGGATCAGATGGACAATAGGGCACTATCATACTGCATTATGAGGAAGAAGCACCGCAACATGGGACATAAATACCATACTAATCCTCCTCGTGTCTGATCTGCTTGTGTTCTGCCGTGACTTCAAACTGACCCGGAAACTGACGTGACATTTGCCAACATGGATCCCACCTGTCGCGGGGAGTGAGTGTCGCTGAGGTCACCGTGTGGTGCTGAATTAGAAATGTATGAAGGCTGTGACTGTCTGCGATCAGCGCAGCTGCTTGTGCAGAAGAAAGGCGCCGGACTCACCTCTCGGCGCATCGCACAGTGGACGGTGATGATAACAAAACCTTGGACAGAGTCAAAGACGGCAAAGAGGACCTGGAGAAGACAGGGAACATTTGCTTGTTAGCTTTAGCACATTATCATATCATTATCATATCATTGA
>JAOXYL010000048.1:6756783-6767320 GCA_028564955.1 Terapon puta
TAAATAGATATAGTGATATTATAGTGCAGTTGGGGAGGATTTGTGCTTGTTTTTAATGTGTGTGTGTGTGTGTGTGTTTGTGGGAGAGAAAGGAGAGAAAAGCTGAGAGAGACAGAGAGAGAGAGACTACAGATTAGAAAGAGTGTGCTTAGGCTGTGCTGTATATGGCCAGGCTCCCCTGGGCAGCTTGGCTACCATGTGATGGAGAAGATAGCTATTTTCAGCTCAGGAAGTTTAACCTACTTATCTCACCGACACCCCCTCCTCCCTCCGCTCCTACCTATCCTCCCTTTCTCTCCCTCGCTGTGTCTCCCACCCCCCACACAATCCCTCCCTGTCTGTACCTTCTTTCCTCAACGGTGGGTCTTGATCATGATTAAAACAAAACTAAGAGTCCTCAGCACATGCTAGTGGCTCCGCAGGCACGGCACGGCGCTGAGCGTGAGGATGCCAACAATGCCTTGCTCACAAAAAGACAACGCTAACGTGCTGATGTTTGCATTCACTGCCTCAGTTTATTATGTTAGCATGCTAAAATTGCCGCAAAGGTTGATTGGAAAGTGCAAGCATTTGGTCATAAATCAAAGCAGTGGAAGATATGACTAACTACTTGGTTAATGCTGTACAGTGGTCGATCGCTAAAACGCGGTTCACCTTTCGCAGCTTTGCTTCTTTTTTCTTTTTTTTTAATGGCACATTGTGTTCTGCATCCTGATTGGTTAAAGGGCTGTAGATCATTGTCAATCAGTCTCCTCTGTGCCAGTCAGTTTTCAGTCGATCTTCGATCGCTGACTGAAAACAGGTTTTGATCTTTGGTTTCATTCTGTAATACTAGATTCATTTTTCTACTTTGAGAGAGTTTAAACAAGAGAGAAAAGTGAGAAAATATTAATGCCTGTCTGAGAAAAGTGTATAAAGTGTGTAGTGAGGGGTTTTACAGCCTTAAAACATCTATAATAATTGTAAAAACTAAGCTGACTACTTCGCGTGTTTCGCCTATCGCGGGTTCTTTTTGGTACGTAACCCCCGTGATAAACAAGGGTTCACTGTATGTAAACAGCAGACATGGAAGAAAGTACTTTTGCGGAGCCTTTAGCAACTAAAGAGCCGTACGTCTCTCCCAGGAGGAGGTGGAGAGGAAAACGGAGCAAAAAGCAGAGTGAATATTGGACCTACATTCATCAGGTGCCTAAGGCATGCTTCAGCTGCTCTGTGTTGGCAAGATCTACCTGTGTCTGTTTAAGACAAGAAGACTTTGTTTCTTCCTGAAAGGTCTTTTTTACTGAGAGAAAAACATACTGGAGGTAGTTTCAGGCATTTAAACACCCAGCCAATATTGCTTTTTTTTGTGAGGACAGCCTGTATACATTAGTGGGTATTCGTCATGATTCACGTAGTGCAGCGGTGTCTCACTTTCCCACGCAAGCTGTGAGCATGCTGTGTCCCTTGTGAAATGATGAATAATTCTGATAAATGAATCGTTCGGTAGTCATATGCTCCATTCGTCCTCACTCAGGTACAAGCATCCAGACTAGTACACGCAAGTAGACTGTGCCACTGCAGAGATGTAAAACTCTACATCTTGCTAATCTAGTGTTCCTGTTATTCACTTGCCTGTTTTGCTGTCAAGGTGCTGGGTAAATATTCTTCAACTGAATCAATTCAGCACAACCCTCGAGGGTTCAACTTGACAGGCTCTGGCTTCAGTGGCCTCAAGACAAACCGTGAGTCTCCTGTCAGTGTGTGACAACCTGGAGAGCTGAGATCGTGACTTCAAATGGAAAGTCGTCATATCAAGTGCTGGCCTTATCCTCAGGTGTTTTTTAACATACTATTTGAGGTTTGTACTGCTTGTTGAAGGAGAGTGTCAGCTGCAAGTTAGAGACCTATATCCAAGTTCTGAATTAAAGGCAGCAGCGGCTACTGTCGACATTTGTATTTCACGTAACAAAAAATGCAACATGATATCAGAGTTGAATGCCAAACTGCTCTTGACCCGTTATTTGAATTTAATCACAGAGATCCTTGAAGTGCGTCTTAAATTCCACAGCCTGAAATGACACTTTCTATTCAGTTTCAAGATGTCTAATTACCAAGTAGGCCTTTCCTCACCACATCCATGCTCAGCCTTGATGCATATTCACCCACAGAAACACTGAAGTCATGTCACCTGTTTGCGCTCTCGTCCTCTCCCTTGCCACTAACTACCCTTCAATTAATGCGACAAGGCGTCCACACATTCTAATGCAATTCCACGCAGGGTCCCTCATAAATTCTAGCAACCCTCATCTTTTAATTAAAGTTGACAAGTGCAAGATATTTGCATACTGTAACCTTGTGGAGTTGTTTCAACTAGAGCAGGGCCTTGTTTTCTTTCCAAAACACTATCCTCAGTTAAGTTTTAATAAGTTAAAATATGAGCTGCCACCTCGCGGAGCTTCCATCATCCCCATCATCTTTCCACAGTCAAATCAAGCACTTCGGCCATTAATAGTCTAAATAATAGACTCAGCTGTGAGATTTTTCCATTACTGTTACGTGCCTGTAAGCACTAATGACAGTGGAGGAAACAGACCCAATTCATCTCAAGTAGGCCCAATCATTCTCATGAAATGATTGGGCCAACGGCAGTTAGCCTGGCAGGTAGAAGAAGCTCTGAGAAATCCTTTACAGCAGAAGCAGAGATCACTTCACATATTGTTCTTCTGAGACAATTGCTGTGATACAGTAATTGGCTTATAAATGAGTTATGGAAATGCAGCCAGCACCCCCTCTTCTCTGCGCCTGCTAAACAATGTGTGTTTGTGTGTGTGCTCATCCACGCTCACTGCATCGAGGTCTCAGGTGCTGTTTGAACCGCTGACCTTTTCGCTCATACTTCTGGTTACCTGCTCGGGCGAGCGCGAGCCGCGAATGTGCAGCCGTGTAAACAAGTCAGACAGGGGCGCCGAAAAACTGCAATTAATTTCCACGTCAACTCGGCCAGGACAGGGAGCCCCGTGTGCTGACAAAACTCAAGCGGAGAGGTGTAACTTGCTTGATTAACTTGAGGCACAAAATGTTAAACTGACTTTTATAAAGCCAACACCTCCTTCAACTCCAAATCCCATGATCCCTGTGAGCACTGTGGAGGCAATGAGTCCAGACATATCCGTAGAGTTTGTATTCCCGCTGCGGTCATTTTGGGAATTAAGTGGCTTGGTTTATTGTATGGCTTCGTGACCTCACTCAATCAGCTCCCCTCTCTCCCTCCCTCTCCCCCGTTCCTCTAAAGTAACAACCTCTGTCTCGTGTCTGATAGTGAAGGTCTCTCTAGACTCACGCACACACACACACAGTGGGATATTCGCACATACACACAGACACAAACACATACACGGAAATCTCAGAGGCTATAGAAAGTAAACAGGATTAACTGGCTATCCCTCGCTCCACTGTAAACGGCCTGTAATGGCAGCACTGCTTCTAAATCCCTCCATCTCTCACCCCCCTCTTCCCTCCCTTCCTCCCTTTTCTATTAAACATGGAGGTTAATCCTCACCCCCCCCTCCTCCCTTGTCCCTAGCGCCGTGGCCCAGGATAAGCTGTCAGAGCTGGGCTGCTGATACTCAGCTTTGCTCCAACAGCCACACAGCCTGGACACAGCAGACGAATGTGTGTTTGAGTGTCCACGTGTGCGCGTTTGTGCATGCAGGCTCGTGTGTGTGAAGGTACATAAAAGTATAAACATTCATACCTCATTGTCTGTGTTTGCATGTCTGGATATGGCTGTTTTTTTATGTGTTGCCTAATTCAATCAGTCTCTCCCTCTCCTCTTTTATAGAAACCAATCTCTGCTGGAATAAAAAGCTAACTCTGGGGGACCCTAAAGCGACAAAGTGCACTCAGCACCAGCCACAACAGCCCCTGACAGAGAGTCGTGGTCAGAAATACGCTGACCCAGACCTTCCGGTCGTCAGCACAGGGTGTAATGGTGGCACCGGGGGCTGAATGATGAATGACTAATGACTAGCGTGCTCTTCACAGATGGAGCAAATGTCAAAAAAAGTCAATGGGTTTTCCCTCCTAGTCCTCTTTTCACTCAACACGCCCGACCTGCTTGCTGTGGCGGGGTAAAAGTCGATATTGTTCGTTTGGAAGAGGAGTCACAGGAACCAGAAATAGCAGCTGGGATGACCCCTTTAGCTTATAGGTTGCAGCCACTGTGTTTTTCCATATAATGAGAATGAATGTTTCCCCGACTTCTGTAATAGGCTCTACACCCCTGTGATGTAATTCAAGCTTTGAGGGGCAAAATAATGAATAACTGCAGTTACCCACCTGAAGGCCATCACCTTATTTTGACCCTCTTTACGCTTAATAAAAAAGAGAGGGGGAGAATATCCAGGGGAGGAGAGGAGAATAAAATAATCAGCGCTGCAGCAGAATGACAAGTTGACTTAAAATTACAAATTGACTAAAAATTGTTAAGTTTAGATCATATGGATTTTCAGCACTTTTAGCATAGACAGAGTTTGTAAAAGATAAAGAACCATCACAGCTGTATCTCTGAATAACACAAGGTGCAATTTGGCATAATCAAGTTTGGATGGATTAAATAACTCGATCCTTCCGGGGGAAAGTTCAGGGAGGTTTTAACTCGAATGACTTCATCCGGTATGATACCTTTAACTTTCTGGAGCCTCAGACATTCTCGCACTATATCGTATGTGACATATTTGACATTGTTCAAGTGCTTTCTGCTTCGCAAGGACTTGCAACACTGCAGAATGTTCCCCTTTAAAAATATTCTTTTTAATTCACAAAGAAAATAACATCCGAAGCAAATTTGTTTTAAGTCCTTGAAAGAAAGAACTTACGATATTTCAGGAAAGGATGAAAGATCTCGATGTGTTTTGTACAATGACAGCCCAAGTACTGAAGCAACAGAAATTATGCTGAAGAGAGAGATACCCGAAAGAAAATAAAAACGTGGAGAAAGATCGTCTCCTTGGTTCTGAAAGTGAAAGTCTGAATCATTTGTTTGAGACAGTGTTAAGTGGAACACTCATGGCTTTTATGGGAGTAAAACTATCTCACAAAGGGATGCAATTACATTAGAAAGTCTGCTTCTTCGATAAAATGTACAAGCCAACATATATATAAAAATGTAAGGTTAGAAGTTAACCACATTATTAAGCTCCATTTCGGTGCAAAGCATCCAGTTTCCGAACTTTAAACAGTCTTTTGTGCGGTGTTACTGTCCTGCAGGAGCTAAAGGATACAGTGTTAAAAAAACTAATAATACCATCTATAGTTTGAACAAATTCACTTTCAGGTTCTGGATAAACCTGAATGGAATAAACATTTTTAACGCTCTAAAGCTATAATTTGCGATGACTGGCATCCATAGCAATGGTGACGAGGCTTGTGGGTATCGTAGTATTAGGAGCCATCTGCCAAGCCCAACTGATGGGAAAAAGACCCCTTCTGCAATTTCTCAGTCACGAAGCTAAAATAATTAAAGGCCATGACATAAACCTCTAGGATTGTTATAAAATCTGGGTGAGTGGATTTCTGTGTTTCTATGTTGAGGGACCATTGAGGGAAATGAATTTAAGTCAGATATCACAGTGGGGAAAGCTACTTGCAGAAGCAGCACCACTTAAATGCAGTTCAGACTCCAGTCCACCTGTGCTAACAGAGTGCTAACAAAGCCAGATGAGATGTCCCTTGTCATGTTTGATGAGGGGTGTACATAAAGACGGGGGTATTCTGCACAGTAATGCCATCATAATAAAAATCCACGGCACCAGTGAGTGCTATATGGTCACAGTGTGTGACACTGAAAAGATTACACAGGGATAGATGTCCACCAGAGCCCACAGTCTTTATCTCAGCGACACTGGTTGACAATGCATTATTACTTAGCGCAGACAACATCTCCTTGTCGCCCTCCCTCCCCCTCTCTCTTAGTTTTCCCTGCCAGCTGAGACCCGGCTGCCATTTCTGTTTGGTTGAACATTTCCCTCCCAAAATCCTCCATTCCTCACAATCACTTTCCATTTCGGTGACACCTGGAGTTACCCTCCAGTGCTTACTGGGGATCTGCTTTGCTGGCTCCATTTTCTAACCCAACCATTAAGAGGGAGAAAATCACACACACAAGCGCAAAGAAATCTCACATAGATTTTAGTGTGAAACAACACATTAAAGGCCGTCTCCTTACACTCCCAGATTATTTAATGTAATGCTGCCCCTGTGGGCATTCGGTGCAAGTAAGCATGGAGACAAATTAACAGCCAAAGCTAAAGGGAACATTTTGTGACCCCAGCAGTCAAGGAGCTGTGGCAGTAAGTGAAAACAGCAACTGAAAGTGTTAACAAGGTGGAAAGGGGGGTGAAGAAAGTGACAAAAGCAGGGTGTTAAAGAGTAGGTGAGGAAAGGCTGAAAAGACAAATTGATAGAATAATATGGCCAAGACGAAAAGAAGAGCAAGAGTGTGTATAAATAATAAATTGGGTTAGGTGTGCATAGAGGGAGGGTGTGAGAGATATTACACAATTAATGAAACGGGGGGGGTTACTGCACGGGAGGGTGGCTGTAAGAGGAAGGTGAACTAAGAGCTGTCAGGTCTTTGGATGTCCATTAGTGCGCTACACGAGAATGGGTCAATGTATCAGAACGGGCATTACCCTGGACTGCTAAAAAGCCTTCTTTAATCATGTCAAACACACACTGCAAGCCACGTGAACTATTAATAGAAGCGCAGGTTATGTGCTGCGGGGTAAAAATCGCACACACAGACACAATAAAATCTCTTTTCTTCCTCTTGATGCCTCCCTTCTCTCCCATCACGGGGAAGCAGCTCGCTGAACAACCTGACCTTTGCTAAGTTTAAGCTGAAAAAATAAAAGTTGCAGAACGCCGAGATTGACGGCCCATCAATGTATAATTAGACAAGAGAAGACACGCGGCGATCACAGCGGCTTCTTATACCGTGACAGTGTTAAACATCAACGGCACTGCTCAGTCTGCACCTATTTTCTTCTTGTCGCTGGTGCGAGGAAGGATGCTTGTTGTAAGTAGGACGTCTTAAATTCAACTTTTCATCAATCCCACCAGCATTATTCATCCATATCTCTATAAAGATGGTAAATGACAGCCTTAATAGCCTCTTGTACATTATAGTAAAAATCCAGCTGACAGGGATGCCATCTAAATTCACAAATAACTCCTCAGCTCACTGACCTGGCCCCTGGTAGCAGTGTTAGCCCCCCCACCCCAAAGTCCCACAGAGTACATCTGGCTGTGCATAAGTGACTCACCGGGTCTTTAGCTTGCTGCGCTAACACGGCGTAGGTGGATATCCTGCTGCACAGGCATTTGGTGTGGACAGTGGTTGACGCGAGCGTTTGGCAGCCTTCTGTGCCCCAGTTTTCTGCGCCAGCTTCCCTGGAGGTGGGGAGAAGAGTAGGGGTGAGGACGGGGAGGAGGTGGAACGAGGGAGAGGAGGGGGGGGGGTACATAAACAGTGACTGTGAGACAAATACACACAAAGAACTATCACGTGACTAAACAAGTTTATAGAAAGTTGCAGCTCAAAGGAGGTGTGGGGGAGGGGGAGGTGAAAGAGGGTTTCAAAGTTTCAGACACACTCCCTCGCCATCAAGTTCACCAAGTTTACGCGTTCGCTCTGTAGGTTTAATATGCAGTGATCACCACTCACGCACGCTGACAGGCTCTTTTACCCCACTGGCATTAGAAGCCAATGTCACCCGCCCTACCCCCCCCCACCCACTTGTCCTCGAGTCCTCTCCGTGTTTAGCACCCTAAACGCTTTCTTTCTCGTCTTTGTTCTTTCTATTATATCTCCCTTTTCTTGGAAGAATACCCTCGGAGACTCGAGGCCCAGAGGACAAACGAAAAGGGTTACATCAGCTGACACTTCACAAAGACTGGTGCGGCTTAAACGGCGGATGGGGATTATTCAGCACTAAATGGTCAATTGCTTTGACGTGCAACAAGTTGCTGCACAGAAATTCGCACAATAGAACCTTGTAGACTTTATTACATCTTTCTCCTCTTCCTTTTATTTGCACCCTCCCCCCCATCTCTTCCACTTCCCTCTAAACGCCCTCAATAAAAGGTTGAGTGCAGAGGTCAATCAATAAGATTTTAACTGAGCTAATTACCCTGGCAGCTCACACTACGCATTAACCTTACGTTTAACCCTGGCTATACTTCTATTCTAACTGGAAACTCTATGGGAAACAGCGGAGCAGCTACAGGGATGTTCTGATGGGGTTAAGATGCGGTGAGAGAACATATTCTCGATCATTCGCACAGTGAGTTATGAGTGATCCTACATGAACACGCTACTCTCTGCCAAAGCTAGAACAGTTTTAAATATTTCACATAAGAGCTGTCTGTTTTTTTTTGTTTGGTTTTTTTTTGCTCTTAGATTTGAAGTGGGTGAGGTATCAGTGCAACATTACGCACAGTTCTGAAATCGCACAAATCTGATCAGATCCCACACACATACACAGTCCTATCAAAGACATTGGATGGGATTTTTGTAGTGCATGCTCTTGATAAATTACAGCTTTTCTTCCAAACTGTGATTAATACTGATAAATATTTAATATTAAGGAGAAATACTCTTTCTGGGGCAGAAAAAAAAAGATTTTATACTTTATACTTTTATTTTCCCACTGAAACTTGAATCATTTAGGCACTTTAAGAAGCATGTGATCTGTAATGTGTGAAAAGAGGTGATTTAACAGGCTTGAATAGAGTTTATGTGATAAATATCTTTCAAAAGTAAAATTTCTTTTTGGAGGACATAAAGTCATTTCATCATCAAAGTAGCACAATAACTTGACCATGAGAGTCTGGGTTCCATTTCAAGCAACGATGCCTTCAGTCACAGTGGATGGTGGCAAAAGAGGAATCATGTGTGGCTGCACAACTGCTCCAGCTGCTGGCATCAGGATGTTGGAAAAGGGGGTCTAGGGGGGGGACCTTAAAGTCTGTACAAGAAATGCTCTCCTCCGTGGAAAATTGTTTTACAGATTTGCTTTAAAGCAATAAAAACGTGTCTCGAGTATGTTATAGGAAGCACACCGCAGACTATACTGTTCTCATCAACAAAAGAACACTTTTATCAATGGTTCTAATCAACAGAATAAAGATTGCATTTTTTCTATGTTGTTCTTTCCTATAAAATAATTTGCAGAGCAGAAAAGATAAAATGTAATCATATTGCAAACAGCACGGTGTAAACTGTTCTTTCACGTCTAGTGTTTTAGTGGAGAACTTAATTACCTCCTCTTAAGCTAATAGCAATGAGCCCCCTCTACAATGGATGGAGAGGAAATGTAATAACACGTCGCCCATGGAGGGACTCACTATATTAGTATTTGCATAAGATTACAAATCTTCAAATCACTGAATACACTGAAAATATCAGGGCTTTAACTGGCGATATTGTATATCTGAGAACTGTTACTCGAGGGATGATTGTAGTGACAGTTTCGCTTCAGGAGAAATGATAAGCTGTCTTGTTGCTTGCTGTATTTATGGTATCATGAGGAACGTCCCTTTAGAAAAAAAAACAAAGAGTAACATCTTAAAAAGGAATTTCAAGATGCCCTTCTTTTACAGTTCACCTGCAAAACACACACTCAACACACAGTGGCATAAGATTGAGGCTGCAAACAATTTTTATTAATGTCTATCTTGCTGTTACTACTACCTCCTGCTTTATAGTGTATCCTGTGCACATATTCCCAACCTCATTTTCACCAAGTACATCCTATTTGGATGAAACTGTGATTTACAAACAAATCTCTTAAAATGTACATTTGCAGTTTTTTGGTTTTGTATTTTGAAGGTTGGATGGAGTCTTACTTTGCCAGCTTAGGGCGGACGTATTCATCAAAAGTCAAGTTGCATGTGTGTGTATAAATGTGTCATATTGTCAGCACGCTCATATTGCTGCTCCTTCTGCTGTCACTCGAAATCAGCAAACAACTGGTTAAAAAGTACATGAACCATCCGCCAGTGACACCGCACGGCACAATGCATCACTCAAGACTAAATATACGTTCTTCAGCTATGACAGGCCACTCAGACACGATCAGTGTGACACTAAATGACAAGAATGCATCAACGTTAATTCTCAAACGTATGTCTGAACATAGGGAAACTAACTCAGAAACACAAACACACACACACGCTGGCATTCAATTCATAATGTCAGTAATGAGATGTGAGTACAATTCCCAGATGATCATCATCTGCACAGTGATACTTCAAAGACTGAAGATCGGAAAACGAGTCACGGCAGTGAAGCCTAGAGACAGCTTGACAGGTAGCAACATGGTGCGCGGCATCGTGTGCGTTTCTGTGTGTGTGTGTGTCAGAGAGAGAAGGAACTGGATGGAAGATAGGAACAGAGTGAATGAGAGTGCACTTGTTACCTTTCATGAGGAGATCCCCCAAAGTGTATACTATTTCTGAGGTGTTTTTTGCAAAGTTTTTGGGGGTAAATTTA
>JAOXYL010000048.1:6818528-6832832 GCA_028564955.1 Terapon puta
GCGGAGCTAAAGGAAAGGTCAGAGGGTCACCACAATCCTTCGATTACATCCAAAAGGTGTCCATCCATCCAGTAGTTGTTAAGACAGTTTAACACTCAAACAGATAAATACAACCTGGTGATACATCTTAAGGAAAAATAAGGGGGTCACCTGTCATTAGGATTTACACTGGTGTATCAGGGATCATCACAGTCTACCCAGTTGGTGTTGAGTCTGAAAACAAGCTAGTAGTTCAGGAGTAATGTTGTGTCCAATTATCAGCATTAAATGGAGTGAAAACAACAGCAATGCTGTACAACTTGCTTGTTTTTTGGTGGTTCACTGGTGGTTTCTGAAAGGTTTGTTAAACCCAGGGTTGGAAGAGTTTTTGCCCCCCCACAGAGTGAAGCTTGCAACCCCGAAATCATGAACTCAGCCGACAGCGCAGCCTCCGATCTTTGTCACATGTCATCCCACTCTCTCTCTCTGCCTTCATCTTTCCCCTGCCTCTCTCCCTCTGATACTGATCTGCCAAAAATATCACCTAAAAATATCCACCATGCTACCCGGCTGAGGCTTTTTCACACGACATCGCTGATATGTATGTACATGACACAGCCAAGGGGGTAAAAAAAAAAAAAAAAGATCGATTACCCGCGCGCATACGCCTCTGCAATGGCTATAGTTGCCATAGCAACACCGTCATGCTGACGCCGTATGGGAACGGTAGGGAAGCGGGTGGGGGGGCTTGCAGGGAGACAGAGGGAGGGAGGGAGCTGGATTATAAATCAGTGTCCACACTTGGTCCTGCGTCTGATGGAGAGGTGAATGGAGGCTGCTCTCAGCTGTGGTGAAGGGCAGCTGCTGTGCCGTTGCTATGACTAGCATACCTTTCTTTTTCTTTATGCCTTTTCTTTGAATATCAGCATATTTATAGTTTCTTTCTTTGTTCTCTGTCTCTCGGTTAGGTCTTCTTTCATGAAAACTTTTTCTCTAGCATTTCATCTTTCCATCCCAGCATGTCTAACGCTGTGAACACATATGCAGCAACTAATTATTCCCTTCCCATGTATTTTGTTTTTTGTCCTTGTGTGAGCACCTACAGTATCTGCACCTCGCGCGTAAGCCCGCATGTTAATGTCGGCCATGTATGTTCAATCATGCGAGGCATTGATTCCTCTCTCTGGTAATCAACAATGAAAGCAGTCTGCGCTCCCTGCTAATAAGAGAACTGAGCGCAATTTATGACTGCCACGGAAAATTAGCCACATCTGCCTACACGCCGAAATGCATCCGTGCAACTGTTGCCTCGTAAACACACACACGCGCTCGCACACACAACACACAACAACTGGGTTTGCACGGGCGTTTAACTCATAGGCCGAAACTGCCTGGAGCCCTCTCTGGCAGGTGTTTGTCATGATTCCTAACAGAGGAGGATGAGAAGAGACTAGAGGAGTCGGTCTTTGATTCTCCACTTGGTCGGAGGGGGCAGAAAAGATGATACTCGCCCTCAACCCCTCTCCTGAGAACACAACCACTCACACGCCACTTACTCTGCTCTGTCAGCCGCCTTTCATCACAGGGAAGGGTCAGTGCGGCGGGACAGGGGTGCGATCTTTGGGGCCGCGCACCCTCAGTGCGCACAAACATGCACCCCGGGATTCCCACGCGAACACACACACGAACATACACAGAGATGTGAGTTCGCTGTGATGAGGTACTTCTCCCCTCTACTGAGTCCCAGTGGAGAAACAGGTGGAAAAAAGTAAAACACACCCCATCCTGAAGCAGAAAAATAAGACTTTTTGTTTTTTATCAGCTGGGAACCGGGAGATTAGAGTGTGAGCTGAAAACTGGAAAGTCCAACAAATTCAATTTTTTTTTTTTTAACGTGTGATTCTCTGTATTGTTCCTACCTCTTTGAGACTATCATGCAGCGGTGCAGTGATACAGCTCCCAATGCGCTCTATTTAATTTTAATATCCAAGCTTATTTTGGACTCTCCAGTTACAATACGTTCTGTTTCGTTACAGATGATTTTGTACTCTTCCTCAGATGTAATAGCCTTTCATTTGAGCACTTTTGGCATCCATAATATAATTGCAAGAGTGACTGTAATTTTCCCGGCAGGGCTATGCCTTTAGAACAATATGTTCTACGAATCGATACGCATCAAAACGCTCATTCACACAAAAAAACACAATCGTGGCTCATGTAAAAGGCACATGCTCGCTCACACAAACATGCTCGCATCCGCCCACACGTTACCCACTCCTGTTTGGAGAGAGTGACCTCCATGGTTTGTGCTGGGGAATCAAAAGCAGTTGGTGTATTGGCGAAGAAGACTTGAGTAACCAGCAGTTCAGCTCCGCAAAGCCCCACAAATATCCGTATAAATAAACTGCACGGTGGCACATTGAAAGCTCTCCGTTTCTGAGGGGCATCATGCAGAAATTGCATGATGTTCTTTTCCAAAAACAGAGCTCAGCGTTAGCGGAGGCACAGTGCTGAGGTTGTACTTACATTACATTAATCATATATTATGCATTAATCACCGGCTCATTCAGGCTTGGCAAGCGGCTGACTGGTTATATCCAATCACATTCATTCTGATGCTCGAAGTGACTGTTTTCACCTGATCTGGTCTCTTACTACTGTTGCAGCTTCTCCGCCAGCCCCAACCTCCACCCTCCCCCAGTTACGTGCTACATTTTTGGTAAGGTTGATTTAAGATCAAGATTGCCTCCACTAATGCCGAGCTCTGTTTTTGGAAAGGGACGTCATGCAATTTCTTGTAGATGCGCCTCAGAAACAGAGCGCTTTCAACGTGCCACTGAGCAGTCTATTTATATGGATGTGTTTATCGGTGCAGAGATTATTTGGATCCTCCTCCTCCCTCAAACAGCAGAACCATTTTCAACCTCAGCCTCCATGATATTAAGTTCATGTCTGTTCATATGTTTTCACATAATGGTTTCCAGCTTTTGAAACATTTTTTTCTAGGTGCTACATATTGTGTGAATTATTTGCAGAGAGGTAGTCGTGGGTTAGATAGTGCACTTTGACGATTACATGATAATTAAGAGTGCAGGTATATTGTCCTGTGCGTCAACATGTATGACCTTTTTATTGTTTAATGAAGCCCAATCATTCCTTTATGTTAATGCTTTGAGTCCCTACACGTAGGTACAAAAATGTTTTCATACATAGCTGCAAGATAAATCATTTTGGCACATATGTGAATTGACAACATTTCCACATTATGTTGGCAGCACCACATGTCTCTCAAAACGTATGTGCCAATGCAAATTATGAAATAATAACAATGTAATTTCTCAGGGACAGCGTGGTCTTACTGTAACTATCTGCTATAAATGGCCAATTCCTTGACTATACTGACTGAACCTCCGTCAGGCAGACAGCTCTCCCTATTCAGGGGATCAGCATTTGGAACTCCTTATCCGTGGGACTTAAATGGATCACAACTAGGATTACTTCTAAATTCAAGTTTAAAGTACTTGTGAAAATGTCTGGAAACATTAAAACCCCTATCACTAGGCGGGAGTTTTGATCAAGCACATGGCGCTGTTCGCCTGGAAAGTTGAGTTCAGTTGAGGCGTGATCAGGCATGTAGTCATGTAAGTGCCTTTAATTAGTGTTTGTTAAATGTAGCATCTCTCTAATGTCAGCTGAAAACTGTTGAAGACCTTTACCTTGCTGCACTGAAAACAGTTTTCTTGCTTGGGGTGCACTTTGGGCCGCTCGCACACATTATCGTCTGTGATATGCCTGCTGGGTACGGTCGAAGTTGCACTGCGATGTGAGGCATTAATCACAGGAGTCCTCACTCACGGTAACTCTTTTTTTTTTGGCAGAGAGGATTAATATCTGGCCTTAACAAATGTGACTCTGGCTGTGGTGTTTGCCAACTTTTTTTTTTTTTTTTTTTCCCCGCGATGTGACAGAAAGAGGAATTTTCACAACCTGTCCATACCTGCAGAGGATTCAGGATTCTGTGAAACTGCAATCGTAACTTTTGAGCCCATATAAGCTTTATGGGTGGTAAAAAAGAAGGGATGGCTCACAATGTAGAGATAACCCTGACACAACAACCAGGGGAAAGTGACACGGAGGGAGACGTACAGCAGGCAGACGGACAGAGGGATACATAACGAACCTCAAAATGAGCTCTGCATTTTCCTGTTTGGTTCAGTTTGTTTGTGTTGGTGTGAGAACTGTCACACCCCGGCGAAGATGGAAGAACAGATGGGGCTTTTCAGATGGGGGCTTTTTGTTGAAACTGTCTTAGGGGGGTGTTGATTGAACTTTATGATCGTTTCAGAGGGTGTGGTTCTGTTTGCTGTCAAACTGCATTGCATTACACTGAGAGGTGTTTCTGTTATTTACCTTTCCTCACTGATATGAATGGACAACTAAATGCATGTATGAAGTGCATTATTTTATAGTCCTTTTGCTTAGATAAGATACTACACTCTACAAGTGAAGGGATTTCGATCGATCCATCAGGAAATTTACAGGAAATAGTACTACTAATAATCAAAAGCATTATTTCTTTACAATATTTTTTTGACAATATATATGTATATGTATATATACATGTAAAAGGTGATGAGGTGTGATATGATGAACACCAAAATGTGACTTCCCCATGTAGCACTGGTGATGCAGGGCAACATCACTGAAACTGTCCAATGAAAGAGCTACCTGTCCCAGATGTGAAAACATTTAAGCATCTGTTCCAAAATTCAGATATTGTACTGGCGCTGGTATCGAAAAGCTCCTCCTCCATCCTCCCCATAATGCCCCTCTCCTCCTCTTCATGTCCTGCACAACATTCTCTAATATTATTAACCTCTCTCCATCTCTTTCCCGCTCAATGTGTCTCCTGGGAAAGTAAAAGAAAAAAAAAATGCAGAGAAGGGAGTACGGCCTTGACCCACGGTAAAACACTTCCTCATTCCTCCTCGGCGTGCAGCAGTCCCCGCACAGCGCGGCATAGAGGGTCCGCGGCGAGAACAATCTTCCCCTTTACAGGGCTCAAGGACTTCCAGGGCCTCATCTGTTCTTGAGATGAAGCCCCTCAGCACCTTCTTCCCTTCTCCTGCCCCGCTACAAAACGTTCCAGGCAATTTAGTCCAAGGAGAGAAAAGGTGTTGTGCAGAAGGAGCGGCGGGATAAATAACGGAGAGCAGTCACGCCACAAGGCTAATCGCGGGAGAGAGCGAGGTGCGGCGGTGCAGCGCGAAGGGAGCTCCGTGCTAAAGAGTTAATTTTGGGGAGGGCTAAGCAGAGATGTGCACTTTTTTCCTGAGAGAAACACTGTGTAATACGCACCGGCTACTAGGCTGCTGTGGGAATTTTATCCCCCCCTAAATTTTAATAGCGCCATCCTGCCTTGAATAATCAAAATAAGACTCTGTCCTAGTTTTTTGTGCGGTTACTCGAGCCGAGTGGGTGTGCGCATGCTTGCGGGCTGCGTCTGTGTATTGGGGACGGTGCGCGCGCGTCTCTGTGTGAAAATTACCACCCAGCAAGATGCGACACGAAGCGTTTATTCTCTGGAGAAATTTTAGCGAGACGTGATTAAAATAAAATCGAATAAATGTTATAATAATATTTTCTTAATAAAGTTTGTTCCTCCGTGTCCTCCCTTGCCTTCCCTGGCATCGGTTTCATGTGTTCGTTCTCACTTTTACTTCACCGAAGAGAACAGACTTGTTAGGTTTTTTTTTTTTTTTTTCCATCGGATATTCAGATGTTTCACCATCTGCCATTGGGAAAGCCTTGCTTCATTTTTTCTTTTCACTGGAAGAACAGTGCTTTCCTCACTTTAGTTTCTGTCCTAAAGCGATGATTTTGATTAGCATAAAATCAAAGTACCCCGTAATGTGAAAAGGTTGTTATACTGCCAGTTCCACTGGGAATCAATCTCACAGTCCGCAGCAGTAGTTGGCCCGATGTGTTATTTAGGTTAACTGGTTTTGCAGAGCGCAGTGCCAACAGCTCCATCGTTCCTGTAAAGTAAATGAATACATTCAGAAGAAAGTCAAATGCGCAGGAAAAAGTAAATATTTGACTTTCATACATCTACTTTAACAGAGCATTTTCCTTTTTTAATCGGTTCCTGCTTAATGAAGAAACCAGTCTGTTGCTGACATGTCAACTCTACGAGGTTAATGATCTGATAATGTATCGAGTTTCTGTCAATTAGATTTAGCAAAGAATAATTTTTTTTTATTTCTTGCAGAATAAACTCAAACTGATCATACACGGGACACGTATTCCCCCTTTTAGCTTTGACACTACATAATTCCCCCAAAAAATGTGGAGCGCAAATTTACGTCGACAGTATACACTGCGGAGGACGCTATGAGACAAAGTGCTTTACAATGTACAGCAACAAAACACTCCTATCTTTAGAATTCAGTGGTCCGGTGGGAATGGGACTCGTAGCACAACACCGGCGTCCTACTGTGGTGTAGTACACGATCAAAAAATGTATAGTGTTTTCCTCCGCTTGAGTATGCCTCGCGGTACTATAAGACATTTTCAGCACGTCCCAGTGGGAGGCAAACCCCTAACCCCTGCAGTCTGAGAGCCATCCGCAACTCACTGAGCTGCATGATCATCTGCTGTATGCTGTGGAATATACCCCAAGAGCTATTTTTTTCTTTTGGAATAGAAAGCACTTTTCCCCCCCCTCTGTATGCTCATTTTTACAAACATAAAAGTTTTCCTACTATACATTTAGTAAGAGAAAAAGGTTTTTTTTACCCCCTATCTTGGTTGAATCTGTGCTTTATTTTGTGTCTTTACTTAACACACTGCATAAGGACTGAATGCATTAAGGAATTCTGAGTAAGTCAAAATGGCCCCAGTGTTTCTGTGACAACAAAAGCACGGCTAAGACTGTGCTCCTGTTGAAACGGTGTCACCAAGCCCCAGCGATGTTTTCCTCCTTTTGCTTACGTCTGTCACTTTCATCATCACGCAGCAATTAACGGAGCTCTGCCTCCCCGCTTCCCCCTTTCGGCTTCTCTCTTCTCGGCGAGCCTTTGCGCCCTCGTCCCCTCCGGGCGTGACCGCGCCGCCCCGACCACCCCCTCTGTCACCCTCGCACCCCCCTTCGCCACACACCCAGCACGTCGCCCACTCCTCGTCGTCTCGACCCCGCCGCCCCCCCCTCCCCTCGCGCCGCCCCCTCGGCAGTCGCATCCTGGAACAACGTGCCGCTGAGCCAAATCATCACTTCCTCTGCACTTTCCTCACCTCCCCCTCTCCCCCTCCCTCCTTCGTGTCTGGCCCCTATCTGCCTCGCTCTGTCCCACTGCCAAAACCTGGAACAACGAACAGTGCGAGACTGTCACGAGTACACAGATTATAGGAGTTTGGTACGTGGCGCAAATCAAGACACTTCTCTCCGTCTCTATTTGTCTAGATCAAAGGTAGAGAGTGAATATCATCAACAGGAATTGCAATTTAGCACGAGCTTTTAGTCGAATCAAAGCGCATCTTGAGCTATTTAACGCGCTTTCGAGTTGAACAGAAGTACCTTCGGTTAAAAAAAATCCCTCGTACGAGTGAGGAACTGTGCCTCGCAGTCTACAGATTCCACAGACGCTGCACCATTTTAAGTGTAAATACAACGAGGTGAAAAAATGTGCCGCTGCCGCCTGATTTTAAGCCACAGCGATAACACATTCCCGAGAACGAGACCAGACAGCGAGAGCTAATGTGTGCGTTTTAACCTGTGTATTGCCGAGCTCGTGCTACATAAAGTACCTGCCAAACGCTGCGTATCCTTAATAAAGAAAAACAAGCGTCTTAAAGGTAGGGTGGCGAATTGGGAGAGATGTCAGCGGCGACGCATTGCATCATGTCGTGGAAATGAACACCAGTTGCCGCTAAGAAAACACCCCTCCCCGCTTCATCTCGTTGTATTCCGCCGCCTTTGCTCTTCTCCCCCATTCAGCATCCATTTTCACTCGTGACTGATGGATGAGCGCGCACCCTCGTGTTTGGAAGCTCGTCATCCCACGGATAAGAGATTTCCTCTTGGAACGGCACAATGCATCGGCTGCGGCGGCAGTGTTTTTTTCCGCTTTTGCGGGGTTTGAAAGGTCACATTGATCGGAGCTCCCAGTTTTTTCCCGGTTCATGCATTTTCCCCTCTTTTTGTTTTTTTGTGGGTCGTAGCACAAGTTAGATTTTCCTCCCTGAAAACAAGCGTCCAGTACAATCCAATACTCCCAGCTTGTTGAGTTCTTGTGTTGTTTGCTCGTGAGTCCGCAACTTTCTTCCCCTCCGCACACCTCCTCTCCATTCCCCCTCTTTCGGCGTCCATAAGTCTCCAGAATTCCCTGCGTCAGCTGAATGTCGCCCTGATTAATCACTTGATTACTTCTAGCCAATAGTCACATTGATTAACTTTGCCACATGATGGCTTTCTGGTCGACTCCCCCGAGAGTAAGGACTCTCTTTTTGCAGACTTTGGATGGGGAGCACGTCGCCACCGGGGGACATCTCTGCAAGGCTCCGCGGCCACGGAGGGGTCACGCCGTGCCCGTGACATCTTGGAGAGATCACACACCACTGAACGACAAAGACCAGCGAGCTCCCTCTGCTACAAAGAAAGAGGAAAGGCCTTCTGTTCAGACAGCCCCGCGATGCCTTCAGGGGTGTTGAATTTGAAATCTTTTTTTTTGGAGGAATAACACATCTTAAAGACGCAGACATCTTGAAATTGACTAGAGTTTTTTTTTTTTTTTTTAGCCGCCCCCTTTGAACCCAGGCTGTTTCAAGTTATCTGTCCAAGAAGGATGTGATGCAACACAAGCACTATCAAGCTTGTGTTTGGGGCACATCAAGGGAAGCATTTCAATCACTTGTTCCTTTTAGAAAACCTCTTGGGCGGAGGCGTGCTGCCACATCCAGAAACATTCGCGGGCCGCTGTGGCTTTACGCCGTTGTCTCGCTCGACCCGGCTACCGCAACTTCGCTCGAATGCTTCAAGCAGCGCTCGGTAACACGCACGCACGCGGCCACAGACACGCAAACGCAGGTCAGCGCGGGCGATACAACAGCAGGTCCATCTCCGGCTCCATAGGCGGTATCTGCTGGAGCAAGAGATCACAAGTGGAACAAAAACGCAGAGACAAATGGAAGGGAAGATGGGCGAGTCGAGCCTTCCCTCGACAGGCCGTCTTAGCTTGTGTGTGGCTGCGCGTGTTGCTGGCTAATTTGACTTGTATGAGGAGCGGCAGATTGCACAGAGCGCATGATGTAAAATACTGAGGGGAAGAAGGGAAGAAATAAATGGCAGAATGGAGGGGGAGAGGAGACTGGATGGAGGGAGGTGCACACTCAGCCGACCTCACCTAAAGCAGTGATTAAACTCTCTGGAGAAGGAGGGCGTAGAGAGCTCAAATAGCTGCACTTATGTACTTGAAACAGTGAATGTACTGTAATGACGTTTGAGTTAGAAAAAAAAAAAAAAAAAACACACACAGCATCTGAAATCATCACGCGCAATTAACATGGCTGCCTGAGTGCCCTTGAGAGTTTTTGTGCTCTTATCGATGGAAAAATAATATCATGAGATCAACATCAACTTTAAAAGGCTCCGTTCTCTGGAGTGTTTGTGTATAAACCCTTGGGCGGTCCAAGCATCATTACCGTGGTAACGACCCCTTAAGCCACGAGGTTGATAAGGGACGGGGCAGCTGTCCGAGCAAACTATCACAAACCGGCGCCCAGCTCTGTTACACTTCATCAAAGCCAGCAGCTGCATGCACGCAAGTGCTTCTTTTCCTCCATCTACCAGTGCAGCTGCACACTCACGAAAGTGTGTGTCTGTTTGTGTGTGTGCCCAGGGAAAGGGTAATGAGGACCGCTGGGGCTCGTTTAAACAACCAGGGTTCACTAGCAGAGAAGCGAGCTGGAGCTCCGACCCTTCCCGGAGCAAGGGAAAAAGCAGCCCGGCTCCAGTGCTTCCCAGCATCCTGATCTCCAGCCCGCCTCGCATCAGGACTTCGCCACAAGCCTCGAAAGCCGCCACACCTTGACCCCGACCACCACCGGCAGCCCCAGATATGAGGAGTGAGCGCGAGCAGCTCCATGCTCTCTGGCTGCCTACCTTCACACTGTGACATCTGGATCCGAGTTCGCTCCACTAATGAGCGCCTACAGTATGCTACAGTATGCTACAGTAAGCGGTTGCGAGGCTTAGCGTGAAGAGTAAATCAAGGAAGTCTTATTTTGTGACTGCCGGTGTTTGCAGCGTGCGCGTTGTCCCGTGAAGCTGAAACTGGAGATTAGAATCAATTCATCGTTAACGCCTCAGTTTAAAGTTTTTCCTATTTGGCTATTTTTCTCAGTCTAAATAAAAACTGTACACAAAGGCACACACGAGAGCACAGGTGCGCACTGACAAACAGACCCACACACCCATGCTTTTTCTCTGTTTTTCACAAACACACACACACACACAGTAGCCTCATCACCTTACATTGATTTCCCGCTGGCCAACCAACTGCTTAGCCATCTTTGTGGTGACAGGTTGACCCATGAGGCCTGTTAGACGCTCTCACACACACACACACACACACACACACACACACACACACACACACACAGGGAGCTATCCTGCAGCCTTTAGGGAACTCCCCGAAGCCTTTATTGACCACAGAGAGAAAGTGGCTATTAATCTGACAAAGGCTTAAAAGCCTGTCACCGTCTGTTTGTGTGTGTGTGTGTGTGTGTGTGTGTGTGTATGACGTGTGTGCATGCGTTTACAGTGGATGTTTGGGGGGGGGGTTTGCATTTAGAGATGTAATGCGAACATTTGAGTAGACGTGAGCATATGGGTCTTTTTCTCTTTGTGTGCACGAATAAACGAGTGTAACAGTCCTGCGTAAACTTCCAATTAAGACATAAATCCAGTTGGAGTAAAAAAAAAAACTCCCCTGCATGTGTTACATAATTAATCGTGGTGTCAAAGGTCTGCCGTTTGGCCCTCACGACACCTTTTAAAAGGCAAGGTGAGCCTGTCTAACCTTCCATTCCGGCAAATTACCATCATACTGTTACTTCTGCCAGTTCAACACCCCAGAGGCAAACCTACAGGCCTGACAGAGCAACAAGATAATGAGAGGACTGAGAGAGAGACGGAGAGTGAGAGAGACGGAGAGGCAAAGGAAGAGAAAAGAGAGAATGAAGGACACGCGGCGGCTCTGAAATGTGTGTTTGCGCGCATCTGTGCGTGCACTTTCTGCCCCCATCCATCAATTAAAGCCTTAACTCTAAGATCGCTCACTTTTCATCTTGGCAACAAAGAAACAACTTATTTGTTGAGCATTAAAAATCCATGCTGCGAGAATGTGGGGGGGGGGCGTCGTGAGGTCAGACACGGCGAGGGAGAGAGAAGATTTGTCTTATGTCGCTGTGTTTCTCTGCCAAGAACATCAACTTAGAGGAATTTGTCTCCGGAGCCTTGTTATTGTCGACTCAATGTTAGAGGCCATTGTGCTCTGAAGTGTCACGCCGACAAAAGGCGCGTACGCACGCTCGCAACCCCCGCGCGCCTGGCTTCAATCGGCCCAGGCGTGCATTAGCTGCGTTGGTAGCGCTTTACATGGGCATAAAAAGTGGTTTGACGCGGATGTCGGTACGCCCTCTCGCCGGTCGTGCGCGCCCGCTCCCAGAGTGTGCGTGCCTTTGGCGTGTCCTTTGTGAATGATGGCTTTGCTAAAGTGCTGTGAAGAGAAACATTGGTTTGCTACGCCTTTGATTCATTGCTGGTGTGAGAGAAATTTGCATAGCAGGCAGACTCGGGGCAGATCTGGGCTCTCGTTAGCCGGGTGGCTAGATACTTCATCATTATCATCAGGCTCGCGCTTCGGTTCCAGCCACTCTGCCCTTGCTCCTAATCTTCAAGCGGGGTTTGCAGAGGAAGAAAAAAAAAAACCCAACAACAACAAAAAATAGTTAAAATCTTGAACAAATTAGGATGCTTTGTCTCGTGGCAATGCAGTGTGGGTAAAGGCACCGGCGGCTATTTCTGGATGATTTTCTCCACGACTCAACGCGTGTTGGCCGATCACTGGTCACTCACACACACAGTAGGTTTCACCTGTCAGCCTGTTATTCTGTCTACACAGGTACGCCGCATTTTAGCTCCCTCTCTCTCTCTCCCACTAGTTTTTCTGTGTCTCACCCCCTGACAGGTTCGCTGCAACGCTTTCGGGGACAGTGCTTGTTATAGAGGACATGCTGACGAGTGTCGATCGATACTGACTCCCAAACCGCAGCATCCGTCTGGGAGCCGCGTGTTTGTGTGTGTGTGTGTGTGTACGCGCGCTGTGTGTGTGTGTCTGTGTACAGGCCGCTGTGCGCGTATCTGTTTGTGCATGAGCAAGATGTTTGGCACTCAGGGTAGACACGCGGATGCCGCTGTCATTCATTTCGCCGTGCCCTTGAGGGTGTCAGCTCTCATTGCACGGGGATGCGGGCTTGTTGTTTGCGTGTGCGCGTGGCCGCGCGTGCGTGTGTGTGATGGATTTAGATATCAGTTTATGGGGGGATTATATGGACAGCTTCCACAGCTATTTTTCTCTATGAATATTTTACCATCATATAAACAAAATGCAATTTCAAGGCAGCTGTGCACATGGGATAGACAGAGGGGGCAGAGAGGAGCCGTGGCTCTGTGCCAAGCGCGTTGCCATCGACAGAAATTATAGGTCTGGATTGGAGGGGCTGGCACAGATGTAGACGCTCCAATTGAGGAAACTTTAACAAAATTTGCGTTCCAAAATGCCCATCCAGTTCCACTTGACCACGTCTGAATGAGAATTGGCTGCAGTGGCGCGGCAGCACTTGCAGCAGGGTGCGAGAGAAAAGCAAAACGAGACTGAGATGGAGACTAAGAGTGTTTCTTCTTCCCTGAGTCTTAAATCCGCCATGGGTAACTGCTGTAGTGTGACAGTAGGCTTATAACAGCCAGTGTGTCGATAAATCCCAAGCGCATTTATTTCCTGCAAGACCAGGGAAGCAAACCTCGCTTTATGTCCCCTGCAGAACAAAAAGGCAAGGTGATTTTTTTTTTCCTATCTACTTATTTGTTCCCTTATTTATATATTAATGGGTTCACATGCATCATAAACTTTTATAGCATTCCTAGTCAGTGCCTGGACAGAGTATGATCATTATATATGAATTGTTTGTAGCCTCCTTAACTTTCTATCCTCTTTCCGAATATATCTCTCTTTGTTGTGTATTTATTCGACCAAAGTTCCCTTCATTTGCATGATACGGTGCACATTGGCTCACTGAAACATTAGGCAGAACTGCTGGTGATTAAGTTCACTCCTCCAAACATCATTGCATTAGATATGCAGATTACTGTATTGTCCAAAAAATGCAATAAAACACTAATGGTCAGCTCACAATAATTAAAAAAGAAAGCCTAATGGGATCATTATTCAAAGTTGCTCCGACAATTAAGCATAACATGTTTATTTGAAGTGCAAAAAAAAAAAAAAAGGAGTCAGACAAAGCTCTGAATCACCCCGACCTCTCTAATGGAAAAGTCTGTAATTGGAGGCAAACTGGTGTGTGGTGTGGAGACCTTTTTATTTATTTCTTTTGTTCTCTTGTTTCTTTTTTTTTGTCCTTTTCATTTTCAGCAGGGCTGAACATTGTACCAAGTCACATAAAAGGATACACATCCAGTGTAACACGCCTCACAGAGAAATGATTAAAAGATCAATAAGAATAGATTGGAAAAAAAACAGGGGGGAACTGATTGGACAATAAGCATGTCTGCATGCGAGAGGTCACTAATCCCACTAATCCTAAATCGTGCAAAGAAACACAAACACGCGAATACAATACACATATGCGCACACACGCGCGCAGACACACACACGCGCGCGCAGACACACACAGGGCTCAGTCAAGGACATCGGTGTGGAAAGTATGAAAACACATTTGAGCGCTTCTTAAACCGCCACACCCTGACATCCATTTTTGAGCTCCCACAAACACGCATACACACACACACATTGCACACCACAAAACACGTAGCTGGCTGTGGTGTCTCCCCACTGGTCCATTAGACTCCCATGCAGATGATATCATCTCCAGTCGGCATGCGGGGAAGGAGGCAGGGATGGATGGAGGGAGGGGAGGTTTCACAGCCCTGCTGGAGACTGTCTGAGGGGGAGAGTTATCTTGAAAGCAAAGAGCCATGGATGAGTGGAGCAGAATGATGGATGGTGAAGGTAACACACACACACACAC
>JAOXYL010000048.1:6838549-6861239 GCA_028564955.1 Terapon puta
TGTGTGTGTGTGTGGGGTGCATGCCATGGGGAGGTGTGAATGTCCAGGGACTGAGGCAGGTGTCCGGGTACAAAACCTACTTGTGGGACATTCTAATAATGGACTGCATACCTAACTCAAGACAGATCCAGGAACATACATACATAGAATATACACTTTGACTTCGATGGTAATATTTCTATCATGCAGAGTTACCATAAAGTGAATAATTTGTCACTGCAATGTGACATATAGGCAGGGAGGTAATTGAGCATAAACTCAGTTTACACATAACGTTATAATAGAAATGCATAGATGGCATTCTTTGCACATTTTATGGAAGTAAAGTGTTTTATTATGCAGATTGGAATTTGTTTATTTATCCACAAACGCTGGTATTGGCGTAGTCTGAAAAGAATTAAAGAACTCAAGACTGTCTTAAGCTGACGAATGCCCCCCCGTCACTTACAGTCAGTGAGAATAAAAACCCAGCTGCAGTCAAAAAACAAGTCCCTTGCACTGCTTCATCTCAGACACAGCTGGTGGACAATGCAACTGTGACAGCACGGTGCCAGCCAGCACGTGTATCGGAGGCAGTCGACATGTGCTTTAAAAAAAAAAATCTATCACTATATTATTTTCAAAACCACGCCAGCACACAGTGTATTGTTAAGGAAAGTGTCTTGAATAACTTTCACTACTGATCTGTTCACCATCGACTTAGCATTTAGCTGCACTGAATTATGAAGGAACTTGCTCCCAACATTGACAAAACTGTTGACCAGGTTGTATCTTTTAACGGATTGGATGTGATTGAGGACACCTGCCAGTTAAAACTAAGTATTCTTTGCGGACGATATGTTCATAAGGCATGCTGTGACACCTCAAGACAGTACGCAGTATCCACTTCCAGCCACAGGTTAATGCGTGCAAGCTGCCTAATTAAATTAAAGCAACTTGCGGCATGATGGACGAGCCGACGCAAAGAGAATGTTGTAATTTCCCCGTGAATGATTGATGAGTGATTGAGAACAATGGCGGCGACGCCGCACGCAATGTAAAGATATTCCTCGCGCAAATGAGATGCCTTTCGCAACCCGGAACAGCTTATAACATTATGGAGACTGCACTAACACAATAAGATGAATCTGGTGCCTGAGTGCAATTTCCAGATTAGTTAAAAAGCTACAGGGTAATGGCGTGGCAGCGAAGGGGGGGCTCCACATATTGGTCCCGATCACAGCTCCAATCCCTTATGCCCTGTACTTCTCAGGCACCAGGAGGAAAGACTGCCGGGGGGGCATCCATCATGGTGACATATTCACTGCAGTGCTACTCCTGCTGTGCACGTTGATCCTTCTTGATCCATAAATGCCACAAAACTACATGCAAGAAAAATATATTTTAAATGTAAAGAAAGAAATGATGGCATTTTGGATGGATACACAACATAAACAGAAAAAGGTTATACCTGAATGTTGGCGGCTACAGGATTTTACTGTAGCGTGTTTGTGTGCTTACAAAATGACTGATTAGTGGGGCTGATGAGGCTGATCGCAATGCATTAGTACAAGGAAACTCTGCACTTGCAATAAGAATGAGCACTTCTTGCCTCTATCTTAAGACCTGTTTTCATCATTTTTTTTTTGACCTTATACCTTTTATTCAATTTTTTCTATATACACAGCCTCGTTTATGTATTTTTATGAAGGTTGCCCATGTTCTTTGTTACTCTTTCCAAGAATTACCTAATGGAGAAAATAACTGTCGGTTCTGATGAGCTTCGTTTCCCCACACACGGCACATACGCGCTGGCTTGGATCAGCGGCCAACAAGGACATCTGAGGGACGTGGAGAAAACATCTGACGTAGTGCTTTGGAGGTGTTTTTATGTGCATCTGGCCAACGTGATGAGCAGGCTTGGCTGCTGGATTTTCAGTTTAAGGAAAGTTACAAAAACTGAGAGGGACCTGTCAGATTATGTCTAGAGGAACCTAAAAGACCTTAAGTAGGTAAATAAGCATTGCCACACGTGTACCAGTTAAAAATACTAGCTGCATGGGTTAAAAGGGAAAGGGCAGAACCAACAGTCCACAGCAATGTGATGAAAATTTCTTGTAGCTGGTGTCTTTGAAATGGAAAAAAACATGGTTCTTGTGGATGGTGATGGTGTAAGGCAGCTGTTACCATGATGAGGAGAGGAAAATGAGTGAAAATGAGAAGTCGACAAAAGGCGGCATTTATTTGTTTTGCCTTCAAACGTGCTCCATGTCAGTCATTCAGTCATGATGTGTGTCTGCATTGTGTTCGCTGATTGACAGGAGGACTGGGGGATCTGGGATTGTTCTTGTCTTGTCTTTTTTTTTCCTCTCACAGACCTGACATTTAGTCAAGTGCCTGTGTGTGCATGGTGTGTTATCATATGTGGTTTCTTAGACTTGCATCATGTGCAGAGAATATGGGAAAATGTGGAGAATTTGGCCGTGATGCTTTTTGTGCTGCATGCTCCTTATGAACTTAAGCAGTGCAGGTCATACGTAAGTGCAGTGCTTTGGAATTAACAAGCAAGGAAAGAATTAAATGGGTGCTAAAAGTGACTGACTGTTGTTTTCTGGTACATCTGAATGTTCTTTTGAGGCTGAGATGCCCCCTCACCCGGCTGTGTACTTGCATGTAAACAATATGTCAGGCTTTTCCCGGGTCCACGGTGCACTGATCCGTTTACCTGCACTATAATTTGCTGGCAGCGTTAAGCCTGTCTGGCCACACACATTTATGACAGGTGCTTTTGTGTGTTGTGTGTAATAAATGTATATAGCCTTAGACAGGAAGCCTGTCCAGTACAAAGAACTTTTGCTTTAGATGGCCTTCAATGCTTGAAACGGGTGTAGTAAAGACCGATACACCTACGTGAGCGTGTGTATGTGATGCCCTCCCTTGCTAAATAAAAGGGGGGCTGGATACCTTCACTAGGTAAATGCACGGGAATGAAATAGCAAACTTGTTTTACACAGCACAAGTCAGCGTCTTAATACCCAATTTATATGGAAATGAGACAATATTTGTTTAAATGTGTTTTACATAGATATGTGGTTCAAATCTGTTCAGTGTCATGAAGTAATATACTTGTGGATTTGATGGACAAAGACCCAGGACCTCTTTTGCTAAAATTAATATTCTTATGGATAGGAAATATAGTGTCACAGAGCAAATCTTCATTAAGATGTACTTTTAAAAATGATCTCTTTCTCCTGGGAGAACGAAGGACAAACAGGCCTCTGTACTAAATGCACTAAACTATTGACAAATTTCACTGACATCGAGAGATAAAGTCCCTCCAGGTCACCAAGGCATGATTTGGTAAATGTACCTGTCATACTCATAATAAAGATACAGTATTGTAAAGAAAACCTTGCTCGGCTTCAGGCAGAGAGACCTGCTGTGGGATTTGCCTTTACAAAAGTGATACAATGAGGTTGGTGAAGGTCAGTCGGTATAAAAGAAGATAAGAAGAATATAAAAAAATGTGCTGAGCATTTTCTAAAAAAAAAACAAAACAAAAAACACTCCATCCAGTTTCCAGAAAAAAAACCTTCAACATAAGATCAAAATGAATCATTTGTTAATTGCATTTTTTAAATAAATGATTTATGTATGATTAAAAATCTTCAGAAAAAAAAAACAAAGGTAAAAATAGTTCACTCGTGTGTGGTGCAAAGCATTGTACTTCTGTCAAAGAGAAAATGAGTGTGCCCTGTTAGAGGACATCCACAGATGTTCCGAAACACGAGGCTCACCATGTCAGCAGAACAAATCAAAGGAAAAAAGTTTGTTCTATCTTTTGCTCTTCATGTCGTTTTATCTATTTCTATCATTTTATTATTTATTTATTTGCATTCTTAAATTGAAAATGGAAAAAAAGGATATTGAAAACACCTACATTCATTGCAAAGTCTGAAAAAATAAAAGCATCTCGTTCACACACCCACACACGCACACACACTGATGGACGATGAAAGGTGCCGTTTGGTGTTGTGGTGCAGTTCCTGATTTCTTGTAACAAAAGATCCCAGACTGGAAACCACACTTGATTGCATGGCATGTATCTTCAAGCTTCGACATGTGTAAAAAAAAAAAAAAAATTCACACACGTGATTGCATTTTATGCATGTGATGCAACTGATGTCTGCTACGCTTTAGACCTCAACATTAAAAAAATGATGTCCTCTGAAAATGTGAGAATACATGCTCAACCTAAATCTAAAGTCCTTATTAATTCCAAAATTGTACACGCTCTAAAAAAAAAAACAAAAAAAAAACAGGTGCTGGTGTTGTTATTTAATGTCAAAAAGTCTGCGAATCTCCAAGTCAATCCCGCTGCATTTGCAAGTGTCTTATTTTCTAGAGGTGGAAGAGTAAACACTTCTCTTATCTGCATTGTAAATGAAGAGCTGCAGGAAGGGGTGCAGAGCAAAAAAAAACAAAAAACATGAGAATGATTTAGAGAAGGGGAGACGAGGGAGCAGACAGCAGGCGTTTAAGCTTTGTTTTCAGGAGCCCCTGACTCAGCGAAGGCGTCGCTGTTTGTCTTTTGGTGGATCGAGAAAAGGGGGACAGCAGCGATCCCGGCTCTCAGTCTGACAGCGCGGTGCCGGGTTTACAGTAACTCTGATATTTTAGGGTAATTAGGACACGGGGGGAATCATTTGGAAGAGGACACTTTTTCCGCACACAAAGGCTTGCCCACACTTCTTCAGGCTATCTTCACGTCAAGGGCTCTCCGCTGGTTCGCGGCAGCCCTTATGAGTGGTTAGCGGTCCCTCATAGAGCGGCCAGCTGCTCGCCAATATGTACTCGACCGCTGCGCTCTTTGAGGTGAGATGCGGAAAAAGCCAACGGAGCTCCCGGGCAACTGGCATAACTTTTGGTATCGCCCCGACGTTTGGCATCAAGTCACAGAGCAATGCCACCTGTTTGGCTTTTGTCTCAAGCCCAAGTCAAATTGGTGAAAAAAAAAAACCCAAAAACTCTTTCTTCCTCCATCCTCCTACGCCCTGTCCCTCCCTTTCCCTCCTCTCTGAGTATATTAGATGATAAAATCCCCCGCTGCTGATTGAATCCAGAGTACGATAACCTTCCCGTCAGCAAGGTAAGGCGCTCTCTGGAGCTCTCGGTATGTGTGTTAGTGTGTTGTTGAAGGCAGGCCAAGCCTTACAATAAGGGTGACTGTGTTCTAATTAGCGCATTTCGCTCTGCAAACACGCCTATAATCCACCCAAAGGAAGATTATGTAATTCGGAGAACTTGAAGAGAAAGCGCGGTGTCGTTCCGTGTATCTGCTGCTCGCTATGTTCAAATCTACATTCTACACACAGACGATTAATTTAATTGAGGGAATGCTCTGGTGGCAGCGATGAGTTAAGAAAGCTTTAGCGCGGGCCCTTGTCCGTCTGCGTGTGGATGAAACACTTATCTGTTTGGCTTAAAGGCGCGCATGCAACCGGACACACACTGATCCCTGCAAGCGCACACACATGTGCACACATTCTGCCGTGTTGCAGAGAAAAAGGATCGTCTGCTTCGTGTTCAATTCGCTGAGCATTGAGATGACTCCGCGCTCGAATGTGAGCACAGGTCATATTGGATCCTGTCCTGACATCGATGGCTACACACACACACACAAATGTGCGGCATGGAAACAGAAGTCCTCGGAGCCACACCTCTCAGCCACATGGGGGGATCTCTAAAATATAGATCAGAAGGCTGAATTTCTGACAGCCATTTACAAATCTTTTGATGGAAGGTTTTGAAAGGGCCCTCTTTGAACTGCTTCGTTTTTTAATTAAAGGCCAACAAACAAAATCCAAATAATAAATTCTCTGTCAAGCAGAGGTGTGAGACCTCCCTGAGGTGGTATCAAAAGTCAGGATAATGAGGCCAACTTTTCCTGTCTGTTTGCTACTGCAAGCTGGGTACACAAGTAAACAACTATTTATATGTACTTGAATTCTTTTATGGCTTTTACAACGTATGAGCTTCCACTAAACAACAGTGTGGGCCATGGGCGTTCATTTTACAGCTTTATATATAATGTCTTCTCACAGGTGCACTCATGTGTTATGTAACTCTACCTTGTCGGACATCTCTGGGCGCTATGGCGATCGCTTCGTTGGATTGCAGCTCGGTGACGCAGCAGTCGTCGGGCATGTGCGAGCCGTTGCTGAAACTGTGGGGCGTCTCCGGCAGCAGCGGGACGGACGGCGCCATGATGTTGTGGTTCGGACAGATACATCCCGTCTGGGTCATCCCGCAGCCGTCTCCGTCGGAAACCTCGCGGTCCCCATTGTGACCTGTGCGTAAACACTCCTCAAACCAGCGGCAGAGCACGCCGCAGGTGAACTGACTCGAGTTCTCGTTGTTGATGAGCAGCACCTCGACCAGTCTCAGCTCCAGCAGCTCCTTCGTTACCTGAGGCTCGTCTGCAGCCGGATGTCTCGTGAGACATAGTTGGACAAAGTTCTTGTCGAACTGTAGGAAGGAGTACGGTCCATCTGAGCTCGATTGGCTGCCGCAAAGATCGATGACTTCCTGATCCCTGGCAGTGGCCGTCTGTAAGTGAAGGGGACAGCTTTGATTGGCCAGGTGGTGGTCGAGGGAGAGGAGCATGGGGGAGTGTGTCCGGCAGATGACAGGGTGGCGGGTGAAGCGGAGGTAGAGGGAGTACTTGGTGGGATCGGGGTTTTCCAGGGACCAGGAACAGCCCGGCGCCCTGGAGGGAAAGAGCTCCCTTAGGGAGAAAGAGCCATAGAGCACCCCGGCTACAAGGCTGGAGCACGGCGAGGAGATGGGCGAGGGGGCCCCTTCTGCCCCGGTGCTGGGGACGCCGCCGGCAGCCCCATGGGCAGCCTCAGCCAGGGCAGAGAGAGGAGCTAGAGCGAGGGCAGACACGGCAGCCAGGGCCCCAGCCACAGCCAGGAGAGAGGACAGCACAGACAGACACACCCCACCAGCAGTGTTCATCCTATGACATTCGTCCTGCAGAGGGAGAGAGGAGAGAGAAGGGTGGGGGGGGGGCGGAGAGAGGCGGTTATACATTAGAAACGTCAGGAAATATCTTCAAACACAACCTAACAAAGCCAACAAGACGTGGGCTAAAGTAGAGCTTATGAATATTCCAATTCAGCGATGCTTCGCTGTAATTATGTCTGAGCAGATTCCTGCCTCGCCTCGGAGTACGTAACGTAAGCGCACAGCCAAGTTTATGGCAGCAGTTCGCATGAAGTTCTTCTTCAAACGCGCACACACACACATGCGCTGTCAAGAGCACAAACACACCCCTGCTGGGTCGGATTAAAAGGGTTGATGACTTGACTGTTGAGACATGCTCTGTGGGGTCTGCTCTACCCTTTCCTGCTGATACGTGCGCACAAACACACGTCCAAATGCACGCATACGCGCACATACACACCATCGCCTGCTGAGCAGCTCCCCCAAGGCTCTGGCAAACTATTACCATCACCGACACAGCGAGGGTCCACCAACAGCCTGATTTTGACTCACACAATACACATACACTGCTCAGAAAAAAAAAAAAAAACTTATAAAGCACCTACAGTGTTTTAGTATTTTGCTTGAAACTACTTCAGTGCCCACTACATTTTTCTGTATGAGCCGCGTGTCTGCTCACCTGAGATTTTCAAGTGGTTCTGCTTAAATATAGTTTGAGGACGTTGTGTGGGAGATGGGAAATGTTCACACCACGCTTCCAGTAACCTTATGGCATGATACCCAGACAGCTTTCTCTAAAACACCACTGTGCTGTGTAATTCAGTAAATGCCTTCCTGCAACCCATCATTCTTACACGGAGCTAAAACTTTATATTGCGAGATACTGAAACATTTTGCAAAACTTTCGACTGAACAAACAAAACAAGAGGTTACGCCGATGACCAGCGTTTCATTGTACTTCTGTCTGCGCCTTGACAGTTTTAAAGCTGTAAACGGCTTTACAGCTATTGCGGAGTGCTCAAAACCCAATGTACAAAGATCCTCTTCTTGTGAATGAGCTGGTTAAAGTGATCTAAAGTGATATTTTTTTTCTTTTCTGTATGTTAAGTATCTATAGTATCTGTACAGCTAACGACATGCAAACATGCTACCATCTTGTAGCCGTGTTTATGAAGATGGACGACATGACAGCTCCCCAGATATCTCCCAAAATATCTTGACTGCCCCCTGGTGGCTGGTTGCAGTACAGGTCATAAATACTGCTGGTGTATGGTATAAAACCGTGTTCCAATACGACCAACTAACTGCACAGAAACAACCTTTTAACTGACATAGTAGCATGACCTCCTTCACTAACTTGGTGTGTTACATAATTAGCAATTAATAAATAAATAAATAAATAAATAAGAAAACCATAATTTGCAATATATCGGACAGTCCATTTTTTTTGCATCACAACATTGCTGAACTCTCTTGTCCCTAACTACACACCTGTCTCTCTTTACTTTGCCTAGTTGTATTAGATGGGCGTCTGTGGCAGCACCGATCGAGGTTACGAAACGTGTGACGCCACTGCAAAAAAAAAACCCTCTGTGTGAATCACGTGTGTGACTTTAGAGCAAGCACTCCACTTCCCTAAGGCCCGGGTTAATGAAACGCAGCAGTCGCCTGCACTTCACAGGATTTATGCAAGTCTGTTAAGGCTCTCCAGCATCGGGCACATGGTCCACAGGGCCCAGGTAAGAGGCTAGGAACTGTGCTCGCTTCACCGTGTCAAGAGGTGACCCCACAGCGGTCGGACAGTAAGAGGCACTCAGGCTTTGCAGGGGGGGTGAGCTGTTAATGAGAGCTAGGAATACATGAAAGGCAGGCTGGTGACAGTGGGGGAGGATACAAAACAGGAGGGATGCAGGAGGAGATGCTGGAGAGAGCAGGGCATTTTACTGCATGATTGCAATTATACTGGAGGTATGAAAATAAGTGCAAAATTTGCATCATTCACCATGAAAAATAAACACACTCCTTTAGGTTTAAGGCATTGCGCTGATGCTAAGTCACTGTGATGTACAATGGTTTACTGTCATGCTCGAGGACAATTCGCCCACACACACACACACACACACACACACACACACATTTCCTTTTGCAGATATAAAATTTGTTACCCTAAGGTCATGTTCACCATGCTGTGCAGAATAAACAGTAGAATAGATTTACAGCAGGACAGCCCTGCTAATTCGGCTGGAATACGAAGGAGCACGTTCCTCAAAGCAGGATATGTTCCACAAAAAAGATTTTAGGAGTGACTCTTCCCTTCATTTTTCTTTTAAACCAAGTGATTTACAGTGCAAAAACAAAAAAAAGCAGCTAATAGGAAAAAGAAAGACATGCCCACAGGTTACCCACGTGCATGCAAAAAACACTGCAGCACACTAGACCACTGCAGTTCACATTGCATACAGGCACTGAGGCTCTTGTCATTTCTCAGATGCTGTTTACTTGGGAGGGGCTTGTAGTAGCGTAAGACAAGTAACCATAGCAACGTCGTATATCCTGACCTGGATATATTGGTTTTTTTCCTGCTTTCTGATGGTTTCCTGCCATCCTTTATCTTCGTCTTTTGTCACTGTTTAAGCTTTTTTCCTCCACGAGATTCTCGCCTCGGCGCTTTTTTTTCTCTCGCAGAGCACATGACTCAACGTGGCTGCTGTGACACTTTTGACAAATGCATGACAGAGTCGGGCTGAGTGAACGCTAATGTAGCATGTTGTGAAACACGCTCAAGGACATCATGCTGTTTGGCATATGGTGCGGTTACACACTCTGCCACTCCAACACGCTCTTATACATTCAAACAAATATACCATGATACCACATACCATACAGGCTGCACCGCCGGTGACACTTCGCGCTAACAACGTGTCAGCCCAACTACTGTTGAAATTTAAAGCAATATTTTATCATACAGAATATGACTAGTCGCATTTCTGCTTTCCAGCGCGCCGAACTGGGAGGTGTGTAGCGATAGCATGTCTTTGTTTCGAGTCTTCTGACTTTTTTTATTCCACTGAATAAAAGTTTTCAAAGAATAAAAGTCACAGACCAATCAAAAGTAAGGATGGATGGCATTATAGCCCGAACCATGCATAGGTAAAAACTCACGCACATTTTACGGATGAAAAGAAGTCAAAAGCGTTAAGCAAATTGTTTTTGGGACAATGAACAATGAATATTCATAGGCCGACAGTCTGTGCAGGAGTAGGCCCTAAAGTGCTGTCTTCATGAGGCCATTCTGTCCCACTTCACTCTAAAACAGCACTTTACTGTGGGCACCCATAAATATTCATTAGCTTTGATGTCTTCCTTCCCCCTTCCACCTTGACATTAATGTTATCACCATGGATGGCAAAAATTTGTGTATCCCTCACTCCCCGTCTCTCTCACTCGCCTCTCGGGCTCCCTCTTCATTCTTTAATGCAGCGAAGTGACAATATGACTCATCGGATTTTTGTCGTCACTGTCAAAGCCATGCAAAAGAGATGGGGGCCAGGACGCTTCGGTTTTAAACAAATACCCCGGCACCGAAGGTATCGCTGTCTCCCAAATATCAGATTCACCAAATAATAACGATGCACTTCTGCAGCATTAGGTTTCAGCGTAAAAATATTCCTTGCGTCCCCAGCGCTACATTTCCAAATGCACACGAGAAAACTTTGTTGCAATTCAAAACAGACAGATTTGGAGTCCTTTTACAGTAAAACTTTTAAAAAATAAATGTGACCTTACCCTGCTCTACATTTATTCAACATTCAGCTAAACTCGGAGATAAAACAATGTTTATATTTGTCTCTCCAGCACTGTGGGGTCCCGTACGCTCTCCCTGATGGTAAAAACAAATGGTTTCTATCACCAATTATATTATTCTCCCTGTGCCTGTCTCTGGAAGCCCCACAGTCTTGGTACAGATGCTGAGAGACTTCAATAGCTTCAGCTCTGGCTGCACCGAAATGACACTGTAACGTGCAACAAAAGCATAAAGAGGCACACTGAAAGATACAGCGCAGAAACTACAGACAGAGTATGGTTTGCACCTCGTCCCTGTGAGAAAAACGAGTGCACTGCTGAACTCGTGCCGCTGATACTCAGGTGTGTGCAAAGCTCAGTCCACACTGACCACCTGATACTCGTGCATAGCTTGTTGATTGCAATCATAATTTATCCCTGGTGTATGATTCTTGTCTTGTCTTTCTTAGCGCTGACGCCCTCCTGCTTGGTGAATGATGCTGGAAAACATTTGTTACAAAAGACAAACTTAGTAATGTAACAGAAAAGAGGTCGTATTAACTCCCCGAAAATGCTATTGGAGGAAAAACGTCCCTGTTGTTGAAGAACTCAGACTGCGGATCAGACTTTTTCATTATATTAGACCTGAGGTTGTAATTCGCAAAGCCACCGGCGTCAGACATTTCGGCTTGGGTAGGAGAGTTGACATGAAAAGCCTTTTATCACATTTTCCAATATTCAGCAAGCATTTCCGCTCACCAGTCATGCACAGTAAAAACAAAAGCACAATAAGCACAGTAACCATGACGCACGGTGTAAAAGGTTTATCTGAAGGCTTTGTTCAGACCACCATTAGAAGCCCCCACATTCACTCCAATGAGAGCACAGCACCGGCACGGTCAGAATGCCAGTTTGGAAAAAAAAAAAGTTAAACCTGGCTTTGGAAATTTAAGATGCTAACAATAAACCACAACTTCATTCGCTGCCCTCATTTTGAGGCGAGTGCCGTGGATAAATGTTCCAGCATCTGATAAACTCACATAAACCGGCCATCCTAATTGCATGACTTGCAATCCTGACCACAGATTATTTCATTTTGTAATGTAAAGCAATATAATTAGCAGTTACATTCATATAAAGCATAAATAAAAAGACGAATAGTGAGTCGCACCTTGAATCACTGACTGTGTCTATATTCCAGTTCACTCTCTTGCACTGGTGGAATAATGAAGTGGAATTGCTTCTGGGCATCAGTCTTAACAATATCCCTGGCGAGGGTGCTGTTTTGGGAAATGCGTCCACCCTAATCTCTCATTCTTAGTGCAGACATCTAAGTGCACTGCGGTGAAGAATGGCATCGTCTGATATATTGATGTGGAGTATTTCTCTCATTTGCAGCCCACGGCGAGGTTTGGCATGTGGACCCTGCATGAGCTCACACTAACTAATCCATGTGCATTCTGGACACAGATGCACAGGCCACACCCGTTTGAATGCTAACTCGGCGTTATCAAAAATTCAAGACTGGTATCCTCATGCCAAGCTTTTGGAGTTTCTCTCCGCTGCTGATTAACGAGTCATGAAACGTTCCTGTTTTTTCTTGCTTTGCCTTCCAGCAAAAAAAAAAAAAAAAAAAACTCAACTCTGCCCCCTCTCATCTTTTGCTTCACCCCCACAGAAATCTCACCCGTCCTCAAAGTCGAACTTAATTTATTTACCCACGTCTGCCCACATCCGCGTCAGCTTCATTTTAAGTCTTTTATCTGGATAAGATCTCCGGGTTGTAAACCAATACGAGGAACGAATGTTGCTCATCTGATTTTGCTCGCCTGACATTTTCGAGTCAGTATTCTGTTTGTCCTTTCATCAAACTCGATCCAGCGAGCCAGCCATCAAGTGCTTTTCACTTCGCCTTATCAGTTATTAACAAATGGCAAGCAAGCTGAGCGGATCTCCTGCTGCGAAAAGAGACAGCAGCACTGAAAACCCTCCCAATCACAGGAAAGGGCATTTCGTCGTCCGGCTGTGACACTACAAACACGCACAAAGGGACAAACACACCCAACCGTCCATACATATTCATACGTTCAAGTCAGCTCGACATGACATGTGTGCTGATGGAGGAACATGCCATAAATCATAGTTGCGTGATGAAAGTCAGTGGGGAATTAATTATGCATTATTAAATCAGGCAGAGGAGTGGGTCAATAGATGACATACACGTGACTTAAAGGGTCTCAAAAAAAAAAATTCTCTGTGACAGTTTTCCCGACATGATGGCAGGTTGGAATATCAGCGTGCTGCAGCTAAGACCACTGCTACTACAGTACAGAGCGCGGATGGAAAAAGCCACCAATTATCAGCAGTCAGTTTATATCTGTGTGATATTTTTGATCATTTGAACACTTGGATGTTGCTGCGCTCGCTTTGCAAAAAATGTGACACAGTATGTCGCCGCTCAGGGATGCGGGGAAATGGACTCAGGCAGAAGTAGTGATTCTACCTTTCACGATACTAAAATTATTCAAAAACTCTAATTGAAGAGGAAGGCGTAGTCCAGTGTTTTGCAGAGTACTTATGCAGTTTATTGCAAGATGGGAGTTAATTTTTTTTTTGTCAAATGCAACCCCCCCCACAAATCTGTCTATAGTGCGCAGTGGAGGTGTGTTCAACGACTTGTTCTAATATTAGCGCTGTAGCAGTGATGTCGCACATTTCTTTCGTTATCAGGAACGTGACCTTCCTCCTGATTGAATGTGGATACGTTTTTTCAAAGCCGACAAAGCTGCATCCTCTGACACACACTCGGGGGCGAACTAGTCGGAGTGAATGACCGCACTTCATCTCGAAATCACTCTGCGATCGCATCGTCGAGGTCTCTATGCATGCGCACCCAGCGTCCTTTTGTTTCCTTTGACCGCGTGGCTCTCCTGACTACAAAGAACTGAAGGGCAGGGTGTTGAGAAGGCACCGAGAAAGTGACGAGGGAAGTAAAAACGATAACAGAGGAGCGGGAGGAAGGAGAAAACGGGGAGGGAAGAAGGTCGAGCGGAGGAAGAATCACGCGAAAGAGCCGTCGAGAGAGCGTCCTTCACGGAGGCACGGCGCGGTGGAGACGGAGCGAGGGAGCACATTTTCATGCCGTCGATGGAAAGTGACTCCTCGTGATTAGTGGCTTCCTAATTGCAATTTCCACCCATATGAGATCCATAACATCTGTAATCAGCGGCAAAACAGAAACAGACAGTATAAGCTATGAATGTGAGCGCTGATTAAACAGCAGAGAAATGACCACCACTGCTGCCAACGTATCAGGAAGCTATTTTGTGTGAGATTATAAAACCCCCCAGCAACTGTTAGCTCGGGTGCATATCATTTCGCATATCGGCCCTGCGTCGCACTGTGCCGTTTGTGTCATTATCCGCACTAAACAAACAAAACAGAAGGAATGACAACGCCATTAGTAATGTGATGCCGTGGTGAAATTTCATTGACGTGCCATCTCACAGAGCCATAAGAAAATTACGCCTCATTTAGCAGGCTCTAAATTAATATATTTACACTTTGCGCTCAATGGGAAAGCGCTTAGGTTAATTATTAGATGGTCTCATTGCCTTTAAAAACAATTTGCTGGCATGTAGCATTTATTCAATATGTTCCAAAAACGGACTTCGATATCGATCTGTGTTGCATTCACTGAGAGATATTGATAATGACGCCCATTCATTTCACACGAGTGAATAAACGATTGCTGGAGCAGAGGATAAACAAACGCATGAGTTGGAAATGAGCTTGCAGGGCGCCACTGCATTTGGTCAGGTTTTTGCCCTGTTTTTTTTTTTTTTTCCTTTAAAAAAATAAGACTCACAGCAATTTGCATTATGCTCCACATGGATATATCTTTTAAATGAAACATTAGTTGTATTTATAAAGGTTTATGTTACTGACTTAAACGACTTTATCATGCTGCACGTCACAAACAATTGTGTACTGCTTCCTATATGCGTGACGCAGTTACAAATTAGCGCGCTACAGCGAGGTGGCCATTTCCTGTTTTGCGACTCGTCTCTTGTGCTTTGCAGTAATTATGCATTTGGATGCAAAATGCGACAAAAAAAAAAAAACATCTTCATTTTAGCGCTAATTAACTGGTAGAAAGTTTTACGAGAGCACAGATGCAGATGCAGGAGCATGTGTCAGGCCTGACCCCTGCAAACCCCAACACACCCACTCAGGCGTCTTCACACCCTTAACCTTGTTGTCATGGTGGGAGGAGAAAAAAAACAAAAAACTAAATGTCACCATCTGTTGAGCGCTTGGGCAGAATCTGATGTGACACACATGCGCACACAGTCGTATCCTATTGAACCGAGAGCGAGGCAGACCTTCCCTTTGTGCACAGAGGATGCTGGCATGTGTACACATGTATACATCTGCATAAATCTGTGTCTTAATGTGTGTATCTTCTGTGTGTGTGTGTGTGTGTGTGTGTGTGAGGTGGCGCGGGGGGGGGTGTCCAATAAGGAGCTGGAAATGGGCCTTGTAGTATTGTGGTGGGCCTGGGGGGAATTTGGGTTTCATTGTGAAATAGAGAATCGCAGACTGAGGAAGAGGGTGATCGGCTTTCCTCCGCAGCGTATCCTTGCCAGCAGATCAGCTTACACCAGCTTTTTCTCTTTTTTCCTCCTCAAGACAACACATTTGTAGGGTATGGAGGAGAGGTGGAGGCTCAGAAGAAATTGGGCGAGTGAGGCACAGACACAGGCAGAATTTGGGCGGAAACTTGGTTCCCATCTAAGTATTCTTCTGTGAATTGTGTTACGAGAAAGCGAGAAAAAAAGGAATGGTGTAGGGTTGCTTAGAATTCCTCAAAATTGCACCGCAGTTGAGGTGGAAAAAGTCTTTTTCAGCAGCAAACGTTAGCAGCAGCTGAAATTCACTTGTCAAATAAATAACAATGATATGAAATTACTGGCCCAGAAAAATAGTTCTATCTCAATGAACAAAATATGACCATTAATTATTGCGAGAATTGCTAACCATTTTCTAAGTATTTCAATTTCTTTCTCATGGATGTGATTTCTGTTAACTTTGCAATTTAATTTTTAATTACCTTGTCAGATTGAAATGCATCCATAATGACATTTTATTATTTTCTTTGACTTTTTTTTTTTTTTTGGATTTGCATACATTTAACAGTTGGATGAAGACTTATCTAGGAACAGACATGTCTTAAAGGAAATTGCAAGACAAAAAAAGAAGTAGAGAAAAACTAAAGTGCACACGGAAGGTAATTTCAGGTCAGGTTAAGCGGCATCCGAAATAGGTGTGCCATCAGAATTAAAAATAAGGAGTGTGTTGACCAAAGAGCGCACGCATGCAACAAAGCCACCCAAATGACATTTTCATTTCCTCTGCGACAGCGTTGGAGGGGAATCTTGCGAGCAGATGATTAGTTTTCAGCGTAAAATATGTGCAGCGATTGATTCCCGCCAATGTAAATAGGGACAGCTGTGCATCACTGCTCCGATTTCCCTGCCGCAAACCTCCTCCTGAATTGGATTTGGGACTGAGATACTGAAGAATACCGTGCTGCACTTTTCTATGAAAAGCCAAGTCATCGGAAAGGGATGTGTGGGGGGGGGGCTTTAAGTTCCAAAACTCATTGATTGAGCAGCAAGTGGGCTGCGTTGAGAGACATTCATTAAGAAAGACAATATGTCACACAAAGCAATAGTGTACTTAATGTAATTGTGGCCGCAGGATGAGGGATAAATCCCAAAGCTAAAGCAGAATTTATCATCTGTGAAATGTTACAGTTAAAAGGAAAAATGGAGTGAAAAGGGCAAGGCGGTGTATGTGTGTATGTGTGTGTGTGTGTGTCTATATGCATGTTTGACAGGCTATGTACGCTGCCCATGACCCCGTGTAGTATATTTGTCAGTGCATATGTGCATGTTTGAAGGCTTGTGAGGCGATGGAAAAACCGTCAGACAAGGTGCTTTCCCTCCAAATATCTCTCAGGGAGCATGAATAAAGGAAACCTGCTGACAAACACAGACGGGGTTGGGTTAGTGTGTGCATGTATGTGTGTGTGTTCGCTATTGCATGTACAGCTTATGTAGATGTAAATGACAACCACATAGCAAGGAGGAAACTATATTCACATGCCATAACACACAAACACACACACACACAGATATACACCAGCACACACACATATGTGTATACCCTTACGGCCCTGTGGACATCGGAGGATATTCTAAAATAGGCACATCTTCTGTCCGCCTGCATGCGCACATTACATGAATAAATGAATAATAAATGCAATGACATGAGAGCGTAATGCGCGAGACAACCCATGCTTGTACAACACCAGAAATAAACGTGAATCACGATTTGCTCAGCTTTGACAGCTTTTTCATTCACAGTCCACGGCTGAAGTCGTGGAATAGCTTGATTATGTGAAGACTAATAAGGAACCAACACAACATAACTAACCAAGGTCGATCAGTGGTTCACAGCACAGAATATGATTCTTAACAATCCGGCTAAGAGGCAGCCAAACTTTAATAATGTGTTCCTCTGTGTTAAATCCGCGCGTGTGTGTCTGTGTGATTGTGGAGGTGGCGGTTGCTGTTATCGCGCAATCTTTTCTCTTTATGTAACATCTCTTCCCTCTCTAGCTGCAGCAGAGCAGATCAGGCTCTCGCTCTCTCTTTGAAGTGTTGCCAGGCAGGGTATTTATTTCATTATCTCCTCTCCCTCTCTATTTCCTCTCCTTGTTTTTAGGGCTCAGTATCAAGGGGAAGACAGGAGAGGAGGCAGGAAAAGCTGACGCTGCAGGTAGAAGCCTACAACTCTGGACTGTGTGTTTGCGTTAGCACGTTCTTCACATCTTTATGTGGAGGACTGTATGCCCTCGCAAGGATGGGAAGATGGGAAATCCTGCTGAGCACGGGCAGGCTGGATAGTCGTTTCCCCTGCTATAGACTTTCATATTGTGGTGATTCAGTTTTTATTGTTTATTTGGGTATTCTTGTGAAAGGATGAACCAAATATGTTTGCTTTCCTACACTTGGTAATTCCAGTTTCACACACACACGTGTAGGGATCAGAAATAATCTAAGGTGGTGGTAGGTGGGAGAGATATCGAATTGACAATCACATGTTCATCTACTGAGCGTGCTGCATACATGCCACTGCCCATCATGTCAGCAGGGTATACGCTGGAGATCTTGTCGGGGACATAGATGTGTTTATGTGTGTGTGTGTGTGTGTGACCCTTACCCCCACGTTTGTCTGACATGAGTCACACCTCAGCTGGAGGCATAGGGGTTAAAGCTGACCCTGCCCCCTGTGAAGCTTTACAACCCACAGGGTCACAGAGGGGAGCCGACCTTTCACACCCAGCGTCTGACCAGGTGCAAAATGTGTCTGGAGGATGCAGCTTTGCTTCAGCCTCTGACAAACACCCACGCTTTTAGGACAAATACCTAAATTTGTACACTTGATGTCGAATAATATTACGATTTTGGGTAACGTTTTATAAAGACCACATCTTTAGTTTAGCATTCATAGTGAGTGCTAACAATAGTTAAGGATTATATAGGTGAGTATAGTGATAACGACAATCAGTTAATTTCTAGTTAATAACGAGTCACGAACATCCATTAGACACTTGATCTTCTAAATTATCTAATGCATTATAAGTATAGTGCATCATAAAGTATTATGCATTAATAATAATTCACTTTGACTCCCCTCAGAAAGCACTATAGATGTGGTCGTCATAGATTCCACTACCATTTATTCATCTTTCATTCATTCATCTTCTATACCTGCTTATCCTGAGCACACAGGGGTGTTGGCGTCTGTCTCAACGATGACCCTGGTCTGAATGCTGGTCAGTCCCAGGGCTGACATTGAAGGACAGACAACCATTCACTCACACGCAATTTAGATTTGTCAGTTAACCTAACCTACATGTCTTTGGATTGAGTGAGGAAGCTGGAGGACCCAGAGAGCCACGCAGGCACAGGGATCGACAGAATCCACAACCAAATGATGTTAAATATCATTATTTCAATGTGAGTGATATATTATATTTACAGATGTTGACCTACAGGTGCTCACTAACTGAGATTAAAGTGCGCCCGCAGTTTTATTTTGCATCTGTCTTCTATTGTGAATCACAACGTAACATCCGACGACGTAATAACCTTTGAATTATATCTGATCCCTTTCACACGTGCACTCCTTTACATAGCCTAAAGCTACAATCTAATTGCAGGCATGGGTGGTGAAAAACATGATCTGCATTCCAATGTGGACCTTATAGATCTCACCTTGAAGTGATTGGGCGGTGACCTGCTGCATATTAATTAACAAATTGAGCTTTAATTTAATTTGTTATAAAAATGCATTAAAACATATTCTAGTGAATGTCAAGTTGAAGATTGTTCTTCCCCTCACTCTCTCCCACGTGACATGTAAAGCTGAAAAAAGCTGGTCAGCAAAGTAAAAATGAAGGTTAAGCACAGGATTGGCTATTATAAGCAAAATGGCATGGTAATTGCTCAATCACAGCTATGTATATTGGCTATTCCAGTGTTAATGCCTCAAAAAGGTGTGTTTTAAGTAAAACAAGTGAACCTTGCATCCAACCTTGAGGGTGTAATGGAGAGTAGTTTTGCTGTTTAGTTTGCAAGATGGAAAAGCTCCACAGTTTTTCAGAGCCTTACCGAGTGCCATTTTACACTGCAAACACATGCTCAATTGGACACTGCCCACAAAAGAGTCAAAACACTCCTCCACACTGCAATTTGGCAACTCACTAACAGTAAAGCAGTAATTACAGAGAAATGGGCTCTTGACATGACCATCCACACTGGTGCCATAAATTGCAATTATACTAAAGTTTCAATGTTTACAAGGGGTACACAAAAATTAAGGTTTGGTACGTGCTTCAGCTTTGGGGTCATGGTCTGGTACATTTTTGGTAGAGCAGGGAAATAAAAAAGAAAATAACATGTTTGTCATTTATTTTGAAAAATGTCGACAGGGACTCACTGTCCGAAATTACAACATTTTCATTAAGGCACTAAAATACTGACATGCTGTTTTGCAGTTATCTGACTTGTTGATAATTCCTGAAGAACTGCAGACAGCGCTTATTTATACAGGACAGGCACAACAGATAAAAAATGAACAAGTCATGACATATTGTAGCCGGACTCTACACTTGAACAGACTTAAATCCTTGATTCTCGATGATGTATAGGATACTCCGACATGTAAAGAAAGGGTCATGGTTTGGTATAATGCATCTTGAAAACAACATTTTTCATTGTTTTTCATTAGACCAGTCTTTATGGAGGTGGACTGGTAGCTGGTAGCACATCCAACCTGCCCCAGCTGATGCACAGCTTTACCAAAATACTTTTAAAAGAAGAAGAAGAAACATTTATTAATCCACAAGTTTTTGGGGGTGCCTTGCTCAAGGGCACCTATGCAGTGCTCAGGGGGTGAACTGGCACCTCTCAAACTACCAGTCCATCTCCATGTAAACTGGTCTGTGGGTGCCTGAACTGGTGACCCTCGGACTGAGCTCATGCCGCCCCTTTAAATGAACATTAACAGTGTACCTCTATCAAAGTGGTGATGGCGTTGCGCTGCGGCAGAATCACATCCTAACAAAGGTTCTGGGCTACGATGCTAGAAACTAGAACAGTGTGTGCGGTACATAATAGTCTTGTCAATGGATATCCCAACTCTCTGCCGAATGATGCAGAAGAAGAAATCAGGAGGAAATCCTGGAATAAAGCAAAGGCTGCATTTGTTAGAAAAAGTAATCCCATACTAAAGGGGAAGCTGGATTTGCCAAACTGAGGTCTAAAACTGTGAGTTTGCCAAGTACTTTCTCAGTCAAAGACAATTATGCACAAATAAGGATGACAGCCAATATTCTAGTTAAAAACACAAATGGGTTGAAAGCTAAAAGACTTTTCTAAAGCCCTCCAACTATTCCTCTGTTGTCAGACGTGCTCTTATGTTTAAAAGGAATGAGCTCATTGAGCATAGTCACACTACAAATGAAATGATGTATTATGATTTTAGTGCTATTATGTGAAGAGCAGAATCAGTCAATAAGCACAATTACAACTTAATTCTGAGCTTAACTTTATAGTTCATACATTGGTATAAGTGGTGCCAACTAATTTCATACACTTTTGACCACTAAGAAATATCCCATGACTAGCAGTACTGACATTATTAAAGGACATTTTGGAGTATGGAAACTTTTGCATACAAAGGTTGAATTAGAGACTATCTAGCTATCAGGACCTGCAGAAAACACAGTTTCCCATGGGAGCTGGTTAGAGAGAGAAAATCTTTCCTTTTAGTTGGAGCCGTCATGCTCGTCTGAAGGAGTTACTCAAATTAAGCCAGATCAAGACAAGTACCTATAGGCGCGCCAGTGCGCCCAAATTTAATTCCCCTCTTCACAGTTTCAATTTTAAGTACAGTTAGGACTAGAATAGATCCACTTAAGCGCCCAGAGAGCGTGATGCACACGAGGGCCTGCAAAAATATAACAAATCTGACATATCACGGCTGTCAGGTGAAAAACTTGTTATTGCAATTTTGGTTTTCATGTTTTCACTTTTTTTTTACTGAACGTTGCCGTGCTCCTCTGTGGGCTGAGGAAATAGCCGTTGGGTTTGAAACACCTTTTCAAAACTAATTAATAAAATGAAACGCACTGTTTTTTTCCCCAGCTCCTGAAAAGCTGACATTTTTGGGTTATGTGTGTGTTTTTTTTTTTGTTATCCAATAAAAATGATGATAAACGAGGCAAAATCTGCTCTCAGTGTGTTCGTCTCGAGCCAGAGATGGAATCTGGGTTACGCTGTCATATTTTGTCCATCTGTTGGTTACATTGCTGTTATCTTCATTCTCCATTCTTCCAAATGTTGCCGATTGTGTTTTACACAGTAGTAACACATCTTAGTCAGCGCAACAGTCTTGCGCCACGGCTGCACTCGGTGTCTCGACTCACGCCCGTACATGCCATGTTGCATCCATCCTTGTCCTTAACCAGCGCCAGCTTTGTCCCTATCTCTCATTATCACCCATCCGGCCCACGTCTCCCCTTCCTTTTTTTATCTCCTTTCTCCCCTGTTCATTGTCCTCTCAAAAATCTGACAGCTGCCTTAAGGAAAAGAAGAAAAAAAAACAAAAAGAAAGCCCTCCCTCGTCTGCCTCCAGCCTTCCCTCTCGGGTAGGGCTGAGTATACCTCTTCTTTATTTATCCAGACCTGTCTTTCAACGGGATATATTTCTTGTCTGCTTCACTTCTTCTCCTCGCCTCGTGCACTGACAGATATATACTGTAGAAAGAGAGGAGAGGAGATGGGGGGCCGAAATGAAAAGTTAGGGAAAAGAAAGAAAGGGAAAGAAACAGAAAGTAACAGAAAGGAGAAAGACGGCGGAGAGAGAGATGACCCCTTTCAAAAAGGGTGAATTTTAGATCAGGGGCGCCGGCTCTGAACTGGAAATAAACGGGCAAGTTTGATGGCGCGATGACGTAAAATGACACCTGCGTGAGACACAGCGCTTGTGGGACTGTCGAAATGACAGAAAGGCTTGGTAAGAGCGACATCCTCCTCCATCATCACACACAAGAGCACACCACTACGTAACTCTGCCCTGCCATTGGCCCAATGTTCCTATTGTTGCTGTGGATGGATGGTAAGGTCAGAAAACATGAGGTCGGTTGGGGGACACACATTCATACAAGTGTCCGGGGAAAAAAAACAAAAACAAACCATATAATTCTTATCCTCAAATACCTTGTGCATATACACGCTGGTGTGTGCGCTGCTCATCCTTCAGTAGATATCTCCCTCTATATCCC
>JAOXYL010000048.1:6906818-6920210 GCA_028564955.1 Terapon puta
CTAATGATGACCTTGTTACTGAAAATAAACGGTGAAAGGAGAGCTAAAACAGTGACACGATGAAAGTTGATGGAAAGATGGGAAAGGAATGCAAGGTAGGTTTTTTTTTTCCTTTTTCAGCACCACGGAGAGCTCACGGAAGCCTCGAGGTCATGTAAAAACCGCTCGAAAGATTTCAGAACCATGGAGAGCTCCATCAAAATCTCAGAGATGCATGGAAGGTGATCTGGAGCCTACTTACAAATGTTTGGGCAGAGACGCACACACACACACACATACACACACACACACACACACACACTGATTAAGACAGTTTGTGAGATTGAGAGCTCCTTTGTAAAATACATTTATGCGATTCCATTCTATTAAACCAAATGCAATTTCTCTAAACATAAATTCTGCTCTATATTGTTTCCCCTGAGCACAAAGTGAATAACAAACAAAGCTTCTTAAAATCTCCGCCAGACATCAGTATTCCTTACTCCTGTTTTTACTGCATTTGAGAAATTAAAACTCTTTACTCAGCTTTAATCAACAAATGACATTCTCTTACATGTGCAGAAAATATTTTACCAGTCTGAGAATAGGCCATAACTTGAAATCTTGTGAGGAAACAACGCTGATCGAATTAAACGACTGCACAACTGCTTACACTCTTCTCTCTCATCCTGCATGTCTTTTCTTCCTCATTCTGTTACTTTTCATACATTCGGTTATCTACATTGCCCTTAGCTGTAATAACAATTTCACAGCGACAGTGCGGACCTGCACCTCTGGGGGCCATGCTTCAGGAGGCAGCTAGGTCAGGCTCTGTATTGTCCATGCAACTGCTCAACATATAGTGTATGTACCATGTATGTGCACATCAGTGCAGGTCGACGGGGCCCCTTGACCTGATTAGCTGACATCTGCTGTGGCCAGAGGGCAAGTTCCTGTACAGACGCTATAAGAAGAACTGGTGGAGGAAATCTTCAAAGCGGGATTACAACATCAAGGAGCTAATCGGAGAGACAGACTGTGAGAATCATTGCTTTGCCGTACCCTGCATGTTTGCAGCTGATCCAGATATCTGTTTGTACAAATAAGCACATTTTATGGCCACTTTCCTCATTTGTTACTATCATGTTGTTCCCCCAAATGTGTCAGCCTCGTTGGCTGTTTTGCTGTCATCATTCAACAAATTGCGTGACAACAATGGCAACAAGCATTTCCCTCATTGACAGCCATTAACGCTTAATGTGGCGCATACGTGTTTAGTTTGGGGGTTTTTTTTGTGTGTGTGTGTGAGTGTGTGTCTGTGTGTATGTGTACAACCTTAATACTGGCATTAAATGAAAAAGCTGAAAAGCGTGCAGATACCGGCACACTCTGCTGCTGGGACCCTAATCAAAACAACTGTAATTTTCTACTCTTCTGTCTGTAATTTTAAAGCGTCTGCCTTGTTGGAAAATTGTATTGCCACCGTTTGATTAATTTTGTCGGGGCTAAATGGCTCCTGAACAATGGTGTGTTTGATTTGCTTCCCATGAATCAAGGAAAATAAGGACAAGGCAGAGCTTTGGGGTTGAACTTGCATTGTCACCACTGTTTTTCACTGTCCTTGTTTTCTTTTTTTTAAATCCACTTAGCTTGGATCAGGGAAAAGCGTCAGGCCAGTTCAATCACTGTCACCCTGACAACTTGCTAAACATGCACAGACAGATGTTTGTGGGGTTTTTTTAAAACTGTTTTTCACTTGAGTTGTACACTTTCCCTGCAGGACCTCCTGGTGGTCTGTGAACCATCAACCGTTTGAATGTCCATACTTATTACTTGCCTTTAGGAGTTTTTCTCTCCTTTTCTGATCCCTGTTTGCAGTAATCGCATTGAAGTTTGCCAGAGCGCCAACTTCCATCAGAAATAACATGTTTTCAGTCTACAGCTTTCCCATTCACTGCTTCCAGAGATACTCTGCAGTAATCCTCTCTCCTCTGTGTTAATGCATCTCTTCTCTGCTTATATTTCAAATCAAGACAGAGCAGAGGATTGTGCTTTGTGCTCTGAGGATGGTATATTGAGGTAAATCCAAGCACAAAAACACCTGAATAAAACATCAGCAGATTGCAACGGAGCTTCCCTTTTTTTTTTACTACCCCTTGTTTTCTTCTTTCTGTAAACTAATGCAGTGCCTGTTGAAAGCGTGCCTACTTGGAACGGGGTGTTTGCTGGGTTGCCAGCATTGCAGCTCGTGGCTTTCTCTTGAGAAGCGCTCACCCAAGTCACCCCACCGCACTTCGCCGGCTCCTCAGCAATACCCCCACTTCGTATGAAGTTGATCAGATAAACGGGTTGTCAAGAGAATCGAAGGACAGACAGACAGAGATTCCTTCCACTTACAGTCAGATGTACATATGCGCACGCTCCTGTGAGCATAATCGAGTGTGCCCTTGCACGTGTGTGGGTTTGTACGCACCCATAAATTGTGTGTGTACGTGCCTGTTTATGTGCGTGTCTAATGCGAAGCCTACTGAATCCTCAGTGGGGTGGGAGCCTGGAAAAAAGCAGCGGCCCATGAAGCTAACTAGAGTTCCTCCCTGATCAAATGTGACAATTATGATAGTGCTCCTTGGTACAAAACTCCCTTCTGGCTCCCCCATCCATTCCCTCCCCCGCTCTCCTAATGCCACCTCCTCTCTCCGTCTTGTAGTTTGCTGCCCTTTCCTCTAACATGCGACCGGTGCTCTGTGTTTTCCAAATTGGTGTTTTTTTTCCCCAGCCCACTCAAAACTAATAATTCCGCCCCTCTTACCTCCCCTCTAACTAATTCATTCTCAGACTCGCTTTCCTCTGCTTGCCACAAATTTGCCCTTGAGGAATGAGGAAAGTATTTTAAATTGAACTGAAGATTAGTGCAAGTTTGCGAACACAAATATACAAAAACAATTCATAATAAAAAATACTGAAAATGTAAGAAAAGACTTGAAGTACACAGGGGTTAATGGCAATACCAAACAAGGTCTCAAAACTCACAATGACAACGCTTACATGGCACGCACTAGCAGGTATCACGACTACCGTGTTGTACCAATACCGATATGTACTATATTCATGTTTGCATGCTGCATTTGCTGATTAACACAGATGAGACTGATGTAAATGCTATTAGTTTTGCATGCATTTGTCTTAAGGGGCTTCCTACGGATTACTGTTCATCCCCAGGGCAGCACGCATGAATATACCATATTTCATTATTTTTTATTTAGACTGCATGTTGAAATAGACTGTAAAAATTGATGAGATACTTACTCAGAACCACTAGTATGAAACCCACGGTGGCACTAGAGGAAAAATCGGGATTCACCAAACAAGGAGTGTCCAACTGACCGAGAGACCAGTCAACAGACAGACATTGCCTTTATCTTCACCATGACACTGGCATGGCGAAAATGTTAACTTAGCTTTTATTTATCATTTTATCAAACTTCAGTAAAAAACTTCACTGAGTCTGTTTTGCAATAGGATCTGTATTTTCATTAAATCTTCATCAAATGCAATTTTCAAGTATGAGTACATCTGGACAATTTCAACACATCAATGACATCTGGAGGACTATTGTCAGTTTTTAAAAGATTTATTGTAAATCTAAAAAAGATCAGTCGCTCCAGCCCACAAATCCTCACTTTATGGGTTGTTGCAATTGACCTGACTGAGAAGAGGTATGATAACACGCTTGTCAGTAAATTCTCACCATATGGTGATTTTTATATTTATATATTAGATAAAGAAAATAAAGTAGAAAGGACACAACTGTGCAGTGAGACGGTGTAAATTCAACCACATATAAATACTTAAGTAGTTATTATAATTTTATTCGTATGTCCTCATCCGTAACTTATGCCCCTACATTACCTATCGTTCTCTGTCTCTGTTCACATTTGTCTCATCTTTTTAAGAACATGCAAGGTTGACTGCAGTGCTGATGGTGAGTCAACAAAGTCAGGCTCATCAGAAAGCGCCCAGGTTCCATTTCCTCCATGCTATAAATCACACTCATACAGGATAACATGTAGTGACTGCATTTCCCCATACCTGCACACAAACGCTCTTACCTTCAGCCCCGGTGTTAAATTTCAGGATTATCTGAGGGAGAAAATCCTTTCCTCCATTTGACAGAGACAGATCACAGGCTGACCGTGGCCCTTCCTCGGCCCACCTACAGTATAACTTGTCTGTGGTCAGCCCAGTCCGTCCATCCCTTTCCTGCCGCTCCTCTTCGCGGACATCTATCACCTCTCCCTGGCCTTCTTCTCATATATCTCCCCCGGTCCCTCCATCTCATCTCTCTGTCTGCTCCATTCATCCCATCTCTCCTGCCCCCTGCCCATACATTTAAGAGCAGCTGAAGCCCACAGCAGACCATACTTTGTTGCCCCATCCATCATGGCTGACTGTAGGCCAAACAGGTCCAGAAAAAAAAAAGAAAAAAAAGAAGAAGCTATGATTTAAGTCTACCTTGCTCTCGGGCTGAGCGGGCTGCACTGTGGTGCCCCAGCTGGTTCTTCAAACTAAAAACCCATGAAAGAAGTAAATCTGGTCACTCTGGAGTTCAACTATTAAGCTAACTTTGCATCTAAGCCTTGCTAGTAAGTGTTTGCACAATTTTGATTTTGTCCATTGATTGTACAGAGCAATCAATTGGCACAAACATTTTCGGGCGCCCTTCCGAACACGTTAATTAGAAACATGGACTGAGATTCAGGCTGTTTATTCAATTTCACCTCTAACAAACAACAGAAAGCATGTTCTGCATTACATGTACAGATTAAATAAACAATCGCTCTGCTGCAACCGCAGTGGCTGACTGTACTCTGCTGCATTAAAGTGCATCTTCTATGCATAATTTATTTCTTGTGGATGAATGAGTGTGTTTAATCTTTGAATATATCTCTGGCATGGCATGGATGAATCAATTCTGATTGGCTTGAAGGCACAATCAATGGCTTGAATATCTAAAATGTCTTGTCAACTGGTCCTCAACGTGGACAAGGCTTATGTGAAGCATAAAAAGCACTTCGAGTCCTTGAATAAACAACTATTCAATAACCCCTTTAAGAGCAACTTAACATCCCGATTAGCTTGAACATACCTCCTTTTCACCAATTAAAAAATGCTCCACTAGCTGAACTCAATGCATCGTGACCTAAAGTTTGCTCTTCTGCATTTTCTATGAGATGCAAGCAATTTGCTTCCTAAGGCAGGTGCCTTAGGTGCCTTCCAGGTGACACAGGACTGACAAGTGTCTATAAAAACAAAATTAGCTCATTTACAAAAAGATGTGTCGAGTCATAATGCATAATATATTTTATATATACATATATATATACACACATATATATACATATATATATATATATATATATACACACACACACATATATATATATATATACACACACATATATATATATATATACACACACATATATATATATATATATATATATATATACATATACATGTTCATACACCATCCGAAAAACTGTAATTACACATAATACTATGATTTTGATGCCTATATCAGTTGGTAATGGCTTATGATTAATTTGCACAGCTTGACACAAATTGTCTCTCTCAGCAGTTGAAACTGAAAGCATTGACAGTGACTTTCCAGAGTCTCCATCTTCACATAGTATGTCAAAGATATTTCACAGATATATTTAGTACTGTATTGTATTGAGTACAAACTGGTTCATTTAATCAACTTTTAAACATGACTGATTTCTCACAGAAAAAAATACCTAAGAAACTGATGAAAAAAACACCAAAACTCATCAGACTATTTCTGGATCATGAAAGTGTCATAATCTTGTGACTGCTCTCTTTGCCAGACGTGGTCCTAATTGAGCGCTTACAGCACATAATATACGAGGTTTTGTTGTACTCCATCTCTGCAAGGTGGGCAGAGTGCTGCAATGAATAAAACCTCGGGTGACAGTAGTGATGACGGTTGATCCTGCCCTGTACGAGATGAGTTAGCAATTTCATGCCAGCAGAAAACACCCATCACCATTAGAGAGCTACACTCACTGAAGAATTGCTGCTATTTCCATCATTTTGACAATACTAAAAGGGAATCAAGATGAGCGTGAGATTGCTTGCTCTACTGGGATGTAGGAGGTTGGACGTTCACAGGGGTGGGTAAATGACAAATGCTGGTTTCATGAGAGCCACTGAAGATCGTAGGTGTGACGTGACTAACCCAAGGGAAGTTTCCTTTCTGTGAAACTTACTTTTGCATGAGAAAGAGGTTTGGACTGGTGCGGGATTCACCCGCCAATTAGTGAATAAGCATCACCCACATATCACCAGTTACTCATCTGTCTCCCGTCTGCTCCGTCTCCCTCTCCTGTTTTGCTCTTCCTTCCCTCTGTGCCACTCTGTGTTTAGCCTCAAGACAGGTCTTCTATGGGCTCTTAACTAAATGGGATCTTTGCTGAGGCCATTGTTGAGAGCTGGGCCATGGCATAGACATCACGCTCCAATAAGCACCGCAAACACTAAAAGGTAAAGGCCACGGCCCTTAGTCCCAAGGCTGCTACTGAATGTGTGTGAGAGGGAGAGAGAAGGGAGATAGGAAAGAAGTAGCCATTATCAATAATGTTACCCATGTAGTACATTTTAGCTGTTTTCCAATGTACGGCACGTACTTGAACGCATCCTTCCATACCCCTGATTGTTGCTCTCGCTCTGTCAGATAGGGTTACATTGTTATAGTAATACATGGAAGTAATGAGTACTTACTGTGCCACTGGTACATGTACATTTTTCTGCATAAAATGCACAACTTGCGCACTCCGCCTGCATGCACTGTTCTTAAAAGAAGCTTCCATTTTGGTTCAGTTTTAGCCTCTAACAGTCCATCCATAATTCATACATGTGGTATCTTTTAATAGCCGGGCTCAAAAAGAGTCACAGCATGTGCTCATTGACACAGAAAAAAAAAAAAAGAAAAAACATACTGTGCACACTGGATGCAGTTCATGCTCAGTGTTCAGTGGGTCATGAAATATTTAACAGGAAATATGTTGCATGTTTTTGTTGGGCAGACGGATGGACTTGGCAAGGATAGCATACTATCGCAACAGAAGCAGGACTTTTATGACCTCATAAGCGCAAGGAAAAAGGAAGAAGAAAACCTGTCCAAACAGCACTGTCACATGGCGGTTGACTGCAGTAAAAATTAAATATTTACAATCCACTTCTTCTTTTTTTTTTCTTTTTCCTCTGGAAGGGAGTTTTAAGCCTGAAAGGTTCTGAAGGCGACTGGCTGGCCATTTATGTTCTGGATATTTCTACTGCTTTAAAAAGATACAAGTTTAAGCATAGCGCATCACTGGTTTTTGTTGGCTCAGTATTACATGTAGTATTACAGTAGACACATGATGTAGACAAAGAAGTACATCTAAACTTATCTGGTAGTGTGGATATCATTGTCCAGATGTAACAAAAATATGAACAGAATTTCCAGAAAGTCTGTAAGAAAATGAGAATTAATGTAAGTTTCTGTCCACTAATGTCTAGAGGCATTAAATCACTGCAGAAGAAGAGGTTGCAACGAGACGAAGTAATAGGAAGAGCTCCAGTTAAAGCTGAAACCAATGTGGAAAATAATTTTGATTTGAAACAACAAAAAAAAGTTTTTTTTAAAAAATATAATATAGTCATTGCTTCCGTTTTTTTTAGTTCAATCAAACTTTATTTGGCACTTTTCAAAAAGTAGCACAAAGTGCCTCACATAGATTTAAAACAACAGAAATTAAAAACAGTGAAACAAAGTTAGCGTATTAAAATACCAAACAAATAAGTGGAATCACAAAAAGAAGCATTCTTTTAAATCATATACCACCAGTGTGAAGTTGGCTGGTTGATGGAGCAATGTAGGTATTGTGTGTGAAAAACCCTTGAAGCCTCAGTGTCATGACAATAAATGTTTTGAAAAATAACAAGTGGCATCCTTGGGGACTGTCCTTTGGAAATTCAATCATGTTTCTGGACTCAGCTTTTCTGAGATTTTTTTTTTGGATGTGTTTAAAAAAAACCAAGGACCAAGTATCAGGCTCAAGGAACAACCTCTACAGCCATTCACTGCCTTACAGGTTGGAGACCCTTAACACGCTGGCTGCCACCGATCCCCAGTTACACACCAGAGTGTACAAGCGCCGTCAGTCTGCTGTAGTGATGCACAGAAACAAACAATGAAGTGGTAAAATGAAAAATCACAGATTCTAACATGGCACGTGTTGTACATCAACGCTAAAATGCAAAACCCACATTTATCATGCATCACTACATCATTCATGATATGCAGATGAGATTCCTTTTTTTTTCTCACAACTTTACACAATCATATCAGATTAGTCAGCCATGTCATGTCTTCCATTTAGTCAGGCTTGGATAGTTAGCAACTAACTTCTGAAGTTGCTGTGGCTTGAACTTTATGAACTTGTTACCTTATTCAAATTTCATTCATTTTTCATGCTCTCCCCTTTTCCATAAGAGCAACAAAGTCTGTGATGCCGCTTTTCAGCAAGCAGAGCTCCACCTGTTTCCATCCGTCACACACATTTTGTTTACTTGTTGATGCGATAAAAGCATCTGTTTTGTGACATTAAGTGGAGTTTTATGACTTCACATCATGTATTTATTAGCCTTGCGGAGGGCCGCTGATGCAGCAGCAGCAACTTTTTTTTATTTTTTGTTTTTTTGGTGGGGGGGTGGGTCTCAACACTTACAAATGTCAGAAAACAGAGACGCGAACATGAATCCTGAACCTTTTCACTGGAGCGTGTGTTGATGTTTGCGGCGCTGACTGCAGTATTTCCTCTGATATGTACACAATGGCAAAATGAAAGAAAGAGCTGAGCAAACAAGAGATATAAAATGAAAAAAAAAATGGGGAGGCCACTTTAATGGCAGTAAATCCATAGTGTCCTGTACTGAGAGGTTATGGACTGATCCTCCCAAAGCGTCTTTACCAGGTCGCACCAACTTTTGCAACAGCTTGTGGTTTTCCTGTGCTTTATTTAAAAAGCATTACTCGTCTTATTTTAATGTTAAAAAGTCTTTTTACTTGATCTCATGTTAGGAATTTTAATAAAAACACTATGCATCTTCTATTTGTGCCTCTAAAGCTCTCTCTAATGTCTAACCAAGTGTCCAAACTAAATGTGCTTATTTTTCTTGCTTTTCTGTTTTCTTCAGGTCAGCAGTACGATCAAACAGCACTGCTGATCTGAAGCTCATGTGCTCTTTTCATCTGAACCCCAGCACAATTCGGGTGGAAGGAGGGGGGGGGGCGTGGCTAAATTCTATTTGCTGTGGAGGCAGAGCGGTACTTTGAACAAATTTCACGAAAGGACAGGGGATGGCCAGAGACATTGGATTCATCCTCATCATCCATCCACTGTGGACAGCTGGACAAAACTCCATGGCGGTACGTAGAGTAGGCGCTGAGAGATCTCACTATAAATGGAAAGAATCCCGGGCTGTTTGTCTGTCCTTTGATTAGCCCAATCAACCTCACACTTGGCAGCTGTATTGATGATGAGCAGTTCTCAGGAACGCCACAAGCAGCCATAGCGGAGGTCATCCAATCGGTCCTGAAAGGGGGAAAATTTTAAAGTGGCACTGATGAAATCTCCATTCAACGGTTCCTCAAGAGGAAACAGCAGGGTGTCACCAAAGTCAGTGAGCTTCATCTTCTCAGGGCCATGAATGTCTGGACAAAACTGGGTGGTAAACCAGAGTTGTTTCTGTGGTTCAGTCTGGACCAGAGGGGTGCGAATGCAGACCCAAACAAACTCACCTCAAAGAAACTTATGTCCTCTGTACTTCTGTTTTCAACTAATATGGAAGAAAAACATCTAGAGGCAGCAGTATTGTTTGATGTCATTCAGGTAGAGAAGTTAGCTGCATGATGCTTTAGTAAGAAACAAGGTCAAAAGGTATGTTCACAATTTCAATGGGAAAGCACACTGTATTTGCTTTCATCATAAAGAGAAGAAAAGGGATACAATTCTACAATATACAGAGTGTACATGTGTTCAAACAGACTAACCTCTGTCTAAATTAATACCTCTGATAATCACCTAATTGCAGTCAGTGTGGATTTGATGTTTCGATGTAGCGTCGCTCCTCCGCAGACACAGAGGAGCAAAGGACAAGTAAAAATGAAATGTAGACAGGGATAGCCGCAGGGTTGAAGGGTCATTACTGACTGAGTTTCATTTGGTAGGAAAAAACAACATGAATAAATGAACAGACGTGTTAAAAAAAAAAAAATCAACCTGAGCGATGCTCCCTGCTTAGCACAGCAGAAGCTGTACTCATTAGTTTCCACACTGCCTCATGATGAATGTCAAGACCGTTCATGTCAAAGTATATGTTCTGTTAAACTTAAACATGGTGATGTTTAGAAAGAGGGAAAGGTCCACACTCACAATCAAATATGCCTTTTCCCAGACCGTTCAGTTGTACAACATTATAAATATAATGCATCTACACACACAACATACACAGAGTTCCTTAAAGTGAGCCCAGTGTTACTGGGAAACGGAAGATGAAAAGAAGAATCTAGTATAAAAGATTATTGGTTTACATATGATATATGATATTTCATACGAGATTTAATTACGATTAAGATGTTTCTCAATAAAATGGTAAATATTGACACTGTATTTCCAATTTCAAATAATTTCGCTTCTATCTTTCATGCACTTTTAATTTCATCACTATTGTAAATCACTGTGAACTCTTGTTGGACTAGGAAAAGGAATGGTTATTGATTACTTTAATATGATGATTACTGTTAATGATGGTTTGCAGGTCCATGTGATCAATTAATGACATTGTGTGTGCTATAAATAGGCCCAGTTTCTCTGGTGTTGTTGATGGACTTTGACAATGCCATTCTTTTCACTGGCAGGCTCAGAAACCCATGAATCAGAGCGATGTACTGATAGGAAAACAGCTGGTTATTGAGTACTGATGAATGGCTAACTGTGGGGGAGAAAATCAGGCCTGCATACGTACACACGATTTCACAGCAATTTAGATTTACAAAACAGCCTTTGAAATCTGGACTAGGGAGTATGGGTATTTATTCACTCGTGTGCACACAGACTATTAGTGTTGAACCTACACAGACTTTTATGCATCTGGCCCCTGATGGTAGGCGGTGATTTCCTCCTCTCTGTCTCCCTGGTTGGCAGCTCGCTCAGTTGGATATGCTATCTGACTAATGTATGATTGATTGTTGGAATAAGAGACACTCCACTGCCCCCGACTTTCCTCCCTCTCAACATGGTTAATGGGCCAGCCAAAGGCAGGTGCAGCTCCGTGTCTGCATGCGTGTGTGTGTGTGTGTATGTGTGTGTATGCGGATGTTTGTGGGTGTCACAGAAATCAGTGCAGGCATTTTAGGCCTATTGCATGATATTGATGGATATTTATGCCATTGGTGCCGATGAATGCAGTCATGTGAACACATGTAAGTGGGCGGGGGGGGGGGTCAGAATGTATCAGTGTGTTTCAGCAAAGGGGGAGTCACGGAGTCTGGCCTCGGCTGGGCTAAATGAAGCAAAATGAAACATGGGTTTTTGCGTGAAATGCGGTTGAATCAAACGGCCCACTTATCACGTCACCTCTGCACTCCACCACCCGCCAATCCCTACGTGCAGCCACGCCTCCTCCCCCCTCCCATGCATGCTTACACTCCACACCCACCTCTCCCCGTTTCAACCTGTCCTTGAAGCACCAGACATGCTTGCATCCATCAAAGGTCCTTCCCTCAGTGAGTCTGCCTTCACAAATTACTCAAAGTATCCACCTTCCTCCGTCCATCCACGCTCTGTGCCCCTATTATATATGTTTTCTATAATCCTCTCCTCCATCCTTACAATAAACACTGAGGTCAGTGCAATGCTAAGTGCTTCCTGGCAATCGTCATCGGTTTAGTGGTGGAGTGTGTGTGTGTGTGTGTGCGGACTTGGTGGGAAGCGGGACAAGCAGGGTTCTGTTCAAATGGTCCCCTAATCATTTTATCCCTGTTTTACAAAGGCGCATAATAAGTGATTTACAAAGGATTATCTGTGTAATATATACATGACTTAGTTTTTTTTTTTTCTTGGCCCTCGTCTTTTTTAGCATTTGCGCCTTCTCTCTCTCTCCATCTCTCTCTCTCTCTCTCCCTTGCTCTTGCTCCTCTTCAGGCACTTATGTAATGCTGTTAACAAAAGCAGGCCGCTTCGCCCCGGCCGTGGCAGGGGAGAGGGTAGAGAGGAGAGAGGCAAAGCGAGGGAGAAAGGGAGGAGACGAGCAGAATTTCAACGAGCTGTCCTTGATGACTGACCGCAGCGGCGTCACGGTAATACTGCCATTCTGTTGCAGGGCACTCTAGGAATCCAGCGGGTATGAGAGTCCCTGCGCGATGCGTGGGAGGAAGAGCGTGGGAATGAGAAATAAGTTGACGAGGTGAGATGAAATTTTTTTGCATTTAATTCAAGCTTGAATTAATGAGGGGTGGTGGTGGGGGTGGGAGAGACTTCTATCATGTGCTCAGATGATAAAGATCTCTCTCTTGACATTGCACATCAAACAGCCTTCCTCCCTGACATGTGCTAATCATGTTTCTACAACATCAGCACTGGGATGTAATTGAAAGCACCAACCTTGCTGCAGATAATTTAACATTACTTTCTTCATTATGCGCCATAATCTGATTCCACACGCTCAAGGCCCTTCTTTCATCCAATCAAAGCCACCCGATGCATCTGGAAGAAACTGGCAAACATGCATCTTAACTTTGCCCCCGTCCATTGATCAATTCAGAATATTTTATGACCCGTTCCTTTAAAGCAACAGTATTACTTGAAGTTGACATTTATCATCAGCGCCATTAAGTGACCAATAATGTTGTGCTTTTTTTATGTCAAACTCGGGGAGACTTAAATCAATGAAGTCGGTCAAGTGTTTGACATTGGCGTTGACCATCCCCTTCACCCAGTCCTGCATCTCCCAGTGGGCTCACTGGCAACACCCACCTGGGAGCAAATGGGAGTACCAGCACGTAGATTTATGAGGCCCCATTACCCTTTTATTACTGTAAGTAACAATGAATAATTGTTTGTAATCAGGACATTGGGTTGGTGAGAACAGTATTAGGTTCACCCCATATATCACTGGACAAATACTAGTGGTGGGGACGTTGAGGAATGAGGACGATATTGGGGAGAGACCTCACTTGTTTGTAATTGTTTAACCCCCAAGTGAATATGATCATGTACAGTGGCATGGAGGCACAAAGGCTTCGTATAGAAACGTGTGTGTGTATGTGTGTGTGTGTGTGTGTGTGTG
>JAOXYL010000048.1:6922679-6933781 GCA_028564955.1 Terapon puta
ACACACACACACACACACACACACACAAACACCACATATATATATATATTCATATATAAAAGTGCAAAAATTCCACAAGATGCAGGTCGATATATAAGGAACACCTGCTCATTTTCCTTTCTCAGGTTTCTTTTTCATTCCCCTTTATATATGCACTTTCCTCTCACCTTTCACTTTCCCTGGTGGAGTAATGATGCAGTGTGGACCTCTAAACATGCGGCCACATGTGGATTGCATGCTAAGGGCGCGCACACACACACACACACAATCACACAGACATCACACTGTGTATTCCTTGCACCCCAGAGGTAAAATCAATGTGTAAAACAGGTGCAGCGTGTGACACACATGACACAAGCAGTCCCATAAAGCCTTATTGAATGGAACAAGCTGGGAACCACATAACACCCAGTAGACATAAATTATGTCAATAGCACATTCCTCCACCATGAACTGGGTAATACGGCGCCATAAATGGGACACACCAGTTTGATCTGTTCATGATGTGAAATGATTAGCTTGAATATGAATGACACTACATCCATTGTTAGGGATAAGCTGTCAAGACAATTTGATTAAGGTTAAGGAGCTCATGATATGGTACTTTCTTTTCATAGAAATGTAGCATCTCCTTTCAACAGCCGGGAAATAAACCAACTTAATACTAAATGTGGTGAATTGGTCGTAAAACAGTCACATAACAAAGCTCATTATTTTGCCGGTCACATTTTATTTGGATTTTACACAATATTCAGAGGTTCTGTACTGTAACTGTGTATAATGCTGTCATGCCTCTTAATCTCTGATAGGTTTTTTTTCCCGCTGCTATTGACTGAGCCACACAAAAGAAAGCCTTGTAAGCTCTCTCAAGCTGAAGGTCTAGCACTGACGCCATAGCTCTGTTATGGCTTATCATGGCTACAGTGCCCGCAGTTGACGTCTACAGTATGATCAGTGTTGTATCTATAGTGATGATGTTTAATCGCAACCTAAAAAAAAATCTTTAGAATATAAAATTACCCTGTGACCCTGCATGGCAAGAATATGTAGGTATAGAGGATGAATGAATGAATATAAAATTAGCACTATGAAATCAACCTTTATATTAAACTAAAGAAGATTTCTGTTCCCTGTTCTCTAAAAGGTAGCTATAGGAGGTCACACTCTAAATCCTATAAGAAAAGGCTATAGCTTCCATGTTTTCGAATATTGCACTAAACAGCAAAATGGCTTCCTGTCTTTTCAAAGGTCCAGAATAGCTACAAAATAGACCTTGTACTGAAATAGTTTTCTCAATTACTGTTTCACTGAAATAACTAATAAACAAAAAATTACAGAAATTTAACTAACGACACTTCACTTAATTACATGTTTACTTCTCTCCCACAGCAACATTGAGAACATATCATTATTATAATCCTTTCTTCTTATTGTTATTCTACATGTTTATTAATGATCTCGATATCTTTGTAATTTCAGTCATATATTATCATGCCATATCTCTACAGTGACATGCTACATCTGGGATTATAGATGGAAAAATCTTGGCCGCTTGGTGAACTCTGGTGCACTAACAGCAATATTTATGAATGTGCACTGTCCCTGTTAAATAAACCAATAAATAAATTAATATTGTGATACATTTAAAGGCTTGAGAGTAGCTTTTAATCAGACCTTGCGATGAGATTGTTTTCTGGACTCCTGTTTCTCTATTTCAACCGGAGCTAAAATGCATTCGACATTCGATGATATGAAGTTGCATGACGCACTCATCATCTTGTCAAATTCTGGTCACAGTTGTGCCACAAGATTCAAGATTTCAAGATCATAAGGACAACTGCACAGGGTAGCAATGGTTATGAAACAATAACACAATGTTACTTACATAACAATTGCACAATGACAGTAGTATGATGAGGCGTCTTGACTAATAGCTTCACTGGGTTTCATGTTCACATTTAAAATCTTTTGGCTTGCAAAAACTTATCTCTTTGTACGTGCGGACAGCAAATTCCTATGCTTTTTGAGAATTGCTGATTTATTTCATCAGTCATGCCTCTGATGTGGAAGTAATTCTGAGTTGCAGCTGATGTGGAGAAAGGATAAAAGATTGGCATGGTGCAGTGGGAGGAGAATCCATGGTATCTAATACATGCCCAGATGGGGTCGAGTGTTTCCAGCACTGATCCAATACTGCTGATTGTCAGCGAAATGTTCAGCATGAGCAGAGTACATAAAGCAAAGCGCTCCCAATAACTCTTTTAGAACAGCCCCGCACAAGGCCTCGGGACACCACATTGATTAAAAAGGAAAGTGAATCTCTATTATTCCACTGACCCCGCTGGTTTCGTCATGCAAATTATCCAACCGCAGGACATAACCCACATTGGTGCCAGCCCCTTGGCCGGTGACTCATCATCAACTTTGGATCCAATGTGGCCTCTGAACCGAGGCAGTTGGGCTCAGAAGCCTGAAGATAATTAGCACAACACTAACCGCTAAATGATGCGATTGGCCGCTGAAAGCCACAAGGGGAGAGGTCCATTTGAACTTGGAAGAGTTATATGTGATAGCGGCGAGAGAAAAAAAAAAAGGGGAAACGAGGCTGCAGGAGTTTGGGAGATTAGGAGAAGATCGGCAGTGAGTCATGAATAGAGATAACCCAGCGCCCAGCCTCCAAAGATGAACAGAGTTCCTTGAGGTGGGAAACCAGTTTGATGTGCACTTGATTGGTTTTTGAGAACCCCGCTTTTCGCTCCCTTTGAGAATCGACAGGCCTGACGATTCTGCATCTCCTTGATCGATAGGCAAGCATATTATTCGCGTTTGGCAAGGCAGCGGAGCACATACTTTCCAAACGGATTGATTTTGCACCTGACAAAATGAGCATATGAAAAAAAAAAAAGGGTGTTTCAATTTTCTTGGAATACTGCAAGAGCACCTCATTTTGCAAGATCAATATCACTACACAGTTTACAACACCAAACTCCAGCATTATCTTTCAGAGAAAGTAAAAAATGTGCTCATTAAAAAGGATCTGCCTGCAACTCGCCAGAGGATCGGGGCAAAGGTGGAGTTTTTGAATGGTCATTTTTCTGAGAAACGGGGTGATGTGCAGTCACAGGTACCTGTCAGATTACATCTAAAGCCTGGCAGATTAAGTCCACCCTGGGATGTCTGAAATTTTATGTCTGTTTGGCAGTTTAAGCTGCCAAAGTCTTGACTCAGATCACATTTAACCAGGTTGGCTGCAAAACAAACACAGCAGCATCCTCCATATTCTATCTTCTTATTGTTCTACACTAAAATCAAAATTGCAGAGTAAAGCTATCTTTCTGTACTTGTTTTTTTTTTTTTTTTTCTGTGAAAATGTTGGAGAATTCAGCCATTTTAACTAATTGTAAAAATTAAAAACTTGAAATTGACAAACAAGAGCGCTTTGGATTTCTGTGTTTGCGTTCAGCATGAGCACCCACGCTTTGTGTGGTTTGGTCATGCAAAAAGTATGATTAAAACATGAGGCGCGAGTTAACACGATGTAAGAGACTGAGAAAAAAATTGCACAGCACCCAGGTTTAAGAAGCTGGAGTTAGTTTGGTGCACCAAGCGTCTGTGGCTCCCATCCAGGGGGGGGATAAAACATTTCTTTACAACTTCTCATCAGAATAGAAGACAGAAACAGATGGGATGCATTCTGTATATTTTATGTACGTGTCATAAAATATACAGAGGTGATTAGGGAAAGCTCTCTACAAAACGCCTGACCACGTATACTGCTTGTGCGAAAAGCAAAGCAAAAAAAACTTTTAGATGTTAAATTACAGCAGCACAAGCAAGAATATGCTTTTTTTTCTCCCCTCACTGTCCCGAGGAGCTGCTGCAGTCAGCCTGCAACCTTCAGTGCAAGCTAGAAGATATATTTCCCATCATCACCCCAAAACACCACATTTTAAAGCAGCCCAAGACTGCTGCATAAAGCGTGCTGAAAAAGCTCGTAACGATATAATGCGAGGTGCATGTGTCAGATCTGGTATTGTGCCCTACGCTGCCCCTGAATGTGAGCTCCTGTTATCCTTGGAACAAGTGTGCCTCATACACTCACAGCTAAATGACTTGTTTTTATTTACGCGCCAATTTCAACCAGACAAGCGCTTATATATTTATTGTAAGTGATGAATAACAGGATTATGGTTCTGGCCCGAGGCTTTGAGTGTGCATTTATTTGTGAGTGTGTGTGTGTGTGTGTGTGTATGAAGAAATGAGGAGCAAACCAGACTTAAATGTAAAAAAGGAAATTGTTATCCTTGACAGCAACGCCTTATAACACACACGCACACAAACGCGTGCAGTCTTAAACACCTGTGGCTGAAAAGCTGCTGAATCTGTGTGGTTATTTTGAATACACCGACATAATGCAGGCTCTGCAGTCTGTGTTGTCACCGAGAAATCCTCAGTCACAGAGCTCCCGTGCGGTGCTCCAAGGACAACTGATAAGCACGCAGACGCATTGTGGTGGCGGTCCGAGCGGTGATACGCACGCTCGCACTGCCGTGTGTCATGATGGAAGAGAACGAATGACAGTCAGGAGAAGCAAACAAACCCCTTGGAGCACCATCTGCAGTTGGTAACAAAAACTATTTTAATCCTATAATACTTAGCAGATGACGAGACTTCAATTTAGGACTCACGACAGGAACACGTCTAACTAGGCTAAATCTGCTCATATGTTTACTGTCAAACAGGGAGAGCGTGTTCGTGTGTATCATAGGTGCACGAAGCAAAACATCAAGTTACCTCCGGGTGACAGAAAAAGGAAACAATTTCTAGAACATCGCGAAAATCTTGTTATTATTTCTACCTTTTTTTCCTGTTTTTTTTTTTTTTTTGCATTAGTGGCTGCTCCATGTGTCACAATGCAGGGTGTCGCCCAGGGCAACAAGCCTGTGAGCCGAGCAGGATTGATGTTTAATGAGGATGACTCTCACTGGCTCCTTATCACAGCCGTGTCACCCAACAGTGACACTTTTAATACCGCACGTCACTCAAGGCGCTCCGCCACAATGCCGGGAGGGCCATCAACAGCCACTTACCTGCGCCGGTGCACATATTTAAACGCCATGAGCGCGGGCGGCGGAGTCCACAAAAGGCGTGCAAGCATTTCGCTCTAGATCACACACCCCCCACCTTCTACCTCACACCCCTCCCGTGCCTGCGACGCCCCAAGGCGAGACGGGCAGTGTGCGCGTGGTTCATCACTGGCGGTTGCATGACCACGGCGGAGCAGGAGGAAGATAAGGGGCCCGGATCCTTTCAGAGTTTTAATGGAACGGCGTGCCATCAAAGGGGATCAGAGGCCAGACGGGCTGATAGAGGAGAGGTATTTAGTTAGAGCCACTCCCTGGGACACCTTGTATTGTTGACATTTTGCTTGGGAAACACAAAGCAGAGACGGGGCGCCTAAATCCGTCTTATCTCGGCTTTGTGCTCAACAGGTTGGAGGCCGGTCCAAGTGGTCTTGGCAAATGGCACGACGAATGGCGGGATGCTTGTTCTGCCACGTGCGTGTGTGCCTGAGCGCGTGTGGGCTGGAAACAGTAAGAGTGCTTTTTTTTTTTTTTTCCTGAGTGCTGCAGTGGAGGGGTAATTGTCAACTGTGCATCATCTTGTGACACATCAGATCAAAAGCGTTATCAGGTGGAGAGGCAGTCAAGGCCCTTGTCCTTGCTGCTGACTCATTGCTGTTCCTCTTTCATTCATGTTGCTCTGATCGCCAACTCCCCCTTTTCTCTTTAGTGCCTCGATAAGAAAAGTACTGCAATGCAATGTAAAAAAAAAAAAAAAGCAGTAAAAGTAAATAAAAATGCCAGCAGATGCTATGTCTCAGCAAAGACAAACCAAGCCGGCAAACAACCTGAAATGTAGCGGATGTCAGGCGAGCGCGATATTTTAGTCAAACACTTCAAGTAAAAGGAAGGTGACATTATCCATAAAACAAAACCTTTTGTGACTTAAAACGTGGAAAATCGGAGGCTCTTGGCAAAGCAAGTCTCCCCGTTGATGCAAAGCAAGGGCAAAAACGCTGCCGCCTGACATTTCCCTGAGTGAGTGGGGGAGAGAAATTGATGTAAAATATATGCGAGGGCATAATAATGTCTTTAATTGGGTACAAGGCAGGTGGTTGCAGCAAATGTAGGCATGTCTCTTCTTGCATACAACAGAACCGTCTCTCTAATTGTGGCTCATTCAGTACTGTCAATAATCAAAAGTCTCTATGATCGGACGCTGAATTCATTTTTTCTGAAGACAAATAAACATTTTTTTTTCTTTCATGTGCTGATAATGTGGGTCAGGTATTCTCAGGGATGTCCTTTCAAGTTGTACCACTGCGGGGGCTTTCAAGGCCTCGCAGTGGTTCGACTGGTGCTTCTGTTGGACGCCAGGTGATTACAGAATTTGATTACTCTTTTATGTATGCTGATTAGAGGGAAAACTGAACCAATTCTTTCACGCAAACATCTGTATTTTTCTCTTTCCTCTTTGGTTATTGCTTTATTTCAGTTCTTTCTAGGTTAAAGCAAATGGTTCAAAACATCCGTTGTATACCTTACTTTTGGTCTATTTCAGTACAGTTGATCACAATGTTGTACTACTAAAAATAACACCATAGATCTAAAACCAAAGTACCTGAGGTACATTTAATATTTTCACGTGACTAGAAGCTCTTCAATATAACATACTAAATCAACCTAATATGCCCGAATGCTGGACAATAATTCAAATTGTTCATTTTCTTTTAATATGTCATTTCAGAGCATTGCACTTCACAGCAACAGATCAGGGATTCTGTTTTCAATCTGCACTAATCAATATTTGTGTATTAGCAATTGATTAAATGACAATGTGTATTGCGAAAAGGAGCGGCGAGCGCAGAGAAAATTACCACCCAGCTCTACTGTTCCCCCGAGCTTTCGCGGAGCGTTTTGGACGCCCGAAGCTCAGCTCTCATCGGTCCATTTTTGCAAACCACACGGACGTATTCAGTTGGCGATCACGGCGGAGCATTTAGCAGCTCCAAAGATATTTCCCTCCGGGGGTTGGCGGGGGCCACAACAGCGCGACAGTGAAAACAATGACCCGACTTTCATTTATCAGATGGCCAAAAAACTCTTTTGTGAATGAATGCTGATGCTGTTCCATATCTGCTGACCTGCTACTTTATTTAGGGATAACAAGAAAAAGCCTTAAATGTGACACTTTAATTTGAAAAATACAGCACCTAATAACACTAAAAGAAAAGGCAGACATGTCCTTTAGCTGCAACATTATTTCAGTAGGATTCATGTAGCACAGCTTTTGGAAGGATGCTGCAAATACTGGGAGGGTTAAATCACTCCTTTATTACAATGTTTCAATCTGTCCCTATATTATATATTATTATACAGCCATAGGGGGGTATTACTTGTTTTAAAGATAGCTTTTTTTGTCTTTTTTATTCTTTCTGTCTTTTAATTTGGTGGCTACAGATAGAAGGAGGGAGGCGTTCTTTGTCCTTTAACTACGGCTGGATCGTCATCTCTGTCTAAAAAGAAGTCACAAATTCTAACGTCTCTTTTTCACGCGGCGTTAAATTTGTTGTCAGAGCCTGTCAGCAAGCTCCGTCTCTCTCCCTCTTGTCACTCCCACACTGTCACTTCTTTCTTTCTCTCTTTGCTCTTTTCCGCCGTCCTCTCCCGGCGCTTCTGTTCCCGCGCGATGCCCGCCGTGCCGCGTCCCCTCCCCCTCCCCCTCCCCCCTCTCCCGCTCTGTTTGTTAAACATCTTGGCTAATGAAGCTGCTTTCCCCGTTTTCTCAATGCACTCATGATTAACATCCACACATACCTGCAGGCAGCCGGCTCATGTGTTGCTGGCTCTGTCTTCCACTGATTAAATAAATCTGTCGACAATTTGAATAACTGTTTAACAGCCAAAGATTCATAATTCATTGTTCGTTTTGCTCCTCTTCCGAGGCGGAGGGGAAGGCGGGGAGAGAGCAAGAGAGCAAGAGAGCAACGCTACCGGATTTGTGCTGCGGATACATATGGGGACGTCCATTTGCAGTATTTCAGAAGGGAGTCTTTCTTTTCACAAACACTTAAATTAACGTGGAATAAAAAAATAACAAATAGGAAAGCAACATTTGCACTTTCAGAGATACAACCGTTCCTCAGCGGGCCCGACCGCGAACCACTCTCTGACTGACTAAACTGCCGCTAAGTACAGCTAACCGCTCTCTTTACTCTTGTTTGCTCCCAAACATATCGGGCACCAATTAGGCAACATTATTCAAACATCCTCTGACGGCCTCGGCGTACTGTAGATCTCACTGTAGTCCCTTGTCACTTTGCTTATTATGCGCACTCCTCCTCGAAACGAAACATCCACAGACGCAAACCTCCCTCTCCAGGCACGCCGAGCGAGGAGGAAGTGTACACACGGATCAGACTTGAGTCAACATCATTACTGCGCGCCGCTCCCCTCTGGAGTGAAGTGGAGCTGATTTTTTTTTTTTTTTTAAAGTACAAAGCCAGTGGCTTTGATCCCAAGGTCTACAGTTTGGACCCCCCCCCCCCGCCATCATCCTCCTCTTCCTCCTCCCGGCATTCTCACGGAGCGTCACATTTGGTAATGAGACGTCTCGGTCAAAAGGAGAGTCGACATTTAGATGCACATAAACACACGTGAGCGAGATGCAAACATACATATTTATGAGGTCTTCAATACCCTCAAACACATGCTGGCAGCTACTTGCGGGGAGCTGCAGCAGGAGTTCATGCTCTCTGTCCGTCTGTCTGTCAGAACGCTGGGAAGTCATCAACTTTGTTCCTCCCCGTCTCCTTATCTCTGACCTCTGACCTTTGAGCGTATTATTAAATATTGTGTTTTGGGGGGCAAAGTGATTTAAAAATAAAAAAAAAAGTTTTAAGTTCACCAAATCTCGTTGTCGTACCCTTTCTCCTTTTGTCGTCCTCTCAGCAAGACTCTGACCCTCTGCCTACTTCTGTCCTCCCTCTTCCCTGCCCTTTTAGTCGCACCGTGTTCTCGTGGCATTTTCAAAAGACAGAGAGAGAGAGAGAGAGAGAGAGAGGTAGAGAGAGAGAGATGGAGAGTGTCTTTTTTTGGGAGTATAGGGGGACTTCAGGCCTCTGTAGCCCTCTCTGACAATTCATTCCTCCCTGTGTCCCCCTGGGCAGAGAAGGTATTTCAGGAAGGTTTATGCAACACTATAAAGCTCTGATGTTTATTTTTAGGCGCCCGCGTCAGAGACATGTCTCGCTGTATGTTTTATTGCTCGCTTCTTGATGCACAAGTGTACAAGTGCACTCCCGGGTCTGTCAGCACACCGTGACGTCACTTTCGGCCGCGCTCAGAAGTGAAACAGACTTGAAACTTTGGGCACGGCGACATGCTGCTTTTGAGCCTGGTCTTATCTTTGATGGTCAGATGATAGTTACAGTCCTTTCTCTGCTGAGTGACAATGCTCTGTAACGGCGGCGATTCATTTGCCCCAAACAGACCCCAAAGCTCGTTTTATGAGAGAGAAGCAATACGCCCCGGTATCCTGAAGTCATCAACTCCCCTCACTCGGCCCGTCGTCCACTTCATCCGGCTAATGTGCTCGACTGGGGGAGTCTGAGCTGCAATCAGGATTCTGTTGGCAATGAGGGGAAGCTTAATCACTTCTTGTTCCCTTAATTGGAAACAGCCAGGACATAGGACTTTACCTTGGGCGTGACTCAGTCTGCTCGGGAGCAACTATTTTCTCTGCTCTCCTCACAAGTAACAAGTGAGAGCAGGCGTCGGGACCTGCAGTCTAAAACTGAATTTAAATGAATTATTTCACTTTAGCACCCTTTAGCTTGTAGTATATAATGAAAGCATGATACCATTAAGTAATATCACATAAAACACTGCCAGTTCAATAAAACAACAATGTGTGTGTGCGTGTGTGTGTGTACACAGTCTAAAAGGTGCCAAGCTCCTCACCTCTTTGCCCACTCCCATTTACCCTCTCCCCTCCCTCTGCACCTCCTTTGCATCCTCCTCCCTCCCTCTCCCGTCTCCCCTCCTCCCTCTGCCTTCCTCAGCTCTCACTCTACCATAATCCAATCAGTCTCGTTTGACATTTAAATTGACTCTCAGTGGGGGCCTATTGGAAGAAAGAGTAGGAAAATGAGAGGAAGGAGCAATTGTCATCCCGCCACTTTTTTTTTCTTTCTTGAAGCTGCCTCTTGTTTTTGTAATGATATATCGGCAGAGAGAGAATCCTGTGTGTGCAATGCGTATACAGTATGTGTCTGTGTGTGCGTGTGTGCGAGCGGCATGCCTCCAGCACAGTGCAATGACAGGCAGCCTAATGAAAAGATGGGTCCTGATTGACTGGCTGACAAAGCGTCCCACTGCATAATTATGTCTTGAATAATAGATGCCCATACTCACACCTCCATGGCCGCACTAGCCTAGCCAACTCAGTCTCTCCATCAGGCCAGCAAAGCTCACGAAGCCTAGCTTAGACATGGCCAGGCATGCTGCACGTTCGCCGGCTGCGAGCATTACCATGTCAGAGCCGGTCCCAAAACCAATTGGACGCACATGTCGCAGTATCGGTTTTATCATCTCAGAGCATAATAATTATGTGCTGCGGTTGTGCTGGCCGATACGTATGTCAATCAGCCCTGCCCGGAGCACGAAACCCAATCTCTAGCAGCACAGCTTTGGTAGCAGCAGCTTGCCATGTCAGCCCCGGCTTGACAACGAGCTCTAATTTCATTAGCCCTTGCCACTAGCTGCCCTTACTGCAGCTGCAGCAGAGTTGCAGAGAGCACTCACGCCGGCCCTTTTAGCAGCACTACATTTAGTCCATGCGCATTCACAGGCACGTCACACACACACACCTCCCTTTTTGTTTCCGCTTACAGTGGTTCGATCTTATGATTTGCTAATAGCCATTGATCCCGACATAATCTATGTGTTATTATAGCAAGGTTTTTGATCAGGCTGACCCACTTGAAGGCTAGAGAGGTATATGCAATTCTCTGTGGCTTTGTCACACACTTTTACAGT
>JAOXYL010000048.1:7007581-7022179 GCA_028564955.1 Terapon puta
CATTAGCACCTTTCCCTCACGTCGCGTGGACAATTGTTCTTCAGTGATAATGCCACGAGAACAAGTGTTTTAGGTGAGGGCTGCTCTTTGAACTGTCATATCTGGGACCTGGTTCAGTGAAATATATTGTGTGTTTAATTTTTTTAAACACGGCGGCTCATTTGTCTCCGCGCGTTGACTACGATCCCTTATTAATTGACTCTTTTGTCCCGTCTCCCAGTCTGAGCCTCTCCGCTCGCCTGCTCTTCTGTTTTGTTCTGCCATCTGTACGCACTGACAATCAAAGCCCGCCCCACCACCCCCTCTCCCTATCGTTTACTGCCTTGTTCTCCTCTTTGTTCTGTCCCCACAGTTGTTAGAGAAAGAGGGAAATGTGAACGGTTTAGGACGGGGACTCTAGTAGTTTGGATGTAAAATGTTGGCAGGGCCGTGGTGGCGTAGCTTTGTGTCTTTTTGAGCCTCTGGCAGCTTCGCTCAAGAAATCTGAAAGAAACAACCACCTCTAAAATCCTAAATCTATCTATCACTTGTTAGATCAATAGGCGTTAATATTTTATGAACATTTTAAAGTTTAAACAATTGATATAATAATCAAAAGAGAATATCCAGTATTGTAATAAAAAAAAGAAAAATGGTCACCAGTTTTGGAGAAATTAAAACTCTCTCTAATCACTCCTGTCCTTCACATGCAGACGCTGTCCCTATCCCAGACAGCTGGACAAAGAGGAAGTGCTACGACATGTACGGTGTGTCACGTCGCTGCATGTGTGAATGTGCTCAACTTTAGCCGACGTGAATTCAGACCCACTCTCATCGCAGAAATCCTGCCACAGGAAGTGTTCTGCCACCACGGCAGCAAGTCCGTCGGGGCAGAGGGTGAGCCAGCCCGCCACAATATGCCGCATATCGAGAAAGGTCCCTCGTCTTGGGGATGAAGTGGGAGGCGAACCTGCTGGACCTTTACTTCAAAGCTGTCCCTAATCTATGTGTCATCAACTCGCTGAGGTTTCGTGGAATTCAAACATCAAGACTCCAATATCAACTCAAGGTTTTGACTTTTTTTTTCTTTTTTTTTTTATATTAAGGGAAATATTATTCAGGATGGTGAAAAGCTCACCGAATGATAAATCGAGAAGCAAATGGATATGCTGTACCTTATCAGTGCTTGTATTATTGACTTACATATTGAAATTCAGGCTTCCGAAGTAGCCTGTTTTGTACAAATAGCTTTTTTTTCTTTTTTTTTTATGCCCAGTCAGAACATCCGATCATAAAAACAAATTAGCATTGATGATCTTTTTTTATAGTTTACTGTTTTTTATGTGCCTGTCTACTTTGAATGCGGTTTCATGCAATACATTAAGACTGGAAGCACCAAAAAGACGACAGAATGTGCCAGTAAATTAAGAGCTGACCGAGCATTTTGAAAAGTTTGACTAACTTTTTTTTATCTATTCAATGTAATTATACAGTAGAAATGACCAATTTGTGAAAACTGGGCCTTCTAGTGGATCAGTTCCCTAATTATCAAAAAGCACCACTCGAAAAGTGCCATTTGAACGTCCCAACGTTGCTGGTTTAGAGCACTAACACCTTTATTCTCAATTCATTTTTTTTCTCTTTATGCGCTATTGGAATCGGTGAGCAACAGCTGCCCCGTTGTCCAATAAAAAGCTATGACACACCTTTGTATCGAGCAAGTTCAGCAATATTCCCTCTTTTTATCGATGAGGGTTACGTATGCGCTTCATTCACATAATTGTATTGATCCGCCGCTGTAAGTCGTCCTCTGGCTCCCCGTCCATCTGGCTTTACCCTCCCTGGTTTTAATATGTGTTTTAGTCCTGTGACAAGCATTGCAAACACACTTAGCGCTCGGGGTGAGCGTGAGTAAAGAGTTCGGCTTGACAGAGCACTAATGGAATTCTCCCATGAGTCTTTAGAAGCCTTTCATATGTCTTAATGAGAAAACGCACAACGACTGCATAATGTGTGCGCGAAGTGTGTGTGTGTGTGTGTGTGAACGGGCCTTGTCCTCAGCGTTCGTGCGCGTCTTGCGAAAGCGCAGGCGCTCGTTTTGTGCGCGGGTCTAATGCCGCATAAGCTTCTTAGCCACTTCCCAGCTAGGCCCTTTCCACGTCTGGGGTTAACGCTGTTGTTGAGACCCGTCGCCACAATTATCCCCAATCTTGTCATTTGTGCCCTCCCACCGCTCCCCTAACCGCCTCCCCTGACTAACACACTTGAGCTAAATTACCTAGCACGCACGCCGCTGCACACATATTCCCTTTATTTATCATTCAGGGACCGGCTTACTGTTATTGATCTTTCCCATGTTAATTGAGGTAAGGGGTCTTTTTCCACCAATTCCTCTATTGATCTGAAATGCCATCAGTCAGAGGCTTAATTAAGCAGCTAATAGAGGGAAATGCTATTGATCCCATGGTGTCATGGCATTTGTGCGCGTGTGTGTGTGTGTTTATGTGGCTGGATATTCCTGAATGTCACGAGCTGATTATTATTTGATATTCAACTCGAGCGATGTAACTTAGCCGGCGCAAAAAGCCTGAGCGGGTGAGGCACGGGCGTCCGTGATGGCTAAATAATGCTCAGTTGATTAGGCCATAAGCGTGCCAATACTGTATAGGGAACGGGCGAACTTAACGGAAGAAAGACCCCGAAGAGGCAGAGAGACTTTCAGGCGTCGACATGGACGAGCGACACGAGGTTTTGGGTGAATCCATCTTTGGACGGATCAGTGAGCAGCGCAGGATCGATCCATCGCGACCATTTTCACGCACGCTGCTTTTACATTTGCCTCCATCAAATATAATTAATTATACGGTGTACTGCGCCTCAACTATCAGAATATAGTATATAAAATAGAATTTTTTTTTTTTTCTACGCTCCACTTGCCTGCATCGTTTTTGTCGTCGTATGTGCGTGTTAGACTTGGTGAGACGAGACTTTCTCCAAAGGGGGAAATGATGCATGCGACTTTGGCTCCCTGATGACTTCAGATGATGACACAGGAGCGAGGACTGGCAGGAACAAGCGGTCCTGAAGGATTTGAATATGCAGAGAGGAGCAGGGACTCTTAATTATCTTTAAAACCTTTCACCAGACTAAGCCACATCTATTTTTATTGCTCCGGCAGAAGAGCATGCCTTTTTTTACTGTATAAAGGCAAAAGTTGTGGAAATATCGAATATACCGACGATGTAGACGGACAATGAAGCCATGCGTATGTATACATGTGGTTATATTGGCTGTCTGAAGATGATCGCAGCAGGTCCAAATTAGCTGCGGAAAACAGATGTCGTTACCGTGCCTGGTGAAAGACAATAACTACAACGGGGAGGGAGAGGATCAATAAGGACAAGCAAAACGTGCCTAAAGGAATGAGTGATTTCCACCGCTACCAACACAGTTGGTGTTAATTTGATCAACCGTCTCTGTGCCTCAGTGAAATGTTATAGTTGTTCTTCACGCCACACATGTGCACAGAAAAGGGGTCCTTATTGTAATAAGGATGATATGAAGAAGAGGCGGTAATGTGTAGGTGAAGGGATCCATATGTCAGGCTTAAAATATGTTTAATGCCACTCATCGCGAACTGTCCTCTGCTCTGCTGTTACTGAGAGGTTTGCTCCCTCCACCTAAGTCAACTCCTTGGATTTATGACATTAATGACATTAAGTATTAAATCTCAATAAAAGAAGAAAAAAAAGGGGGGGTTGTTATGTCACTGACAATTTGAACAGCGATCCAGCTAAGCTCTCTATTAAAACACATGGTGACATTTTAATTTCGCTGACTGAATTTTGAAGCACTGCCATGAACTGAAGTCCACTCTCTCTCCCTCTCTCTTTCTCTCTCTCTCTCTGTGGATCCTGTTTTGAAAAACTCCCCCGTCTTCATCAGACACACCCGCTAACATTCAGAGGCTGCAATTCTCCCTCGCGCATGTGTCGTCTGTAACCGTCGGCCTGTGTGTGTGTGTGTGTGCATAACGGCAAAGAGAGATAAAAGCTTTTCTTGTCAGGGGGACTGTCGCCGCGTGGCTTTTTTTTTTGGTTCCTTCTGTCAGCCATCCTGTTCCCCTCTACAGCATCGGAGTGCAGCACAGCAGAGGAGAAAATCAACCTGTCCTTTTGTAAATTTTAGCCATCATCTGAACAAGGTCAGCGCTCCTCCCTGAGTGTTCTGTGGCCCCACTTGCAATTTTTTTTTTCCTCTCTTTTCCTCTTACTGAACATCTCTCGGCTCCACCCATTTCCTTTAAAGGACCAAACGCTGGGGGAGTCCTTTGACGAGCTTTAAAGTCACTGAAAACTATGCGAGCTGTGTCTCAGACGACACTCGGTGTTGCTCTTTGACGCTTCCACGTGGCGTTTCGCGGCAAACTCCTGCTCACAGCACACTCTCCAAACGTGATGTGAAAGTGAAGACGCGGCGTGTTTTTAGCTGCGCCGTGTACTCTGTCGGCCGCTTCCCTCATCCCCCACGTTTTAAACAACGTTTTCAACCGAGCGGTGATGCTGACTTATGTACAAAGTGCTTGGATGTGTACTGAGTATGCGTTCCCCATGTGTGTTATCATATCAGATGCGCATTTCTTGGCTTTCGCTGCTAACTTAATGCGTCACAATTTTCACTCTGTCCGCTGTTCCTTTCTGTCTTTTATGCCAACACATGCATTACTAAGTGTGAGTTCTCATGGTACACGGGTTTGCACTACGAGCTGTGACTTTAAACTTAAGGGCATGATGGAGAAGTGGCGAACGGTGTACCTGACCAATCGTGAATATACCCTTAAACTGAATATCACATGTGACTATGTTTCTCTGCTTCAAAGTGCATTCCGATGAAGGTTAAAGGAATTTAGATGTGCCGGTTGGTGGGTTTGATTTGCATTGGATGGGGCCAGGCTATTCTCTGGCTTTGCTCCCGTTTCCAGTGCGCTAAGCCAAGCTAACCAGCTGCCGGTCCCATATTTACAGTACAGACAGTTAGTCCCCTCATCTCACTCACAGCGAGGATGCCATTACAACATTTTTCCCCAAATGGCAAACTGCTCCTGTAATGAGAGAGGCCAAAAAACATGATATCTACACAGCTGCATGTTGCCCATTATATGTGGCCAGCACAGGTGAGGTGTCTTGTAGAGCACTCAAATTAACATTTCTATATAGACCCTGTATAGAAAGAACATACAGGTGTTTAAATGGACTCGACATAATAGGCCCTTTTGTCAAAAGAGCCGTTTCAACATGTCACGGCAGGAAAAGGTGTGCAGGTGTGAATGAAACGAGAGGAAAATATAAAAAAATTAAAAATAAAACCAAAAATAAAACATGAAAAGAGGTAAAAATATTAGAAATGCAGTTAAAGAGCAAAAGTCTCCACTCACATATTATGCCGTTTGATTTGAAATTTCTACCTAGATTCATAACTCTTCTCATTATATGTTTGTCGGCAGGATGTCTCCATTTTTTTTTTTGCCTCGCTCAGTCTTGAGTGTTTTGGCAGAGTGGTTGTTATTTGGGGTGATAAACCTTGCGCTGTCCCTCACTCTGCACAGCTGATTTCTTGTTTCTCTCCTATTCTGCTCGGTGATGGACTGTTGCTGTCAGTATCCATCGTCCAGGCTTCTCACAGCGGCGGGTTTTATCTTGTTGTCCAGTTTCATTTCCTCACGGTCAGAGGTTCGGTGCTTCTTGCGCACGTACGCATGCATACCTCCGTGAACACACACGGTTGAGTTGCGGGTCATTCCGGACGTTATGTAACCACTGTGCCCACAATGACACGTTTACATACATTATTTAACTACATCATGGTAGACTCTGACCTTTTTGCCTGTTTTAAAAATGAAAGGATGGAGTGGCGCAGGTGGCTCAGCGGTAGAGCGAGCGCACGCATGTTGGAGGCATGAGTCTCTGTCACTGTCCTATCCACAAAAAAAAACAATAAAAAAAAAGAAAAATGAAAGGATGTTTTATTGCCTTTTCATATTTACTAGGTTAGGTTAACGTTAGGTAGTTATAGACTGGAAGGGAAAAAAAAAATTAAAGTATATGTGGTAAATTAATCAAGACAATGCGACAAGTTTAACCATTCTGTTTCTATTGGCTCTCTCTACTGGGTGAGGTGTCAAGTACATTTTCAGTGAATATCTGTTGTGAAAACACCTTCAGCGCCTCTTTGATTGTTTTTTCACTGGAAAGCCTATCGGACCCTATGTGGTAGCTAAAGTGATTGAAATGTCTGGCATTGCAGAGGTATAATTTGGAATACAACAAAATTACTCTCCATTATCGCCCCCCTCTCCTGCATGACATGCACTTAAGTGAAGACTGAATGTTCAAGTGCTTCAAAAGTGTTTATGACTTTCATATATGTTGCAGAGGCAGAGCATCGTTCTGGTGCACTCCGGCAGCACAACACCCGAGCTTGTGGTGAGTATCAGCCATAGTGACGTCTCTGTTCCACCTGTGTACAGATGATGTTCTGTGATGGCGATTTTTTTAACTCAAAGAAAAAGCTGGTTGAGTATTAAATGTCTTGTCTCAGTTAACGTTATGCACAACCAAGGTGGAACAGGTAAAGCACAGGTGTGCTAACACTGCTAATGGCTGTGTCCCATTTAGACGATTTCTGAGCCAGAAACACAGCAATAACATGATATTGGCGTCCCTGTTATTAATATTAAATATACCTATGGGAGTCAAAATATCTGCAAAGGAAAAAAAGCTTTTAATCCTGATGGTTCTAGGTGGCTTTTACGCTAATAATCATAATTAAGACTCATTTTGAGATGTGCTCTGCGCGACGCTCAGGACATTTTCTTCGGGGTTTCAAATAATCCATGACGCTGCAGTCCTGTTAATGATGACATCAGCTGCACCTTAATCTTGCAAGCCGCCCCCTCTGACTTTTAAAGAGCATAATGAAAATTGTGGAAGCAGAGGTTACATTCAACCCAATCAGGCTTATATTCGCTCTTGTTGGTGGATCCTTTTAAGATTCCGCTGCTCACTTACTGATGTAGTGTAATTGATTTTTCTGTCAGCCATTGTCATTTTTCATGCGTGCATACATTAACGTTTCATCCTCTCAGTGAAAGCCGCTGTAGATCACACTGTATCCAGTGTATTAACGGCGAGCAGAACGGATGAGGTATCAAGTACATTTTCAGTGAATATCTGTTGTGATAACACCTAACACTGTAAATCACAATTAAAAAGAGTTCAGACCGCTTTTAATGTGCCTGCAAGAGAGTTATTACTTTGTATTGTTTCACATCCTGACAATTTTATGGTGCGTTTCATTTATTAAGTCCATAACAAATGATATTTCTCCTCAAATTTGTGCCAGCATCACTTCATTGTTGACGAATCTCGGTTTGTCACTACGCTAAAATCTGCAATCAAGGAGGTTTGGCCTCAGAGTGTGTACGAGTGTGTGTTAGAGAGAGAGCAAGAGCTAGGATTTACCCCCCCCCCATGCAACTGGCTTGATCCCAGATACTTTATTATGAATATATTCCAGCATTCAAGATGATCAAGCGTGCATCGTGGCCATTATTTTCTCATTAATTCATTGCTGCATCCCGCTTTTTCATCACCATCATCATCTGCATGAATCGTTTTTGTGTGACCCCTCTGCACACCTTCAGCGCCTCTTTGATTGTTTTTTCAATCAAAGAGGCAGCTAAAGTGATTGAAATGTCCTGGCATTGCGGGGGTATAATTTGGAGAAAAACAAAATTACTCTCTATTATCGCGTCTCCCACCCTGCAGGTAGGAAAATGTTTAAGTTCCAATCACTTTTTAACTGATTACCTTTCACCGTATGCATATGGATTAAATTATATATATGTACCGGATCATTAATGTTAGGTTAGGACATGGTACGCACTTCTGATCGCCATCTCTCAGTGATTTTCAGTCTTCGTTCTTCGATGTTCAGCAGTCGCTCAGGGCTGCACAAAGGCCTCCATAGCAAAGAAAACATATTAAGGCCAGTGTCCAGTGTCACTCGCTGCATCTTCTCAGATGCTAACTGCTGCATCACGCTCACCCCTCCCCGGCTCTCCCCTCCACACCCCTCCCGCTGTCGTCCATCTCGCTCCCTTTCAGAGGCGCTGCGAGCATATGGGCGAACTCGTTTGATTGCTGTGAAAAACGAGCCCTTTCAGCGCGCAAGCTGGATATCGTGTCACAGCATGAAGCCCCAAATCTGATTGCTATGCGGGCAAAATTACCATCGATTTGATTTGCAGAGATTAATTAAGTAGCATTACAGAAAACCCTCACTCGCCTGACAGCATTACCACTGCCGGCTCAGCCACTTAATTGTCGTTTCTTTGGAGGGGGGGGTGGGGGTGGGGGTTGTTGAGTGACGCTGTTTGTCTCCGCAGCTTGTGTGCGCTTTTGACAAGCTGACGAGCTCCTCTGCTGTCTGTCTGCCTGCCCCGGCGATTAAAATCCATCTTTTGAATACACTCATTAATATCACTGACGCACGCTTGTGTACACCCACTGACGCACACGCATGCCTCTCCACTTTCTTACAATTCATGTCTATCATTGCCAAACACTTGTCAACATAATCTTTGAATTTATTCAGCAGTATGCATGAGCTCAACACGCATCACTGTACTCTTCCATGTAAACAGCTTCTGGAATTGCTAATGCCTGACTGTTTACCTCAATGGTTTATGGACTCAATCTGCAAACTTGCATAATTCACATGAATAATCACTGTCAAGTGCTGTGGCTGTGACATGAAAGAAGAGGCCTTGGAAGAAAGTTTGTGTTGAACTCAAGTTGGGGGCTTCGCGTATGTGTTCCCCGACAAGTTTTTCCATCTGAAATTACACATTGGAGGTTTTCAGCCAATATCAAGTGCGAAACGTACGAGTCTATTCAGCGGTATTTTATACTATCATGGATCAAATGGGTCTTTACTGCTGTTTTTTTCCAACCTGATCCCTCTCCCATGATGTCGCGGCCCCACTATCTGTAGCTTTATCCAGGTAAGATCGCTCTTAGCCAGCCTTTTCTACCTGATAATGTCAAGGCCTCTCCCTCTGCCCATCTGATAAGCGATGGGGAGTTGGTAGTTAAAGGAAAGCTTTCTCTCTGCACCTCCACCTAATCTCCCCTTGTTGTCGACCAGAGAGATAGTCCAACCATGGTGTAAATAAATACTCGTACCATGGCTTTTATCCCACAAATGTATCAATTATCTCGATGCATGTACTGTACACGTGTAAATCATGTGTACATGTTAATCACTTTAACTCTGGAAGAATAGTTGGTTGTGTGATGGCATATAGCTCTTCTTACCATGGAATATAAACACAGCAATAGATTACCTTTTTGGGAGAAAGCTTAAATGTTATTTATGACTAGAGCTGCAAGTAAGGACTCATCAAGTCATCTACTGATTGTCATTTTGATCCATAGTTGATTTGTATTCATAAATCTTCCATATTAGTGATAGATGACTTATCATTTACCAACAGTCATTCATCAAAAAGTCAGTAAATAAGAAATGTAAAATGTAATAAATTTCATAAATATCCATTTTCAACAAGAAAAAAAATACATGCATCATTTTGTAAAATCAAAAGACAAAAAACATTTATTCCTTCCATCACTTCTGACAGAATGCTAAATAAAAGCCTCAGTTGTTTTGGAGTCAAAGCAGGTGAGGTGCGGGTAAAAAATAAAAACAGCAAACTCATACGGAGATATACAGCGACATGCCACACTCGCGTTCCCATTTTCTCCCTTCTCTCCCCTCTTCTTTATTGCATAACCTAATGAGGCGTCGTGAATACACGGTCTGCATATATACAGGCCTATTTGTACTTGCAGAGGAAGAATTTGGATAGATGGCTGAAGTAATTTCACATGAAAGTAATTTTAACCAGGTCCAAACCTCTGAGCGAGAGAATATCTGCTTCCTGAGCAGCTATTTGTCATGCTATTGTTGGAGGACTCTGGCAAAACAAAAAAGGTCACGATGCGAGCAGACATAACTCAGCAAGAGGAGAAAAACACATGATGAAAAAGGCATGGAAAAGGAGAGGGACAAAGAAAAAAAAGGAGAGGAGGGGAGAGAAAAGGAAGCAGGAACAGGGTCGAGAGATGCGAGTCTAAGATTTGTTGGTTTTATCTAAGGCAGCTGTGGGCAGACAAAAAAAGGAGAGAGGACGGAGATGAGGGAAAAAAAAGGGGGAGAGGAGAAAGAGCAGCAGGAGGAATGCTCAGAGGAAGCAACATAATGTCAAGCTCTCGTCCTGGCTAATCTCTTGTAGTGTCTGTAGTCATGTAGCGGTTGGTGGGTTAACTCCTGTGTCTCCACGGACTCTGGCTCAGTTCCTTCCCCTTTGAGCCTTTTTCGGCTCGGCTAATTTCAGCTGAGCCCCGGCCGGTTGACGGTGTGAGGTGACTGATCCGGCTCATTACAGGCCCGATTGTTTCCACTCGCACAGCCCAGCACTTGTTGGATATTCAGCCACTGGAAAAATCCCTCGCTGTGGTGCACATGCTCAGTAAGGTGCAGCTCATATTTCCACATTGCTCTGGACATTTTGGGGTCGTGGATATTTTTGATCAGGTTATATGCTAGAATTTCCACAAAGGCACCATGAAATTTAGTCATCCCTTCCTGTGACCAATTATAATTTCAACCATTTGTTTTTTTGATGTATCGTTAATGTATTGTTAATATTGTGATGATGTCTGTGTTTGATTGGTTTCCACCTTCCATTGTTGCATAATAGGGAAGGACAGACACCAAGGATCTTGGCATGAGTGGAGGAACAACAGGAGTAAAGCTAAAGTTGTGTGTGTAATGTGACACATGATCTGCAAATGCAGGATCTCGAGCAGACCTGGCATCTCCAACCGCTCTTAACTTCTGCCACTAAAATCAGTCATGAAATGATTTTTTTTTTCTTTTGATTTTAACAAAGGGGTTAATGGTAGCTGGTATGTTTCTTAGCATGCTGGGTAAAAAAACTGTGGTAAAACTTCCACTTATAATAGTAACCGTGACTTGTTTTTCAGTGAGCATTTAGGTAAAAATCCTGGCTTTGTTTTGAGGCCGTAATTCTATTCCATCCAGATGGATCGTTCGACTGCGTCCACCTGGGACAAAAATGGCTGCCTCGCTTCTTTCATCTGTCTTCATGAAAATGCTGCTGCCCGGGCTTTCCAGGTACACCTGTGGCAGGAGCAGCTAACCAATCAGGAACCATCTGATCAGACGGGACAACAGGAAAACACACACACACACACACACACACATACACTTGCCCTCTCTGAAAAGCTTGTTATCCTTTCATTCCTTCAGCAGGTTTGGCGATGCTGATTGTTACATGAGGGGTCAGTGTATCGAGAATAGCCTCACCAGCTGCATAGAGAGTGCAAACATAACCTACTATCACAGTCTGAATGGTACACTATGTGCTGCTGTTCGAGGCTCCCTATGTCAGCACCTGTGAGAACAATCAGCCACTGCCAGAGGTCAAGGTGAGCATCTCGCTACAGAAAGCATTTGGAATTCTTTCATTAAAGCGTAAATGAACTCTTAAACGGGGGAAAAAAAAAAAGTGTTAAACCTTCACTTCCATGAAAAATCTGTTTGCTCAATTTCCATCGGCAACAGTAAGCAAGAAAGGCTGCAGGAGGAGAAATGTGGAGGTCTTTATGCCATAGGGAAAAAAAAAAAAGAAAAGAAATGAGAAGAGCTACTCCATCTCCACATCTATATTGTATGCCCTGCGGTTGTAAAAAAAAAAAAAAGAAAAAAGAAAAAAAAAGGCATTTGCTGTCAGTGTGCTGTGTATCGGTAACAGATAACTTAGAGGCTGCACACAGGTTCAGTAAAATATTATGTGGGGCTCAGGAGTCTTGAATCCGTGCTATGTTGGTGCGGCTGCTGCTCCGTGGATATTAATACAGCCGGCTTTCTCCAGGGTGGAGAGAGACGGGGCTCAGCGATCTCTCATCCCAGCTTTATCACGGGCGGCGCGGCACCTGGTATGGATCACCTCGCCTCACCCGTCCTCGCACTGTTGCGTGCATCACGTATGAAACATGATGCGCCCCTCCCCCTCTCCCCTTCTCCCCACACACACACACACACACAAAAGCCCTGGCAGATAACCCTCTCTCCCCCTCAGTCTAACCCTGTCACTGTGCTCTCCACGCTCTTCAGAAAACTAGTCACCCCCCTCGGAAAGGCCACACGTGCGCGCGCGCTCCCCGGCACGTACCCAGCCACGGCCTAATGCATGAACAGTCTGACATGGCCCCGTGTGTTTCACGAGTGACCCCTCTCTAAGGCTTTCACGCTGTTAATAACACAAACCGCCACCCATGGTGACACGCGTGCTTTGCCCCGGGACACAGCACTGCAGCCTAGCGCTGATGGGAGAAAGCGCAGAGGCGGGGGGAGACTCTGGAGGGGCCGCTTGTGAGAGCGAGGGTCACATGAGCACCGGAGGCAGCCAAAAGAAATGGTGCGCTGCTTTCCGGCGGCCTTGCTAACTTGGCTTTCTGCGCTGCAAAAAGGTAGTCAGCGGAGACGATATCTGTGAAAGAACAGCGGAATAATAGCTCTCATACAAATGTTTTCTACCAGCTGAAGGTCTGCTGATGTTCGAAATCCCCTGAAAAGACTAAAGCCACCAATGAATTGATGCCACTAACAAGTATTGTCTGCGTAGCCCGAGCCTAATTTACACTCTTCCTCTGTGCCATAGAGCTCCATTGTTCACATTAATTATCCAAAGCGTTGCATTCGCTGACTTAACTTAACTCAGGCGGTTGTAAAAGAAAAAAAATCACCAGCGCGCCACATCCACGGCCCCCGACAAATGAACCCGTGTTTGAGCTGCGTGTGCGTTCGTGCTTTAAAGATCTACGTTCGCAGCGGCGCGCGTCAGACGACGGACGCGCTGACGTTTCCGCGCCCTTGACGGGATTTGTTGATTACAACAGAGCAAGATTTCACCGGCCGTATCCATCCACCTCCACCTAAACCTGACCTTCACCTGACACGCTGTACCGTAGTGCTCCCCCGGGATCCTCCTGAGCAGATAAAGTCAGACAGCCGGGCTTTATGGGCAACGTGAGCACCTTTATGGGCCAGTGAGGTGGTCAAGAATCACGCAATCAAAGGGAATCATAAAGTGCCAGACACGCATGCACGCCTGCACTCGCGCCTCCCCTTCCCCCCCACTGAGGGAAGGATGCTGACAGGTTTTGTAACACAGACATGTCTCTTCTGAAGCAAAATGGGATGCTGTGGACTCGCGGAGTGTGTGAGGGTTTTAAAATTCAAACAAACGGTCCAACGGTCGGCTGTTCTCCTCCTGCTTCTGCGGTCTGAATAAAGCTTTCTGAAGTCGGAGAGGACGTGGCCCCAACCACATCATTTTTATTCTTGTGTATTACCATGAAAGGCCTTCTGCAGTCTAATCCGCCATCCCCTCCTCTCTCTCTCTCTCTCTCCCTTTCCCTCTCCCTGATTACAGAAGGTGATGCATGGCATTAGCCACAGGAAGCTCTGATTAATGCTGAGAATAGTCACCAGAATATCCTCAGATTCATACGAGGCCCTGAAGTTACACAGCCGCTCACAAAGGCACTGTACAGTACATCTATTCCCCTCGTTGGATCTTTGGTGTGCTTCTTTCAACCTGTTACCGCACCCCCAACCACAAAAAAAAAAAAAAAAGGAAAAAAAAAGGGAAAGTTCATGTTCACGCGGTGTAAATCTACTTTTAGTCTTTCATCCCTGCCCCTGCATTGTAACACAGCAGAAAGCTCCTAACAGACCTACTTTCTTTCTCTCGCACACACGCTCAAACACCCACATGACAATCGCTCTTTAATCCCCTCCGTCCTGATCTCCTCCTCGCACATCTTCAGCCAAAATCTGCCTCTCACCTCTCCTCCTCCTCCTCCTCCTCCTCCTCCTCCTCCTCCATGCTCATCCATCGCTCTCCACGGCTCCTCCGTTACCGCCGCTCGGTGGCAGATATGGTTCATACAGGTGCGCTACATGTGCACACGCTCAGTTTATCCCCATCACATTTGGAGCACACCATCTCTCGGGGCAGTCAAAATGTGTGCCACTAGTTCACTGATTAACTTATTAGCAGTTGATCAGTGTTAATAAATAAACTGATCAGCAAAACAGCAACTGATGATGCACACTTAGATAAAGCACACGCCCCTTTGCCTCTGCCCTCCATAGATGAGAAACATCTACCCAGTAATGAAAACAAAACAATCTATTGTCTGATCGAAAAGGTGACCATTATTTATTTTACTACCTGCATTTTTTTTAGAAAAAGCTTTTCTCGATCAGCGCGGCAAGTTTAAGTTTCACCTAATTTATGTCCTTCAGTGGAGCCTGGCAGTTGTGCAGCAGCATTGGCAGTATTTCATTTCCATTAATCATTTGCAGCACAGCAGAGAAAGGAAATTAGAGCAGCGTGCTTTTAGGCAAAGGCATTATTATATTATTAAAATTAAGACTATGCTGATTTCATTTTTGGGTGGGCAG
>JAOXYL010000048.1:7052202-7062445 GCA_028564955.1 Terapon puta
CACACACACACACACACACACACACACACATACACTCACACACATATGGAGTTGTTCTTTTATAATGGCTTTGTGTCAGCATATAACGGATGTCTCCTAACAGTCCCATTTATTCCCATCTCCAGCTAGCCTATGCCTGTCCAAACAACAGCATGAAACAAAGGATGGAAAACAACAGAGGGGAGACAAACACATCAATCTGCCACCAAACCACACACACACACACAATCACATCAAACACACACATATGCACCACGCGGATAGATAGGCTAATAGAGAGAAGGGAAACATAGTTATTGAAGACTTTAACTCATACATAGTCATGGGTTGATATTTGTGAAGGATATACAACAGCTATCGGGGAATAAAAAAAAAAAAAAACTCTTCACAAACAACGAGTTGAGAACAACCCACAATCAGCGCATGTAAAAACACACTCAAACAATACAAACACGCTTACAGACACAAAGAGACGCGCAGCCGCTGCCATGTACCAAACTCCATTTTCAGTCTCTTTCTCGAGGGCGAGAGGAAGTGGAAGCGAGACCGGAGCGCAGATCAATCAGCCGTCAGCGCGCCCCGTCTCTGCGGTGGAGCGGGCCCTCGGATATTAAGTAAGTCTGATACAGAGAGAGGCTCTTTGATTGGAGCCAAAGCTTAATGGGGCTCCACACGGAGGGGGGGGGAGGGGGCGGGGGGGTGGTGGGAGACGGGCTGCAGCATCACGTCCAGCCTGGAGGATCGCTGCGGCGGGTATCTACCGTTTCATCTGAACACGATTTAAGAAAATGGAGAGATCAGCCTCCTCTGGAAACACGCAAACGCTCTCTCCCTCGTTGTCTCTCAGCGCAAACCGTTGCCGCGACGACGACTTTTATTTACAGCTGTCGCTCCTCTCCTCCTCAATACGTCCGCATTGCTGTTCTGGTCGCCACGTTGAGTGTCGCGCAAACAGGCCCCGCTGTTTCCCGGGTAAACTGTTGCACGCCGCGACCGAATCCAAACAGACGAAGAACAGCAGCAGAACAAATAAAACTCAAACATGCGCGCGAAATTTATGTATTGAACCACTGCGACAACAATAACGCGGGCCGCTAACGTGAATAAGCTCGTGTTAAACCCCTGCCTGGTGCCTGTGTGGCAGCCATTGATTAAAGGCCCTTGTTAGCATGTACGGCCCCTCATATGTTTCTGTTGTGTCATTGATAAGGGCTTTGTACTCGCACTCGCTGAAGGGAGTCGGCTAATTAAAAACCAGTGACAGCCAGATTCGGGGGAACAAAGGCACGGGTCCCACTGTCGCAGATTTGCATACGCATTAATTGTTGTTCTTCTTTTCATCTTGAAGTTGGTACAGTGCGGCTTACACACTCAAGGAGTGAATGGAAGTTTCTCCGGCAAAGCTGGCTTTATTACGCGAGCGCGGATCTGCTTTAACTCTTTCCCCCGAAAGCTCCCGCGTCGCAGTGATGCCACACAGTGCGCAATGCAATCTGAGCTCATCGGATTTGAATGTTAAAATCGGTCTGAGGAGTAGAATACGACTTAATACTGTGAACAGCTCACGTTTGCAGCACTGTAATAAGTAAGAGTGCCAAACTGCCATTTGATTTGCTTTTTCTTTAAACAGACTAGTTTCGCAACCAGCGAAATTGAAGTTTTCTGTCATTTTGAGAACCAGCTGCTGATGGACTCCCACTTTTCGTGTCACGTCGCAACAAACTGTCAACCCAGCGGAGCGGCGTGACACCGCGTCGCTCCGCACTGCAGTCCCATCGCCGGACTAAAGCGATTTAAAAGTGCTCTGATCACCTGCTTTTATGAGAGAGCATTTTGTTACGTGACTGAAGAACTGGAAATGGGGCGATGTGACGCGGGAGGTAAATATGGGTTTTTAAAGCTCAAAATCTCATTTGGTTTGGGTAATTTCTGAATCACAGGCTGTTAATCAACAGCCTAATCAGCCTGTGGAGATATATTTGGGCCATTTTGTTCTATGGGCCAGTTAAAACTTTACTTATTGCCTCTTTAATAGTCAGTATTTAGGGAAATAAGAAATAATGTTGCATTAAACAGTCATCTGGTTTTAATCTGACAGGCAGGTACCTTTCTGTACGGACATATGCTTGCCACTCTAATTAAAGCGTATGCAGCGGGGCGTGAGTGTGTGCAGCGGAGCCCCTCAGTGTGCGGTGCAGCCGAGCGCAGAGGGGACTACGGCGGGTTAGAGAGGTGAAAGAGCCATTATCCTCCATTCCTCCCGCCCCCTCCCTCGCCCTCTGCCAAACAGGGAAGCCACTTATTAGACGATCCCGAGCCGTCAGCAGAATCGCGCGCCGCGGGCCGCAGCAGTCAAACACACTCACACCTTACCCGAGCAGACTTTTTCATCTTACATGCCTCCGCGTGTAACTCAAGTCTGGGGACACTGTTCTGTCGCCACACTTACATACTCATCTCACGAATCTTCCCCCCTCTAAGCTCTCTGCTCTACAACTTTACAACTCAGACGTAATTAGCAGACTGTAACGGCAGAGATTACGTCAAGCGGCGACGAGGGCACATGTTGCTCTGCAAAGAGGAAGAGACAGTGGCAGGAGGGACCGGGGGTACCGCGGTTTGTAGTCTTCTTTTTTTTTTTTTTAATATTTCATTAGAAAACTGCAGTGAAGTGCAACACGCTGAGCGGAGGAACGCACTCTAGTCATCTCACCCACCTCATGCAAGACAGCAGCAACGGAAAGAAACGGACCCCCCATCAACAGGAGCTGGTACAGAAACTCCTTTGAAGATACCGGATGAGTAACACAAATGGCTGCTTATATAAAGCACAATCTGAACATAGTAATTTAGTTGTGAGCTTATTTTAATAATGTTATACATTTGAGGGAAGAAAAAAAAAAAAAGCTGCCATCTTTCCAGTCACGGTACTGTTGAAAATCTGAATGCATTTTGAAAATTGAAAACTACAATGTTCCTTTTGCCAGCTCCACCGGAATAAAAGAAGGCGATACATGCAGTTGTCATGCCTCAGTAAACGGGCCGTGTTTGCTGAGGAGATTAGGAAGGGCTGATGGGAGAGGATGGGCGGTATGAAATTGTACAGTTAATGAGAATTGAAATGTGTCTGCTAATTCAGGAGTTAAGAAAAGTAATCTTCCATTAGTATAAACAACATTTTTTCATTCTTATTCATGCAGCAAGACCGCAGAAAAGCATCCTTCCCAGTACTGGCCCTTACTGGTCACTGCTGCTTAGACAACCAAAAAGCGTGGTTTCACATTGCAGTAAATGATTTGCGGGCACTGGGTTTTTAATTTGAGTTTGCAAAGGCTTATGTGGACGGATGATGCCTAAAGCAACTTTAAAGAAAAAGCCTCACTCTGCAGTCCCCTTTTCCCTTTTTCCATTTATATCCGTACAGTCAGCGTAGCCCAGCGTTCACTTACTCTCCTCCTTTTAAGGGATGCTATTTTCTGTCATTCATTCCTCACTGGGGGAAAAAAAACCACACTGCCTTAAAAAAATTGCCCAGACTAGATAATCCATCACAGTAAACATGAAGACCTAATTTAGCTTTGGCAAGGTTTCTGTCTATTTTATCATTGTTCCACTGTGCCTGCGCTGAGTATATGCACGTCAGTGTTCGCGATACATTATACCTTCTTCTTGTCAATCACATGGCACCTACAGCCTCCTCCGGGGACAAATACACGAGATCACTGTTGAAACTTTGTCACCTCGGTGTGTTTGTATTTGCTGTGTTTTTTATTAGCAAAGGCGGTCGGTTTCAGGCTTGTTTTGACGTGATAAAATGTACGTTTACCAGATGACAAAATATGACAAATGTTATGTTACTCATAGCGTTCACTGCAGATTGACTGAAAACACTAAATATAGCAAGTAAGAGGCTCTGGGTAGGAATAAAATCACATGCATTCAGCGATGATGAGTTTACCCTGGTGTGTGTAACGCTCATTATAATTCTGTGCGCTGACGTTCGTCTGAAAAGCAGAGAGCAGAATCTCGCATTTACAAAGTGATGGACAGTATCACAAACTTTATTTGCATACAGCTGTCCCCACTATGTACTGATATCTTGAAATGGCCATTAACTGCTACTGCTTTCCCTCCCACCATCGCTATCTCTAGTGACCAGGGGCGTTATGCAATAGGAGCACTTCACAATAGTAAAAGTAATAATGACACAGTATGAAGCGCACTGTAACAAATGAAAGTCCTGCTTTCTAGATATTATTTAAGTAACAGTGGTAAGTGCTATAAGATAAATGCACTTTGAGGATGAAAAGTGTAAGTACTCATTATGCAGAGTGGAGCTGTCAGACTTGTTACTTTATGCACCCTATAAGCAGAATTTTAATGTCGCAGCTGGTCAAGGCGGAGCAAACTCCAACGACGCATATTGTTCGGCGGCTAACCCAAAAAGACTGCATCATCTTTATAAGGCGATCTCATATATGTCTCTGAACTCTTACAGGCCCCGCAAATCCGCAGACACCGGCACTTAACGACCTCCCCCTGACCTCGCGTTTAATAGCACGCGGAGCTCGGCTGTTGAATTCCCAGCATAACTTTGCCCAAATTACACCAGACTAACGGTTTAATCGGCCTGAGCAATTAAAAACACCTGTGTGAGGTAAACGTTGCGAGCCCGATAAATTAAAAAGATTGTTTCCTCTGAGGTAGAAGTAGAAATACGGCGGCATAGCGTGGAAGTACTTAAGTAGAGTACAAATACCTCATGATTTCATGTGAGCATCCTATTATAACGCATTTAAACCAGAAGTATAAATAAAAATTGAGGACAGCGGAAAGACATACTGCTGTGGTGTATTTTCTGGAGTCTGTTTAAAATAGTATTAAAAAAAAAGAGGGCTCCCAAGTCATCTAAATTGCTTCGTGGCAGGTTATTTGCCAAGTGAGGGACCTCACATGTCCTTCTTTCTTAACGCTTCCATGATGCTTTGACAGTGCTGAGTTATGAGCCATACAACCCCATGAGCCCCCCCCCCACCTCAGTCTGAGCTGCTTAATCATGCACTCATAGTGGGAATTGCCCAGCACTGTGGCTGATTTAGTAGCCCATCGCTTTGGGTGTTAGAGTTCAGCGCCACATCATTACTTTTTTACACCTTACATTGATTTGTTTAGTGAGGTAACAGGCCTTGTTGTGGTCCGCGAGGGTATGAAATAAACACCGGGAGAAGGGGGCAGTCAATTGCACGTCTCATGGACACTGCACTCTGGGGCGGGCCGGATAGAACGGAGTTGGGTTTGACAAAAAAGCCAGAGGAATAACCAGCAGAACCGGCTGTCACAGCGCTGCGAACAATATATTCTTCGGTATTCCCTTTCCCGTATGTGCAATACCTTAAGTTCTCTGTGTGGGAGTCAGATGGGAGCTGATTTTATGCCGTGGCATTTTTCTTCGCCCTGGGCCTGGCATAATTTCCAGAAATCTTTCATCATAGCTGGAGTGAGCAAAGCAGCGGCAACATTCCTGAATAATGTATATGATAGTACAGTATACAGTTTGCCTGTTTTACATTGAAGGGCCACAAACGATTCTAGTGATTTGCTGGAGAGGAGCTCGCCTGGCTCCAACCAAACGTAACAAAAATCCATCCACGTTTAATCCCCGGACAAACCAAAATATAAAAACAACTAATCACTTTTTTTCACAGGGGATATTGGTGTCAGACTGTGTCTTGGTCGTGACCGCAGACTGTAGATAAAGTTGGACAACATGACAGCTCCGCAAAAGTGAGACCAAAATATCTCACTCACAGCACTCTCTGGTGCTGGCTGCAGTGTAGCCTCCTCCATGCAGACGGAACAGGGGCCAACTTTAAAAAAGATACATGTCAAATAAATAATAAGATCGTTTCTGTCATTTTAAGTATTTCTTATCAGTCGCTGATAAGCTTGGTTTTAATCATTTTAATCGTTAATCACAGTGAAGTCGTCACAGAGGTACATGCATGTCTTTGTATGTATGAGTAGAAACATCGGAACGATTTTATCTTTAGCTGATGATGATGCTTAGTCATCAGTTACGAAATATTGATCACCAATTTAGTCGACAGGTGTTTACACATGCGTATAGCCTTGATACCACAGCTCCATTGTTGATCAATACTTCACAAAGTCTGTCTCCAAATGGCGACATCGGTGCAAGATAGCAGCGTCCATTTCCTATAGTATCCTGGCCTCATATTTGCACTGTGAGAGGAAGACGGACGCGTCATCCAACTATCTATTGACAGGAAGCCACCAGAGCATTCAGGTGACTGCAATTAGTGAGCTTGAGAAGTGTCGATTGATCGTTTTCTATATATCCAATTGATAATGTTTGAACAGAGCCAGGATAGCTGTTTCCGCCAGTGAAGGTTCTCCACTGTGGGATCAATAAAAGATTATCTTATTTTATCTTATCTTATGGCCTTCATGTACAGCGAAGTTAACAGACTGCTGGCCCCTGCAGTGGTCTCAATCTTCAAATCAACCTATTTCCAGATATGTTAACATTAAATCTTCCCTGAAAGACAAGAAAAAAAAAACAATGTGGATGCTGAAAATAAAATTATGTGAATTCTGCAGGAAGAGGACTATGACTAGTATTGTCATAACTAGTACTGCTGCATTTACATACAAAACCTATTTCTCCATCCTATGGAACAACAGCTGAACGCATCATCAATCTGGGCTTTGACTGCATTTCGAAGCAGTGAATCTCTACGAAAACCAAGCTTTGTAGATGCCAAGTCTTACACCAGCGTTGACTAATCTACCTGAAACATGGGAAAAATACCCGACACGGAATGGGAATGAGATTCATCTCTGAATGATGATAACAACTGCATGAGCGAGACACGCAAGAGCTGAGAAACAGTCATTGTCCCACATATGGAGGAAGACAATGACAAAATGTGGTGAATGGCAGGCACATCGGGTACATCGGTGTCGAACATATTGAATTCTGAACCCTTATCAGCTAGGGATAACACATCTTATTTTTTTGTTGCCATTTCATCAACTGTTAAAAAATCTCACACCATCTGCCTTTTGGCTGCAGATTTATGGTGATGTGCGTTTGCATCGCGTCGCTCTGCACCATCCAAACAGCAGAATGATTTCCTGAAGAGGCGTTTCTTAATTTGTTCAGCTTCCATTGTCACGCGTCGTTGTGATTGGCACAGCTGTTTCACAGCAGTGAGACCAGCGATCTGTGTCATCACACCCTCTGATCTTCAACTTCACCCAGCACCCTTTCATTTTTTTTTTTTTGCACTGCTGAACCAAAATAGCAGATGCACTCCCAAACAGTCAGAGTGCCCAAGACCCACCATTTTGCACCGGTCATTGTGCTTGCTGCTTTAAAATAGGGCCCTTAGTGTGTAAATCACGTCCATTTCCGATTCCCCCCTCCTAGCATGCCTCACCATCCTTCCTGTGTGAGCAGATGAAAGGTGTGTCCAATCAGCTCGTGGCATAATCATTCCAGAGCGCCATGAAAAATGGATTGCGGGTTTATGGATGGGAGGGTGTGGGAATGGCGGAGGTGTGCAGTGGAGGATGATGTGTGTGAAAGGAATACAGTGCAGTCATACTGCATGCAGGTTTGGTTCCCTGGACAACAGCAATCAATACAGCATTAAAACGATCACGGGAAGGGGAACAAGATGTCGCAGCCATCTGGAACTGGTTATGGTATTAATCCATTCGGGAAGGCCCGCTCCCCACATACATCAACGACAAACACAACAGATTCAATAGAACAACACGAGTGTCTCGAGCCCCCGCGGCAAAAAAAAAAAAAAAAAAAATGGCACGAATGATATTGTTGTTGTTGTAATCCTTCTGAGAGTTCCTTTCGCTGTCAGCTGACATTGTAGCCAGCAGAGGACAAACAAAGCTTGCAGCTTCGAGAACCTATGAGTAAAATAATTCTACCAGCATACAAGCTGGCAGGTACAAATTAACTGTATTAATACCTGACCATCTGCAGCCTCCTCTGTTATGTTTTGTGCCGAAAGTGCTCTCAAGATGCAGAGACGGTGAGATCAATAGCTCTTCCATGCATGTACCTTCAGTGTTCAATACAGCAAAGAAAAAAGGCACCGGACAGGGTTTCACACTGTGCCAACAAATGACAGATGAACAACTCTGAGCAAGTCAATTGCACTGACATCACGGGGAGGGCTCCTAGTCAGGCGACCGGGCTGGGAAAACATGATCTTAATCTAGCAAGGGAACACGGGCCGTGCAATTGGCCCCACTGAAAATGCGCAGTGATCCAGGATTGTCTCGGGGGAGGTCAAACGAGGAATATGTCTGATGGCCTTCAAATAATACTGCCGCTACTGCCGACAGCTTCTAGTCTCACTTTTAGCTGTTGACCTAGCTCTTTGTTGTCACACACCTGCAGGACTCTGCAGATCCGAAGCTATTAAGGCAATTAGCTCAAACTATCAAGAGGATACACTTAAAAGTTAACCCAGAAGATTAAAGTTGTTATTTCAATCTCTAGCAGCACTTAAGGAGTATCTGCTCTGTAGCTCGCTGCGAGCCCTGATCCAGGATCACACACTGCATACGAGGTCGTGCATGGATATCTACCCGAACACGGGCAAGAACATTGAAACGATTCCCACCAGATGGTAGCAAATCTTCCAAGAGGGAGCTGGAAGCGCTGTCAGTGAACACTACAGTGTCAGTGTTTGTATTTCAACATGCTTTCCCAAAACAAATTAAGTGAGCAAATTAGTTGCTAAAATGATCAAAGTATGGAAAACAGCCACGCAGGAAACTAGCATATTATTCAGGATCGGGAAACTCTGTCTGAAACAATGACATTAGATTATCCTCTGAGCATAAACATGGCACTGGACATAAATAATGTACTGCAGAAAATGGAAATAAGCACAGGGTTGGAGAATTTGTAATGCACAGTCATACTTTAATTGGCTTCATCTGAAAAGACCTAAAAAATGACGACCTCGCTTACATCACTGTGCAAGGAGATCACTGATGAGTGATGCAACAGTAGGTGCTGGATTAAAATCTGCATGCTGATGTTTTTGCAGGGGTTTTGGACATGTGCTGGGTCATCTTAAAGCTTAATCTTTTTTATGTTGAGAATGGGTCAAATGACAAATCTGTTAAAAGGGCCACGAGTAGCAACGAACCCTCAGCTGTACAGTTTTTGTTTCAGTTCACTGTGCGCAGTTACAGGTGGATGAAAAAGTGATGTGAAAAAGTGAACATTGGACTTAAATCCACCGGTTTGCCAGAAAGATAAAAGACTTGAACCGTGTCTGTCGGCTGGTTAAACAGCAGCTCGCCGTACAGCCAACGAGCCGAAGCAACAGGTCGCATTTACTTCAACTGATGCAAAGTTTTCAGAGAGCGGCGCCGAGGAAAAATAAATAGCTCCTTTTAACCTCGAGTGCGACGAGTCAAAAGCCTGTCAACATCGGCGTCAGCGAGAAAGAGAGACGAGGCTGTGATGGAGAGGGGAGAGTTTGAAAGGGAGTAGAAGAAGCAGGGTCTCCAGGATAATGGCTTTTACCTCGACTCTGGGATGAAGCATTCGGTATGATGTAAGAACGCGCTGGTGTGCTTTCGCCAAACCTACCTCTGCCTTTTCCTCCCTCTCCCTGCTGCCTGGGATTAATAGCGCTCGGTGTGTGCTGCTAGACTGTGCTGGTCAGTAAACAAGCCAGCAGCCACTCCTGCTCGGCTCCGGAGCACTCCATTAGGGAGCCAAGTGCATCCTGCTTTTTTTTCCTTTTTTTTTTTCCTTTACACACTGGATGCACAAATATAATAAAGCTCCATGCAGCGGTTTAGGATGCGGCAGCAGTCTGTGGCGAAATGGAGGAGATTGAAGATGTATGTGTCCAGGTATTGGGACGGACAGAGATCCCTCCTCACCAAATTACCCCCATCCTATACGCCCGTGTGGAACACTTTGTCTAAATACATACGGCTGCACACACACACACACACAGACGGGCACACGCATGTTATACAAACACACTCAGGCGCACACACGCGCCCGAGCCATTAAATGTCACATCCTGTAGCAGATTATATCAGTGAGCAATTTCGTGCTCTCCCGCATCATCTGGAGGAACAAAACTGGCGGAAAATAAAAGCCACATTGAACGATATGAGAATGGGGAAATCACGGGGATGGTCACAAACCTCCATAAAACGG
>JAOXYL010000048.1:7104688-7116042 GCA_028564955.1 Terapon puta
CTGCAACTGCAGTAAAAGGAAAGAAACGTTGCATGTATCGAGTGGCCAAACTCAATGATGGGGCAAAATAAAAAAACACACATTCTCCCCGATTGCATCATGTTGCCTCCTGCATCTCATCGTGATGAACCACACTAATGAGTGCACACTTCCAGTGAGCCTCTCCTCAAAATAATATGTGGTGTTGCACTCGGTTATACAGAAAAGCCTTGGCCAGGCCGTGGATTTAATCCCAGGAACTTCTTGCTGTGCTGCGCCTTCGCTAAATATTCAGCAACCAAGTGTGTTTACACAATTAATGCAGTAGTGTAAATGCCAAAACGCATCTGTTGATTAACAGAATTAATGAATCAACAACAATTTTGATTTTATATTCTAAATAATGTGAGAATTGTTTCTATTTAATAATTAAATCTTATTAAAGTATTGGGAGATTGAGCATGTTACCTTTGCCAGTCAGAAGTATTGAACACCAAACAATTCTTTTATACATGAAAATCAGCATTTCAAACTTCTGCATATTAGTTACAGCAGTACAGGCGACACAGTAACACACTCTTCATCCACTTGCATGAAGGAGTGCACTAATGACCAGCAGCAAACCTGGGATTGATGGAGTGAGCAGTGAATTCAGCCCTGGTCCCTCTGTGCTACAGGGCGCTCCAGCTTTTTTTGCTGAGATTTTTATTTTTCCCCCGCATCCTCGCGCTGCCTTCTATAATTCCCTTGCTACAGTACAGCCACTGCACAGCACGGTTCAAATCTCTGTCGAATTCTTAAGTGCTTATTACAGAGTTCAAGAGCTTAGCTGGAGATGAAGTGGGATAGGATCAAATGTGTGTGCATGTGTGTGTTTGTTCACAGGGGGTCAAATGAAGGGAATGTGTGCAGCACGTGCACATACCAATGCGTTTAAGTCAGAGAAAGTAAAAAAAAACTTCTACAGGCTGAAATAAAAGGAGCAATGAGATCAAATGCCTCAAGGTACAATGGTGGGAGGAGACAGTGGAAATAGAGCACTTCTTATTCTGCCCTTATCTCCACTTGAACTCTGCAAACCTCCCTTTCAGATGCAAATGCAGCACTATTCAAAGAGAGGTCAACTTGTTCATCCTGTGTTTCACGCTCAGCACCCCGATGAATAAAGATGCAGTTCAAACGTCCACAGCTCTAAACATGTACCACAAATGGTGATGGACATACGAGAGCACGGCAAGGGGAAGAAAGAAATAGAGATTCCGCGGATAAAACGACTGCCGGGATAAAAGAAGTCTTTGGCAAACAGCTTTCCCCTTGCAATGTCAGATAACACTCAGCACATTTCCCCAAAGTAACGCAACGACTATTCAGAATTAGACAGGTCTGTTAAAGCGCTCTCACCGCGTCCTCATGACATTAAACAAAAAGGAATTTTGGATAAATAAGGTTGATTAATTCCGTGTGGTTAATGGCAGATGCTGTTTGTTTACACAGAGGAAAAGAGGATGCAGGTGCTTCTTTATACATTTCGCTCCCAATTTTGATTGGAAATGCAAAGTAAGACATCAAATAACAGGCAAAAATCTAATAGAGAGCACAGAGAACTTCAAATTTTTTTACCAGAAAACATGTATTACAATCTGGGGGTGCAGGTGGGAGGTCGAAGCTGTGACTTAACAGGCAGGGAGAGTATAAAGAAAGACACTATTGAGATGTATTGTGGGACTTCATAATATGTTGCCTGTTTGGCTTCATGTCATGAAGAAAGGTGACGACAGTGTAAGATGTAATAGTTATGAAATGATCATTTCAAAAGTTGGTGTTTTCCTGCTGCGGTTTTCAAACTGTGGTCGGGAGGAACAGAAGAGACGTGTGTGGGCTGATGTTGATCAGCCAACATTACTCACGTCAGAGCTAACCCCCTTTGCTCCAGCGAGCAGTTTGGAAAAGAAGAAACAAGAAACTGCAGCTGGTCTCGAGTAGCCGAGCAGCGCGTCCATTATCAAGGAAAAAAAATCCTTTGTTATAATCACCTCAGCGCCACGATTAAGACACCCTAAATGAAATCATATAAACAGAGAGTGATCAGAGGCATTGACACTGAAAGCACATGTAGACCTTTTTTTTTTTCATTTTCCTGCACGAATGGCCAGGAAAGATCATCGAGAAGGAATCGAGAAGGCAACTGACTGTCTGACTTGATTTTCTGATTGTCAAATTATTGTAGAGGTAGAGGTGAGTACAAACAGCAAAAAAAATGGCTGGTTAGACCAATGAAACAATGAACCGCATCACTGAAGAAATAATACCTGAAGTCAAAATAGTATGTTGATTTAGTCACTATTGCTTAGACATACCAACACCTTTGATTTTGTCGGACTTTTTTCAAATTTGGTGGATCAACTCTGGTCACCAAGGTCTGAAAAGTATCATTTTGTTGGGAAGAGGCGTCAAACAGGGACAAAACACCCACTTTATACATTTCTCTAATGACAACAAGCATTCTTAATTTTGCACAAAATTCAATACACAAAAATATTCAGAACCTGTAAGTATTTGATAATGTCTCAAGAACACATCTTTATAGATGAGGATGGCTTTTGACTGAAATTAAGAGTATGCTTTCAGTGCAAATTAATCAATGATACGGCTTTTTCCTAAAGCCTGGATACAAGCATTAGTTAAGATGAGTGATCCTGACTGATATTTTCAAAGTTACATAAATCAATCATTTGTTTTACATTTGGAACAAGGATATGATATTTTCTTAAGCGCAATGCAGGCACAGTCCAAACAGCCTGTTTACAAAGAGCCGTTAGTTTCTCTTTACAATTAGCAAAAGTAACAAATACACACCTTTCCCAGCGGACTGCAGAGAGCGCACTGAAGAAACCTCTTTGATGACTATCATATTTCATCAGCAGTTTTCGGGCCGCCATCTTCTCAAGTGCCGTAATAATTTGCTGTCTGTGCTTTGCTCCGTACCGAAGCACCCTTCAACTCGCTAAAACCCACCCACATTCCCTTTTGATCAGAAGCACTCAAGATTAATTAAGCCACGATTTACTTTAAATAGGTCTGATTAGCATGCTGATTAGCACCTTCTTTATTTATTTCTTTTCTCAGGAACGCTTTATCCTTACACCTGGTCACTTTGTATGTGAGGCCACACGGACTACTGGAAAATCTGCCATCTAATGAGCGCACACAGTAATCAAGACATCAATCAGTAATGAGCTCCATTCAGACTGTGACGCGGGCGCACACTCATGTTCCATGTATGTTGAGTTGCAGTGGACTGTCTGCAGCCACATGTGCAAACAAAACAAAGCAGCTCCTCACTATTAACTAAACATGAAATTTCCATTTTGACTAAATTAAGAAGTAAGAAAAAATAGACACTGCACTTAAGTTTCCATTTTTGGCCATTTGTTCCAGGTTAGACATGTATTATTCTCTTAGTTTAACCATGTAAAAACAAACATTAAAAAAGCATGTGGCTACTATTTGTAAAACTCCTCTGTCCAGTCTGTTTGCCCAGCAGTCTTCCTCCACCATCCATACCTCAATATAAACCACTTACTCATCTCACCGCTCTCAGGCTCTTGTCAATATTTACTTTCTTGTTCCCCTCATCTCATGTCAATGATCCTCATCCTTTCCCCGCATTTCACTCTGGCCTCTCCCTTTTAATCTGTTTGTTCTCAACCTCACCCATTTTTCTTTTCACAGGTTTTGTTTTCATTCGCTGTCCCCGAACTTCGTCTTTGCGGAAACCAAGCCAGCCACAAACAACATGAACGTTTGACTCTTAATACGTCAGAAATGTTTCTATCTACATGATCCCACTTTCAGGTCTGAAGCTAAATACAGAGCTATGGATGTACACTGATTAGCTTTATTCTAGTATGCAACTCCCACTTAAATTAAATTAAAGAAACCAAATAATAATACATTGTTAATTAGCTAAATTTTAACTGCGTTCAAGTCTGGTATTATGTTTTTTTAAGAGCGGTTATTGACTTTCTCATCTAACTTTCTGCAAAAATGTGAAAACAGTCATTTAGATTAATGCTGTTGTACGATAACTATAACATGATTTCTGAGCAGACTACTGATAAAGTTTCTAAGACCTCACAGTTAGGGCTGATGTTTTTAAAAAATTAGACTATTAAATTTCAGCATATAATTTATTATGATATCCATTTTTAAGCAGTTCCAAAAGCTTTACTTGAAGTAAATCAAAACTTTTTCTTGCTTTTGTTCGAGGCACAAAGGCAGCTCAGCGCTCTGCTTTGAGCTGCTGATTGTGAACCTCTTAGCTTAAATAGCAGCTCCTGATGAATGTGACCCCAGCGCCGACCCAGTCCCTGACCTAGAATTATGAACAACAGCGAGCTGCATCTGCAAAATTATGGGTCTTTGGTGTTTTAACAGTGGGTTAGCAGGTTTCACCTTGTAATTTGTTTCAAACAGACATAAACTGTTAACAGATTGTCCCGTGTGACACAACAAACGGCGAAATGGGCTCCGCACTTTACTCGATTGCACTTCACTCCTTAGACTCTTTCAAAGTTGAGCGCGAGTTAGCCCTTCACGGGAGGTAAAGCTCCCCTGAACTTTAATAATGGGACTGACAAGTAGAAGAAGAATGGATGACCATTTGTCTTCAAACAGTTCGCTCTCCTGGCGGTGCACAGACACAGCAGGGTGTGTAATGAAGACGGTGTGAGGGTGGACATCCCAGTTCACTCTCAGATATGTGACTCGGCGGTAATGAGATTTCTGGGGTGCCCGCGTCATTCCCGGACCCCGGCGTGTGTCTGTCAGCGGCTCAGAGGAGCCGGTAATGACATTCAGCGGCTCTGCTAAGGACCGGCGATTAAGGGACTGAAGAGGCAGTGGAGCGTTCAAGTAAACCCCTCTGTGCTTACAGCTGTGTCAAGATTGCACAGTGTCCGGGGAGGACGTATACTCACTGTCGCCCCTGCCTATATCATAATGTCTTCATATTTACTAGAATGACTCCGGAAATGATCTGATGAGGCTGAATTATGGACAGAAATTGAAGCAGAGTAGTGTGTTGAATGAGAGTGATGGAATGGCGAGAGAATAAAAGGACGCGTTTAGAGACAGGCCAGGCATGAGCTAGAGAACATAAGATGACTTCACTGTCTACCCACGGCAGACAAATGACTTTTTCTCACCGAGATATAAAATAAACAAGAATATAAAAATCGCATATAACAGGTCAAAATAAGGTCTTTATTTGGAGGTATTGCCAATGATAAAACAAGTGAATCAAAAATCATGGAGGTGTAACTGCCAAAGACCCCCATTGTTGTCTGGCAACTGCTAAAAGTGCATCAAAGAGCCGCACAGTGTGGGCACCGGGAAACGTGTTCCTTCATCACCATGAACACACGCTGTAGTTTATTTTGAGTCGATCGAACATACTGAGCCCGGTCAGTAGAGCACAAAATACACGGTTGAAAGTAGTCCCTACTAAATGCACTTTATGAAGAAAAAAAAAATACTGCACGGCTTTTTCAGGAGATTGTTTCGAGTCGTTTATAAAAATGAAAGTATATCCATCACATCCAAGGAAAAGGGTCTGGGACAGAGTCAGACACTCTAAACACAAAGGACTGGTTTTGGCCTTTTCGCAGGATACCCCTTAAGTGGGCCGTCTGGATTTGCTTACATTTTCAGAGCGTATAATGGTAAAATCTATTTCCTGAAACAGCCTGAAGGGCTTGGCATCATCTTGTTGTCAGGGTCTTCACAGAGGCACTTGGGGTAATTTTAGAGAGAAATGAACAACAAAACAGTACTTGTGGTGATTGTGGCTCAACTCCACGACATTCAAACTCAGCCTCTCCGGTGGCAAGGAAGTGTCGCGGCGGTCCAGTTACAGAAAGACACGCTGTTTACTTTAATCAGCCGTCGAAAAAGTTACAAGGAGTGGGCCACTACTGAGCTTGATTGAGCTGTTTCCAGACGCGTGAAAACACAAATGCGGTGTGAGACATGTCACTTCAAGTGCGCCGCCTTTGTTTTGAACAGACTTCATTAGGATTGTCAACCAGGACGACTGTGACCCAACGCGACAAGCTGCAACTTTGAGATGGTGGAGTATGAAGAATCGTTTCCAGTAAGGGTGTTTACTTTACTCTATCTTTACTGATGCATCAAGTTAAAGGCAGTAGGCGATTTTTAATGTTAAATGCATCTTTCTTTTTTTTTTTATTGTGGTGTGTGTGTGGACAATTTTAGTTTTTCCATTTCTCATCATTATGCACTTTTTTTTTGCTTGTTCTGGCCTGTTTCTCTGACAGACATAATTTTGCAGCGATAAGCACCCATCACATTTTCCTAAATATCCCATAAATCCTCTAGACAAGCAGTAATGGCTCTCCGTGCCCTTGCTGTCAGATCTACTTTGAGTTGGTGCGAAGCCAACGCGTTATTACCCACGATGTCCCGTGGCAGGTAGTCTGCCTTGTCTAAACAGCACTGCCCACCAAGGTAGAAAACCAACACTGTCATCCAGGGAAATTAGGGCCACTCAGAAACATTCACATTTTGACGTAATTTTTTTTTCATCCTGCCAGATTCAATATCCAAAGACAGGCCTTTTAACTGGCTTAGTCAGGTGTTTGAGGGGGAGTGACAGTGCTAGTTGAAGCAAATTGGGTCCAACCACTTAACATGGTGGAGTGTGAAGAACCCTGACGTGATGTGGATGAAGCCCACATGTGAGTAATATGTTCTTTGATTTGGATTTACTCAACTCAGCATGGGAGGCAGCGTTCCGAGCGCTGAACCCATCTTGTCCGTTCAACCCAGTGCCAGAGTTTATTAGTAAAATCAGTCCTCCCTTTGCTATATGTTGTGTGCATTAGCTTAAACACGCGCGGCTATTTTCTCTGGCATGCAGGTGGGTGATTTAATTAACAGGGGATTCTTAGGGCTGCTACCGCTGTGATTTCATGGTGCAGGGCATGCTTGTTCCTCATTCTCGCTGTAACGCAGAGCCCTGTTTCGAATTGTCAAAACAAATTTGAATTAATAGCAATATCCCCTTACAGTGGTTAATGTCAAATGGGGTAATGAATTCACTCTCTCTCTTCCCTCTCTGGCGCACTCTCTCTGTTTATGAGCACAGATTCTGACTCAGGATGAGGCCATTAACGTAAATGAATGACACATCCCTACAATGTCAAAGGTCAGCCACCCCATTATAAGTGAATAATTTCCGCGAGGAAAAAAATGCAATGTCACAAGCCTCCAGCGAGGATTCTATTCGGTTTTGACAGGGCATTTCGACTAGAGGCAAAACTAAAAATCTATTCAGCAGTCAATTTGCCTTCCCAGCTCTGATTATGAGCACTGCTGCAGCAGCGAGGTTTGATAGCTCCTATAATACTGCCAGACAGTCCAATTTCTCCCTTCGCTTCTTCCCCATGCCATTCACACGGAGTCCAGCTCTGTATACATAGCCTAAACTAACTGCTATGATATACCATTGACTGAATAACAGACTGAGGGGGAAAAAAAGTAAATCACTTTCCCACGTCTATGTATAGGGTATCACAAGGAATTCAAATGCATTCCACTTCTTCTAATGACAAACAAAGGTTTCCAAATGCAGTCAGCCATGACAGTTTGAACAAATTAAAAGTTCTCAATGGCGGCGGCAGGATTTGTGATAGGCTTTGACACCATCTCCTTGGGTTTCCTTTCATTGGTTCTCTCCTTCTCTTTGAGACTCCGTATCAGTAATTTGTCTGCATTGCCAGCCATGGACTGATTGTAATAACGCTCCTATTGAATAGCACAATCAGCCCTCCGGCCTCGTATGATTTTCCTAGGAGATCGCTCTCTCTGTCTTCACAAAATAGAAAAGAAGAGAGAGATTTGTATCAAGTGAGCATGCGCGGAGAAAAATTCATTATCTCTCACTGAATACAAGCTAATGTGCTTACTAAGTAAATCTTGACATATCATTGGCGACGTGACAAAGGATGCAGTTATGGGAAGGTGAGCATCAGTTCAGAGTTTATCACAGTGATTTGAATGTATGTCACTGCTTGTGGTATATTTGTTTCATGGCTCTGGTGTAAAATAAACTACCAGTCTTGTGCAGACCACTGATATTTTTATACTTGTTTTATAGTTTCGAAATAAAAATGTCTGCAACGAACCAGCCCATGGCCTCTCTTTGTGAATTGTGGATGTGGACAGTGATAAAATCTGCTATTTCCTCTGACGATGACTAACAGGAGCGTCTGTTGCTTGCATCAGAAACACTTCCCTCTGGATGCAAGCCACCAAAACAGCAAGGCTTGAAATTGAAAATTGGAATCCATCATCTAATGGCATCCTCAGAGTGGGTCTTAAGTGATGATTGAAAGCTTTGGCAAGATGCCCAATGGGGTTCCTACATGAACCCTTTTAGGGTTTTAAGGTCTGCAGCGTTTAACACCATGCCTGGTGAGAAACTATTTGCTCAGTTTGAAAGCTTTTCTTGTTGCTTCTGTTATCTGCACCTGTGGTGTGGTGATTGTAACTGGTGAAGTAGTGAACAAGCAAATTGAAAAATTGCGTATCTGTGTTGTTTTTTTTCTCTTGAGAAAATGTGTGTTGTTTTGTTTACTCAATCTTCAAGGCTCGTTCAAGGATGTTTGCCTCTATACCAGTATAGCCTGATTTTTCTTTTAAAGGGTAAATCAAAACTAAATCTAAAGCTTCGGGACTACTCTCTATGGGCTGAAACTTTCAAGCAGGTGCACTTCTGAACAAACTTCCAATCAGGGATGTCAGAGCAGGTTTTTTTTTTGTCTTTGACAGCTGATGAAAACACCTGCTGTGACATAAGTTTTTGGGATCTGGCCAGAACTGCTTGAAAGTTTCAGCCCTTGGAGAATGCAGCAGCGAGTTTCTGCCATATGATTCAGTGCTGAATTAGCCTTTAAGCTATTGAAATCTGCCTATTTCTGTAATAAATTTCCAGTCAAGTGACTCGCTATGAAAATTTGTGCCAGACAGATGGGGCAAGGGACTTTACCTTTTCAAGTCAAGGAGCTACACTACATTGTGAAGGACAGCTTCATTTGTCTCAGAGGAATGGTGCCACGTGGATCGTCCTGGGGGTTTTCTCATTGAGTGCCGTAAGGAAAGGCCACGTGTGCTGTAAGAAACACAGATTTTTCTTGCCATATGGCTTCACAAAAAAGCCTGACATTTTGATCATTTTCTTTCAATTTATTACTGCAATCTTTAGGGCCACAAAGTTGAGAGACCAAATAAGATTTTAAAATATCTTCAATTTTAAGTTGCTCCAGTGGTTCTGTCTGTCTGTTTTTGAAGGGTATATATTCAGGGACATACTGATGCATCACAGTGTCCTTCACCAACTCCATCTCAGAACTACATAAACCCAAAACTGAATTATCAGACATGCTTTAGATGTACAATAGGTAAGTCCATTTTTTCATTCTATTTGTTGCATAATATGTATTTAGCCATACATATGTTCAGCCATTGGATTGACAGAATTCCCCCAGAACAACTTGGCATGGCGATGACAAGGGGGTGACTGTGCTGCCTACGGTTCTTAGAAATGGACAGCTGTGTTCATTGCATACCGGATGAGAGAGGCAGATTATTATTTAACAGCCTTATCTACATTATATAAATATTTTGCTAATCGGTTGTTGAATCATTATAGAGATGCTCAGATCAGCTTTGTCCAAATTTATCGAGGTAGTGGTGGTGGTCACTTGCCCACTCATCACTGTTGGCTCAACTTTGGATTTCCTGGCTCCAGTAACAGAACACTTGGCAGAAAAGTATGAGGAAACGTATGAGGAGCTGGCAGAAATTGGTAAACCCAAGCTGAGGGCTCCAGAACATCCACTCAGAGATCAACGGGGTAACGTGGTCGGAATCAGTGTTCGTGCACTGTTTGGATTTTCTGCTTGTTTAAAATCCTTGGAATGCTGCTATGTTTTAGCAGTTACACATATTACATATATATAATATCACACACATTAATGGGATTGTTCTGGGGTCAGGAAATGGACAGAATCTGGGCACGAAATCCCACATTCCCGGCACTTGGAATCCGTCCCAATCCAATATACCTCCATGCCTTATATATGACCCTCTCAATCTTCCATACACTTTCACTGCACTCAAGGTAACTAAATTAAATGTTTTCTAATTTAAACACAGACTTAGTGGTGAGAGGATACCCATCACATTTGTTCTCTACTTAGTGGACCTCCGCTCAGCCACTGAGACCTCTTAAATAATGCAGTCCCTGTGAGGTGCCCCTGTGATTCTGTATGAATTTTTAAAGTTCAATAAACGTTTCTTATCCACTGGCCATACCTAATGGCACCATTACTATTTTATGCTCAAGTATTTTGTACAGTGTTAAAAGTCTATCGCATTGTGCAGCACTGCCATAGCAGCCTCCTTTGTTTCACTGCCGAGAACGCCCGGCCCAAACTTTCAGATCCTTACTGATGCGAGGATTCATCAGTACAAATCAAGGCAGCGCGTTTAACATTTAAAGGCCAGTTACAGTGGGTCGTTCATTGAAAAATACGAACAAATCAATATGCAGACTTCAGCGTACAAGCTACAATAACCTGTTCACAAGTAGAGATTTTAAGTGGCAGACTCTCTCTGAAGCTTGAAGGCATATTAGACGTTGAACATGTGGTTTTTAATCATTTTCTGTTCCAACTATTCTTCATGTAATGTGTTACCATGAATTATTCTTCTTCTATTACTCAGATTCCCGTAGCTAGTTAAAGTTAAATTACAGAGAATATATATGTTATATGTTTGATTGTTTCCTGTAAATTAAACTGTGGTAAAAAATAAAGTTATGGGGGAATTGAATTTTTTGTCCTATTTTTGAGCTCCTTTATATTATATACACATTATACTGTGGTTGTTAAAAGCTTTTGTACAAGTAAAAGAATGATGGAAAACCTAAAAGAGCACCAACTGCTTTATAAAAAAAGGGATGAAAGAGGATACAAAGTTCATAGAGGAGTGAAAGGAACATCATTTACATCTCTTTGTAAAGATTATATAAAACTTAACACCCACTACCGCTTTACTGTACGCCACAAGGAGGTCATATATGTAATACATTCCCATTTGACTGGAGGATTATTTTTTAGTTGACTGACTTCTGAGGATTTCTCCGAGCTGTCACTAATCTTGAATATTATATATGCATTATGGTCCATCTATTACATATATTGAATGTACTGTATTTAATTATTAAATGAATTGGAAAAATGCCTGAGCTGAATCCATTTGTCTTCCTCAAAAATGTATACATGTTTCAG
>JAOXYL010000048.1:7121703-7135574 GCA_028564955.1 Terapon puta
GTAAACGTGAATGTAAACAATAAAAGATTTGAATTTAGCAAAATCGTAAACATTCGCAACTTATAGATCACCTAACATAGTTCTTGTGGAACTGAACGTGTGAATGACATCTGCAAAAAGTGCCTGCATTTCTTCAAGTTGCCTAAATGAAAAATATCTTTTTAGCTGCTAAAAAGATATTTTTCATTTAGGCAACTTGAAGAAATGCAGGCTGATGTCCCAGGCTGATGTCTAAACTTGAAAGCCTTCCAACAGTTAATCTACTTGACACACACACAAAAAAATCGCAGCGAAGCTATTAAATAAAACTCAAAAGAGTCCCACTTGAGAGTTTGAAAGTTATTAATACAACTCTCCGTGTATTCAGGCACTTAAGCTGCATTTACGGTGACTACTGTGGTGACACGGACCTACTTAGTACTGCGGCGGTAAAAAGGAGCGCTGAAGATTTACATCAAATTAAGTGGCTGAACCTTGTTGCAGAGATGACATTTTGAAAGTTAAACTCAGAGAAAAAAAGCTATTCGAGAAGTTAATTGAATATTTTGTAAAGTATTTTAAATGCTGAATCTTCTGAGCTGAAGCTTTTTTTTTTTTTGCTGCGTGTCCTCATCACCACACCGACACCTGTGGGTGGGTGACAGCTGAAATGGTGACGTTAAAAAAAAGAAAATGTGAGACTTTGCTGAGTTTGGGAGGCAGCCATTGGACCTTTGGATGTGTAGGTCAGTGCTTCATTATATCACATCATCATCTGAAATTATCATTTTACTAGTTCGGTAATATGAACAAAAAAAAAAAAAAGTTGTTTGCAGTGATTGCATTTGTAATAAATGCACAGAAAAACACAGTTTGCTTTCAATTCTAAGGAGGGAATTTATACCCATACTGAGTTTTCATTAGAAAGAAAAATCCTTTTAAATAAATAAAGAATACCCACGGCAAGTGACAATTTATTGACATTTTTCCTACCTTCCGGGCAGCAATGGTTTCCACTTTTTTCAGGATTGTATTAAAACATCATGCTCATGTTTCTGGGATTGCAGGACAGGACCAAAATGCAGAAGACAGAGGCAGAGCTGAAACAGTCTGCCGTAAGCCATCATGTAAAATAAATGTTGAAGTAGGAGGACAGGCAGGCTCAGGTCTCCAGAAAAAGAGCACTATGTACAACTAGTTTACAACGTGGGGTGTAGTTCTCTCCGAAGTTGCAAAGTAGAGAACTGGAAATTGGGAAATCTGACTGGAGAGGAGAGACAGGAGGACAGACAATGACAGCTCAGTTCGGTGTTTTGCTTCCTGTCCATTCATGTGCTGCATGACTTAAACAGTGATGCTGAAAAGCATTCACAGAGTATGAATAAAAGCAAACAACAAAAAAAAATCTGAGGATCTATTTCAGAAGACAAACACATGTAAAGATATCTTCAATTTGAAGAAAAGGGAGTGTGAAATGCCAATTTATGACACTTAATGACCAATAATAATCTGCTCATGGTTCATTAGTGTTGAAGTATTTTAGGGAGGAACTTGCCTCTAAAAGCAACTAAAGGCTCTTCAATGGGGATCCACTTAATGAAGCCTAATGACTTCCTTTGAACAACACAAGCAGAAAACCGCTTGATTCAAACTCTTTTGGACCGCACGGAATCATTTAAAATCAGGGGATCATGCAATTTTAACCGACTGCCTTAAGCGCTGCCGGGTGCCTTAGATCCGGCTCAGTGTGAGCTCAGATCACAACCCGACCAAACCAACAACCTTTTTCACGGCATGCAAATCACCAATTTCTAAAATCACCACTGGGATCTCACAAGGCACCGTTTCAGGTCCCTGCAACATCTGCAGGCGCAGCGCCATCTCTTAAAACTCCTCCCTCAGGTAAAGACAAGATGATGCTACTGAGAGAGTCAATAGTTGCAATTGCAAAGACATTGAAGACAAGAAGAATATAAGCAATGAGGAACAGAGATATGAATAGGGCACTTAAATACAAATATAACAGTGCTTGAACTAATTATGTATCTAACTTAGGATAACAACAACAATCAGTATGCCACATTAAACAGCGTGTCATAAAAGAAGCATGTGGAAGTTGAATGCACCAGTGTATGCTCACGATGCTCATACTGCATATTAGAAACTCAGCAGGCTGCCTCTTACTGCACATATATGCAATCCAATCAGTTAACTAATGGAGACAGCAAAGTAGCATTTGGACAGAATGTGGCTATTAGAGGCAGTTTCATGTGAGAAAGCAAGGAACAGGCCAAGTGTCGCCTGTGATGATGATGCGTATCGTTTCTGCAGAAGGTGCTGATGGAGAACTGAATGTAACAGCAGTTCAGCGCAACCCAGGCTTTCCTGTCAATCCCCTCCCAGTGGGCTCGAACTGGGGCCATTTGAACATGAAGCATCGAGCTGTGTAATGGCTTTGACACAAAGAAGAGCCTAAAGCACTCAGCGTAACACCTCGAGGGTGTCTTCAGCTTCCCGGCTCCTCGCAGCGCCGACAGTTAGGAGGCGTTGTCCAAGATGGAGTTCACTTCAGCTCTGATCCTCCCCGTCCGCTCCTGCCTCCAGGGTGTCCGGCCTCAACAAGACCGCCATCTTTTTCTCTTTTTTTCTTTTTTTTGCCAGCGTTATTAATCTTTCCTGCAAGTCCCTGCCTTGATGTTTTCTCCCCGGCTACAGGCTGCGGAGAGCGGCGCGCTGCCGTGCCGAGCAGGCTTTTACACAAACACCAGACACTCCTCAGGAAGTTAACCTGGCCCTCTCTGTCAAGAGCCTCTGGTGTTAGTCTTCCATTGTGCTGTCGCTCCGTTATCACATAACACCACAGACAACACAAAATGAGAATTTGAAGTGGGACTGCTGCTCTCACTCCTCTCTGCAGCTGAATAATGCTCGAGTCAGCCAAAGTACAGTGACACCTCAGTTTGTGTATTTTAAGTGTCACTTAAATTGTTTCTCGCCGCATGAGGCAATTATGTCTTCACTGTGGGTCGGTTTCAATGCAATAAAAGATAACAGATAAATATCTCTGCTCCCCGACTGTCTTCATATGTAAGCAATAACATTGTTGCCACTGTGTAACAATGGCCCATAATGGCTGTCACAGGGTGCAATGGCTGCATTGATTGAAAGACCTTGTCAGCAGACAGTGTCTTGCTCATAAAAGATTCCAAGTTTTTTTTTCTTCTTTTTTTAACAACGATCCTCAGGGCGGCACATGATGCAAAGTTACACACGTCATCTCACCAGGATATGCCACCGCTCTATTTCCCGGCAATGACTCATGCCGTCTCTGCAGAAAGGCAGCAATCTTGTTGTATTTTCTCTGTGGTCAGGAACAAAGAAGCTCACGTAACTTCTACTTCTTCTGCCTGCGTAACATTTCTGACTTTTCTCTCAAACGACAACCAGTTCAGGGGGAGGGGGCGCAACTCTAAGAGGTGTCCATGCACACAATCAGCGTCCCCACATTGCTGTGCTAGGCTACCTGCTGCGCACGTTCCATTAACGAAAAAGTTACTAAAGAGACCAAAGAGTGTAAAAAAAAAAAACACAGAACCCGAGACTATCCAAAAATATGAATGCGTTATCAGCTGGTTGTTATAATAGCTGCACCGTTCCTGTGGCACAAATTAAGGGGGAATCGTTTCATCTGGCTGAAATAAAATGGACATTTCGATGGGAAGTGATCAAGCGGACGTGACAGTCTTGAAGATGTTGCGAAGGAGGATTACAACCCGGGGGATGTCGCTTAAGTTATCGTACCGCAACTCAAAAGATTTGTTTCGATACAAACATCTGCGACTTGCTCGACATGGTTACAGCAACAGAACTTTAATCAAATACAAAGCAGGAAGCAGTGTGCGCTGTTTGTTTTTCCTCAAAACCGAATCAAATCAGCTATATATAAGTGTAATGTGCTGAGGACAAAACTGGAGACATATTTTGCTTGTGCATTATTACTTCTTAAATGGCTTGCCCTGGGAATGCTCTCTTTTATAAATTAAGTTAGACAGTTCCACCTGAAAGTCTGCAACAGTTCAGCCAGCAGCAGCAGCGTCTCTAAGGACAGAGTCTGGAGTTGAAAGTGATGCATTCCTCACTCCTAATAAAGGTGCTTTTTAATTCAGTCCACCGTTTCTTTTCTTTCCTCCACCATGCAAGCCTCAGAACTTCTATGATTAGCTGCATCAATGGCTCGCTGCCACCCCCACCCCACCCGCCACCCCCCTCCTCCTCCTCCTCCTTTGTTTCAAACCACCACATCCCAGACCGTCAAACCAAATCTTTTCACTCCTCTGCGTCTATATTCTGCAGTTTCAATTTCGCAGTCAGTGAGACGATGCTTCTTTTGGGGTCTTTTCTTTCATCAGCCGTTTGTCTGTGACATTTTGCCAAAATGATAATGACAGGAAAATTACACCATTATTAACGGGTTAATTATTGGCATTTAGCTAAAGCATTCGTGGGTAAATATTAAGGGGGGGGGCTCGTGTGTGTTCGTGTGTCACCCGACTCCACAATGATTCCACACTGTTTTATAAAATCAATTTTAAATATCTTTTTTTATGTGCAATCTCAGCTAAAGGGTCACGCTGGGGAAGCAGATGAAGATTTCTTGCTCTAAACGTCTCAAGTTTAAACACGTGAAGGTCACCGTTAGCAGCCCCGTGGCAGGTCTGCGCGTACAGACAAGTCAAGGACCATCATCAGTTTGCTGGCTGTTTATGTTACTCAGAGAGAAATATGATTCAGTTGCTCGAGTACCGCAGTAATGAAAAACAGGTGTCAAGTCTGATGCTTGAAATCCCTCCATCTGCACGCGGCCGAGGAGGAACATCAGATTCGGAGCCTCCGACGACATGCATCCGTTGCTGCATCCAGCGCCTTCGGGGGCTTTTCCCTCCCTGAATGCGGGATGAGGACGCGGGCCGGTCCACCACGTGCGGCGCTTTGTTCGGCGAGATTAAAACAGCCTTTCATTACGGTGACGAGGAGGACGGGGGAGCTGTGCCCGCGCGGCCGCTGACGTGCGGACTTTTGTGCGTGTCACGACGACGGAAAACTGGGACGCCGGCCACACACAAAGATCAACCTGACAAAGAGAGAAGTGGAGTGCGGGGGGGGGCGGTGTTGAGGAAGTGATGGGGTCGGTTACGTCTGGTTTGTGTAGCTCCTCCGTGGATCATAACCAGGTGCATTTGCCACGACTCTCCTGCACACGGCGGCAGTAATGGTGCCCCCTGGCCAGGACTGTGCGCTCCGCTCAGCACGCTGTGGAAATCACCCAAGGACAGCGTGCAGAAACACATTTTAACCCACGCTGCTGACATCCATCTAGCCCTTGACACCGCAGGCTCAGACCTGTCTCCTCTGCTCAACAACAACATGGTGGATCGCAATCACAGCACCCGACTTAGCTCTTCCACCACACACACACACACACACAAGGACAGCTGAGCGTGTGCCAAAGCCACCTCATATGACAGACATAAGCGCAGCATGTTGCTTTGGATCCAGAAAAACAAACGCGCACATTCAATGAATTAAACTGTCGAAATTTATGGTTCCCACTGCCGAATGTACGAACGCAAATGAGTCTATTTGGCGTCACGGTGCGGATATTATGTGTGAAAGGGGAACTCAAACATGCTCTGCGAATATTTCTGCACTTGAATAATGATTTGGAAGGACATACGTGTGATGAAAGATATTAAAACTGTAAGTGGCGCTCAGATTTCCGCATTTCCCTGCGAGGTGTCTTTGTTTTCACGTGCCTGCTGTCAACAAAACAACCACCAATTATATGTGATTGGCATGAATGAGGTAAACAAGGTGTAAAGCAGTCCTCCACATGTGTGTTTCATTTTTAATGAAACTCCACAAAGTGCTGCACTTGAAAAACTTTCAAATGCATTAATTTGCTTTGGAAAGGCTGAGGATGATTTTCAGAATTTGTGGGTATAAAGTAAAGACACGGAGGCTTAGATTATGGGCAAATCAAAGTAAATCTAAGCAAACTTCCCTGTGTTCACAATAATCTCAATTAGGAGCTCCACAAGTAAAGCCCGTTCTTGATCGTCTCTCTCCTTTTGGCCGTTAGAAAATATCAATTCGGAGAGTAAAGTGTTTACACAGGCTATTAACCCCAGCTAATGATAATGAATTAGTGGTATATTGCTCCACCTGCACAACAAATACATGTGTCCTCACATGACTCTTTCATTCTAAGCTTCACACTCTCTCAAAAACACTTTAACCGTTATACCTGCTTTAGTAGCATGCAATGCCCCCACCCAGGTATTTTTCTTATTTTATCTATTTTATTTGTTCTTGCATGAAGCAGCTTAAGTAAAAGAAGAAAATCCTATGTGGGATTCATGAAACGTGCGCCGACAGTCAAGCCTGTTCTTACATGAACGTGCTGATGAATTGTGTTCGATCTTAAAACAGAAGCGTGTGCCGGAGAAATTTGCAATTAGTGAAGGGAAAAGCTCCGATCCCACACTGGGGGAGCGCACACGCAGTCCTGCATGCAAACCGACAAGCCACTAACACTTGACAGGTAACGTTACAGTCACCGGCCTTTCTACACCAACGGGTGCACCACTAAGTGAGTGCACATTAGTTTCTGGTTATAAGATCTCCTGCTGGGTCTGAGGGTTGATGTCATATTTTGATGGACCCGATCACCAAAACTAAAAGTTGCAATTATGTTGAAAGATAATAATGCACACCTATTAAAATGTGTCATTATATATATATCTTCTCCAGCAGCACCTCTGTCAGCCGCATACCCACCTTACTATTGCGCAGCACGAAAAAAGTCTGCACTCCCCCGAACAGCAGGCAGGTCACCACAGACAACATGGGAGTCACATATCATATGGTAATTGACTGAATGTAAGTGTTTTCTGTAGAGGAAGATCCCTTGTTATGGGGGCCGGTGAGCGGTGGTACTTGGAAACTGAATGTGATGGTAACTGGGCGTATACGTGAGGCAGAGGGCAGAATAAACGGAAGGTACGAATGTATCGATGCCATAAAAACTGTGAATAATGCAGCATGTTTACAGTGATCCCTCACATCCGTTTGTTATATGTCATTTTAGCTTTCATCTACGAAATATGGGGGGGAAAGGAGAGAGTGAGTTTGAGGAAGAAAGAATAAATCCTGCCAATGCAATATGTTGATGATACATTGATGAGTTCAGGTTGAGTGATTCACTGTGGAGGAATCTCAAGTTACTTTCTGCGAACTGTTTCACCACTGTTGCAATTTCAGAAGAACTTCCTGCTACACGTTGGACAGTCATGCTGTTATAAAACAATGTTTGGAACATAATTTCACCATGTAGTCCAACCTCGTCATCCTCATCAACACCAAACTGACTCAAATCCACAAGCCTATGCTCATGAAAGTAATTTCAGTTTAATTAATCTCTGTTACATCCTCAGCTTTGCATCCTGAGCGGCGGGCTGACAACAAGCCAACCGTGACTTCTTAAGACCGGTGTATTCCTGCGGTGTGCAGCTGAAGTCTTGCTGGCAGCACTGGGTCCTCTTCTTAGAAGTTTTCCGTTTGAAACTGCACCCCCGTTCCCCTTTCCCCGTTTGTCTCTATCTGATTAAATGCGGGAAATCGGGTACTGCAAGTATGTCTGATTTACAGCCAGCAGGTGAAGGCCGACTGGATCACATTGCACTTGCACTCCCGGACGACTCACTTTCGAGTTACCTCTTTTATTCCCTCAAAGCCAGTGTCGATGTTCTGAGACTGAATAACATCTACATTTACAGCAGCTAATACTTAGTATTTGACTGTAATTCAAGTCCCCATCATCTCGCTGTCATGGAAAATCTATACGGATTAATTCCCGCCGTAATGTGGCATCACCCGGGAGATCAGCCTCTCTATCTGCCTGTAGAAAACAGAGAAATGTCACGAGTTAGACGCGAAAGCTTCAGGTAGAGAAAAATAAAAATCTCCAAGCATCGAGTGGAAGATTCTATCACAGTAAATACACGAGCCGCTCTGTAATCAACACTCATCCACGTTTAAATCACCAATCGCCATTTGTTCATAGTACACCGTGGCTCTTATTGATCTCCTGTTGATTAAACTAACTTAACAAGGGGATAAAAAGCCGGGAGGCTCTGGAGGGGGATCCTGCGCAGCACTGACCACCTTTAACTGTGTGCTTGTGTGTGTGTGAGTGTGTGTGTGAGATAGAGAGTAGGAGTGAGATGACCTGGCCTGACCTCCCACTTGCCTTATAATGAAAAGCTGTCTCCTCTCAGGCAGAAACTCTGTGACCCCAATATCCTTCAAACTTATAATACTGAAAACAGCTGGCCCTCCTCACGAGGGTTCTCTCTCTCTTTCTCACCTATCTCCTCTGTTTTTTACCCACGCGCACGCACGCACACACACACATAAGCAATCACAATCACAAAGGATATTACACTATCCGCTTGATCAATCAACTTCCCACAGGCGCATTTACCTTTCCCATCTCAATCACGCAGCTAATATACTCCCTTTCTCCTTGCTCAATTTCACTGGAGTGATGATGCTGGGAGAGTGCTGGCGGAGCGCGTGTCACTTTTTATGACTAATTACCACAAAAGAGGGGGCTTGACTGTAATTTCCGCCATGACTTCTCAGAATGTGTTTATGTAGAGAAGGGAAGGCAGGGGAGAGAGAGACAGAGAGAGAGAGAGAAGGGGGTTAATGGTTTTCTGTCAGTCATCGATGATGTGTGAGGCTCCACCTGGGATTTACCTTAAATAAAATGTGAAAAAAAACTCCACTCGTGATTCTTGCTTATAGGCAATTAACCGTTCGAGTGAATGAGCGAAGGAGCGAGCACGTGAGCCGCGGCGTGTGCATAAACCCCCGAGTTGCAAAACCTGCCTACTGATCCCGCTCATTATTTCGGCTGTCTCATGAGACACCAGATTGAGCTGGAAATAGAAGGGGAGGGGAGAAAGACAGAGGAGGGAAGGAGGGAAGGAAGGAAGGAAGGAAGGAAGGAAGGAAGGGGAGAGGAGGGTATAACACATGGCAGGGAGGCTGTCAGGTCGGGCGGCCAAGGGCGCGAAGGATGAAACGACACGCCGAGCTGAGAGGCGCACGTCCCAGCTCCCTCTACCCACTGGGCGCCTATTTTGGCGGTCTCCTCCCCTTGTCTTCCTCCCAGGAGATGAGAGAAGAGGGGCGAGGAGAAGAAAAACACTTGTGAGTGAAATGGTCTGAGGAAGAAAGGCTTAGAGCGCTGGCAACACTCGCAGAGGAAATGGCATTTCTCCCGAGGAGGCGGCCTCTCTCCTTTATTTGATGAGATGGAGGAGAAGCGGGAAGCGAGTTAAAGAAAGTGTGAAAGAGGTGGCGATGTGGAGGATGGAGCAGGTCAAAGGGAAGATGGCGAGGGCAGAGAGACGGGGCCAGACAGCGGGGGATCATTTCACACGCAAAACCTGTCTCGGTCTCAGCCTCTATAATTTAACTCAGCTCCGGAGGCATCCTGTAAAACAAGCCTGGTATTATTCCTCCGAGGTAAAAAAATACAGCATCTAATGGGAATAATGAGGTACCTGAGAACAATGACAAAAATACATGAATTAAAACTTGGAATGGAGCCTTAAGCTCAAGCCTTGTCAACATGGTTTATTATCTATGGCGAAAAGCGGCACCCCGCCGTCAGTTATTCTAAGAGTCTTCCTGCAAACTAAGGACAAGCTATAAATTTGACAAAATAACTAAAATATTACTAAAGTGGTTCTCTCACGTCTCACCTAGTTGAGAAGTAAGATCAAGAGGCCTTGATCTTCAAATCAACATTGTACCATCTCCCTGAAAGTCCCAGTCTGTGTGGCTTTCATCCATATTACTCCTGATGTTGATACTGTATGTAAGTGGTATGTGTGCAGTGACAGTACTTAATCTACTACTTTAATGAAGAGAGTAATCACATTCCTCTGATTTATCTTCTACTCTGAAGACACGTTAGGACTGGATGCACAACAAATGTCAGGGTCAAGTCGATGGAAAGATACGAGTGGATGTGGTACGAATACGCACCGCAGGCACAAACGGAGGCGACGACGCGTCACATTTTTTCATTACAAAAATGAGAGAAAGTTAGACAGAAAAAAAACTGTGTTTCTGATGAGTTTTAAGTTCCGTATCGAGTTGTAGCTGTCAAAAAAACATGCCCACACAAACAACTATAGAGTTCTGTACAGATGGTGCATTGGCTGTTTGTGGCAAAACAAAAAAAAAAGGCACAAACAACTGCATTCAGCACATTAACACATCATTACCATCCCACAAATCCAGAGAAATGGCCAGCATTTCCCTCACTGTTGCCTAGTCTCCTCCTCTGTTGCTTGTTTAAACATAACGATTGCCTGGGGAAGCCCCCTTTTGCCATGACATGAGTTTTGGGATCAAGTGCTCACCGCTTACTGAGTTAGCTACCATGGAAACGTAGTTGTAGACCTGGAAACCGCTCAGATTTTACAGTGGCGTTATCTTTACACTGCTTACATTTCAAATCATTAGAGTATTTCCACTTTTAAAACATCCAGCATCTTTGGCTCGTGGTAATGTTATTCACACTCTTTCTCTTCCAATGGAGAATTAAACAGTACCACAGAAAAACAATAATACATTTAAAACTGTCAAATTTAACAAAAATAATCAAATGTAAGAAATGAAATATTCCAACAAAGGGCAAAAACAATAATAAACACAAAATTGCAGAGAAGTAGTTATTTTTCTGAATAATTGTTACGATAAATCACCTTAAATAAAGTGGTAGCACTAAAAGTTTGGCAAAGAATTACAGTATTTTTTGTCGTAATTTTAATAAACATTATTATTATAATTATATAAATCCAGGATATGAGTGCTATCATAGTCTGTGCAGTAGTGATTGAGAAAGGAGCCACGGTATCGAGGTCCCACCCATTCACCCACCGGACAAAATAGGTAATCAATAATTGACTGTTAACTTGCAATCACCTGCTAAAGTTAAACTAGCATGTCCTCTCAATGTTCCAGCTCTACGTTCAATGGCTGGCTCTACTGTAATGTTGAGGAGGAAATAACGTGGCCCGTTTCTGCTGTTTCATAGTCTTTGCTACTTCTCTAAGTGGGGAAGGAGGTAAGAAATAGTCGTAACTTCAGTGCACTTAAGAGCAAATGTTGATCAGTGGTGTTCTTGCTCTCTTGTCTCTTGCCATATTTTAACCAGGTGATTTTTCTGTAATATTTAGGTATTTCTTGAAAAATGTCAAGTTCATTCAGATGCAATTGTATATTGTGTTTTTGTCCCACAGTAACCACACAGATGGCAAGTCTAAAGAACAAGAAACAAGCAGCTGGTCATACCACTGCATAAATACAGAAGACTGCCTGGATTGCCTCTGCCCAGTCTGAATGGACTTAAGGTCACATTTCTTAAGCACAGTGTTGCTGGCCAGCGTTGAGGTTGCTAAGAAATGCATTGCCCAAGGCAGCATATGGTGTAATGCGCAATCTACAATCTGAAATCCACTTAGGAATAACTGGTTCCCTCTTGCAGTCATAAACAGATGTGTGAGTGACCTGACCACATCCCTTAGTTTGCTGTTCAGACAAGAGGATGCCAAACAAGCAGTGGAGGAGATCAAAAACCTTGGAGTCCGTTCAGCTGAGGCCTTGAGGTATGTGGAGGCGGATGACCTTGCAGTAGTCCTGAAGCCAACAGAAATAGGAAAACTTTAAGGTTGCATTTTCTACTACTGGCTCTGCAAGATTAAGATTAACTCACTGGACAGAAGAATAAGTGAAAATTCTACGTGAATGATATTGATAATAATGATTCTCCTCACTAGCTTTTAGCCAACTGGCGGTTGTACCACCGTTGATCACACCGAAGGCCGTTTCCACAAGGAGCTCAGAATCTATCGTAGCCATGAGAAGTCAGCCCTCACCTACTGTGCCAAGCTTCACCCACTGAATCCGAGTGGGTCCTCACCTTCAGCCTGAGGAAATGGTAGCTGGTATTACAGCTTTAATGTTCCTTGGACTAAGATGCCTTCGAGTACAAGGAAGTTATAAGATGCTAAGAAGAGGCCATCTACAGGAGAGACAAGGGAGGTTTTCATGATTGTAGTTGCTGAAATAGTCACTCTGTGCAAAAAGGCAGGAAACAGGCACATCACTGAAATTGTGTGGAAGATAGTAGCCCACTGCTTAAAATCTTTCTGAGACGAGATTGAGGGCCAGGTTGTCAGCATTGGGTATGCATCACTTTTGAAACTATTCCTATCTGGAATAGCTAGTTACAGATGACTCAGAGCTTCAGAAGCCCAGAAAAGGCTTTCTGAAAGTAGTGGCCCTGGCAGTGCAAAGAAACAACATAACGGTGCTTATTGGTGCATTAACTCTAAGCCAGGGCATCCTGCTGGTAAAACAGTGCAATTACAAAGGCAAAAAGGCTCATAAAGATGCACCAAAGCCAGAGAAAAGACATGAAGAAACACCAGAGATCCTTACGGAGTGAAATTCTCCCCAAGGACAAAGGAATTAGGCTTCATTTCAGGGATTGAGCAGCTGACCACATCGATGACAGTTTTGAGGAGTCCACAGCCAATTGAAATAAACATACTAGTTATTCAGCACAAAAATAAAATAAATGTAATTGTAGTCTTTATTGGACTTACGCAGTACTTGCAGTAATGTGTGGGTTGTACGTTTTGTAAACAACATTTAAAAAATGTGTTACTTTGTTTACAGTTTTTAACTTAAAATGATCAAGATCATAAGACTAAGGTTGACATAAAACGCAAAGAAAACAAAAATGATATATTTAAAGATATTTAATAAAGCAATGCTTATTTACAGAAATCTGTCTCATTTAAGAAAGCAAGAATGTATTAATATTATATTTCTAAGCAAAAGTAATAATTTACAGTGCAGAAAATTGTATTAACTGTGCTGCAGAACAATTTGTCTGAAGTTTATGTGAACTACATTAACAACATTTCAGCAGGGTAGTGATTCTGAAGCAATTACTGACATGCATTACTGGCTAAAGTAATGCAATTACAGTAACAGAAAACAAATGCATTATGCACTTAAAGACTTCCTTGTATTACAAGAAAAAGGAATAGTTAACACATTTGGGGACACACTATAAAGGCTCCTATACAAGTTGTGCTTCCTCGCTTCTTCTCCATCAAAGCCCTCCTCACCATCTCCCACAAAGGGATCTTTATGGAGAGAAGCTGAAGCACTTTGAAATATAAAATGAAAGCTCAAAAACAGATGACTGGGGTGATTTTCTCCTTTTATTTCTCCATGCAACATAGTAGGAAAATCTGTCCGTAAATAATCTGAAATGTCACGGACGATGTGAAATGATACCGGTCCAGACAGAACCGGAGCTTCAGTCAAACAGAAGATGGACTGAGCCAGAGCGGGGCAGACTTTGGTGGAGTCTCAGTCGTTTTTTTCTCGTAATGCCACTGCTGTGTTTTCTTCTGTCTTCTGTCAGTCAGCCGATGGAGCAGTGAGCCTGTGTGAGCTACCTCCATCAAAGTGCGCTTCTTGCCTTGGGCTACTGGTGTGTACCACTCTGTGATTTCGTCTTTATATTCCCACCCACCCCTCCCCCCACAAACCCCCTCTTGATACACACACATGCACCCCTATCACTACTGTTAAGATCCATCTGGGTCCCCTGATCAAAGGAGAGTGAAGCAGGGGGGCTTGGAGGACATCTGATTACTACTGCCTTAGGCGAGCCACGTCATCCCCATCAGCCTTATTCTGCCATCATCATCATCATCATCATCATCATCATC
>JAOXYL010000048.1:7142647-7153581 GCA_028564955.1 Terapon puta
ATGACCAAAACTTAAGACTTACCAAAGTTCCATCCAGGTGTAGTTGTAGCATAATGCACATGTACAGCATAATGGAAAAAAGTTGCAGTGTCTGTCTAGTTTTACCTGTAGTTCCTCTGCCGTGCACGTCAGAGTGTCAAGGAAAACCTCAAATGAACTGGAAAGACTGCAGTAATACAGAGAATTATCTAGTATTTTGCCTGTTTCAGACGTGCCACCCCTATGACTAATGCATCTCATCCATCATTTCTCCATCCTCATTATTCTTCAAACCGGTGGAAATTTCAAGCCGTGGGTTGAGTTACATCCACCCGATTAAAAAAAATCTCAGAGCAAAATAAACCAAAGTTGAAGAAATCGTATCGGCCCTCCCTCCCGTCTGAACTCCACTCTAGAAATCTGTCTCCAGGTGACAGTAATAGACTCTGGCTGGGATGGCTGGTGGCCCGATAAATCGTGCCTCGGGGTGGGGTTACTCTCCCAGGGGAGGCGTGGATTTGGGGGAGTAGGTAGTCTGTGGGAAGGCTGCGGAAGCTGCGAGTTCTCCCTCTGTTAGTTCTCGTTAATCAGCAGTTCGCTGACAGGTGTTAGCAAAAGTGTCTCGCTTTCACTCTACAACATTCCTCGAGTTCACCAAATGACTTCACGCTGTCCTTCACTCTCCCTCTTTGCCTTGCTCACTGCTTCCAGCGCAGAAACACTGACAACACACACACACACACACACACACACACACACACACACACTTTCCACACAGACCTACACCTGCACACCTGCCTCCCTCTCACCACCATCAAACCTTGGCTCGCGTTCAGTCGCTGTTTATTTGAGTGGCGGAATTTTTTTTTTTTCTCTCTCTCCTCGATTTTGCAGTCTGAAACACTGACATATGAGTCACACAGCCCCCCCACCCCTCCACCCCCCACAAGACAAACACGAGCCTTTGTCTCTCGCTTCACATCAATTCAAGGCCTCCAGTCTTCACCAAATGTCTTTTTAATGAAAACTGCTTCGTCTCATCACTCAGTGAGTGTCTAATGGCTCCTGTACTGCTGCAGGTACCAGAGAGAGGTAGGGGATATCTGGCAAAGGAACACAGAACCTAGGACCAAGGCAAATAACACACACACCACACAAACACACGCACTTACGCACACTCGCGCGCGCCCAAAAAAAAACGCTTTAGATTTCAGCCTCACTGAGTATCCGGCAAATCCAGAAGCGCATGCAATTAGTCTGGCTTCTCCCGCTCCCATGACGAACAGGAACAGCGCGGGTTGTTAGAGCAAGATATTTCTGAGTTCATTTAATCATCAGAGACTGTGAGGTGTGAAAAAAAAAACAAAAAAAAAACAAGGGAACGGGAACAAAGCTGTTCTCAAAAAAAAAAAAAAATGGAGTGGCTAATGAGGACCAGGGTTTAAAAAAATCAGACTACATAAGTGAGAGTATAATCACATACGTATACACACATAATCATTTGTGGCAAGTGAAAACTGCATCAGCCATAACTTGATTGCACTGTATATGCCGAATCAGGGCACAAAAGGGTGAAATCACAGTAGCTCACCTCGTGTTTCCTTCCCTATACTCTCCTGCTCTTTTCTTCCTCTCTGTGCATCCCTTGTTCGATTTTTTTCCCCCCTTTCTTCTTCCATGCCATCTCCCCGCCGTTCATTGTCTTTCCTCGGCTCACCTCACCTGCCCCTCCTCTCCCTTTTACTCAACTCTCCTCTCCGAGAGGAGGATTTGCTTGCTGATCCTGATCCCACACACAAAAGGAGGGTGGATAATCAGCTTCCTCTCTCATCCGGCCTGAATCGGTCCTCTTCACAATTCCCACGCGATGCCATGCCTTTCCGAGAGCGGACTGTTACCCATTATCCCTCATCTACTCAGCCACTCATCCCTAATCTTTGGCTCTCTTATCCCCGCTCGTTTTGGGGGTTTCCGCGCTTCCGTGCCCGGCTTCGGCCAGCAGCCGCGGGATGGACGCTGTTCCGTTTGAGACGGGGAAATGGTTTTGTAGGTGACCGAATGCACATCGAAACAGCTGTTGGAGGGAGAACACTTTATTTTCAGCGTCTAGATGGTCGATCAGTAGCTGTCTTATCGATTAACATTTGCAGTTAGTCGGAAGCAATACAGTAAAATAATGTGACTGAACATGTAGTTGTGTCCCGATTCTACACACACCAATTCGAAGCAGTCCTGTAATTATCCCCAAAAAAAAAGAAAATGCTCAAAAAGCCGAAAGACACTTAAGGATAAAAACACTTGATTTCCGAGTGTGCTGCTGATGGACACTTTTGTGCCATACAGCACAATACAAGAAAATGGCGCAGCTACTTAACGCAGAAAACTAAAATTGTGAAAGGAGATGAAACAGCTCCAGGAGCACCTCAGAGCACGGCGTAAATAACCATTTAAAACACTGGAACTTAGGAAAAAAATAAACTTCTTGTTTCTGAAATGTTTTTGGCAGCATTCAAAAGTTGCAGTCTGACTGGTCTTATGTGACTTCCTGTTCTCTTACAAAACAGTGGCACAAAAAACAGTGTCATGTAAAAATTGTAATGCAGTCATTTACATACTGTTTGCCACTGGTAGGTAAAATATACAGGCTACAGCGGCTCTTTGAAGCTGAACGTGCACACAGCGGTGCCTCAAGCTAACCGCTAACTTTAGCACGCTCGCGATGAGAACGCTGACACGCTGGTGTTTAGCAGGTGCAGGGTTTACCATGTTAATTTAGCATGTTAGCAGGCGAACATTTGCTGACTATGCAAAGTGCAGAAATGACTAATTGGAATGACATAACTTTTAAATATCGGACAAATTGGAGCTTTGATTTGATGATGGTCAGAAGACATGTATTTCTCTATCCACCAAATTTTTTTGCCACTCCTTCCTCCCTTGCCCTGCTGCTAACATGGCTAAAAGAGGCTATCCCTCGTTTCCTGCAAAGTCTGTCGTCACTTAAAAGTGTAACGATCCCAGTTTGCATCATTATAGGTTTCTTTCTTCATGCAGGCTGAAGCAGGAGTGAACTCTGCTGCTTCTTTCATTGAAAAGCACGCTTTGTTTTAAAGGTTTGTTGACTACACAAACCCCCTTTAAGTTACGCTTCAATGATGACAAATGCTGCACAATAACAGGAGGCAAAATGATGATGGAAGGTGAAAGTTGGCGTTTAGGCAGGAAACAAAAAAAAAAAACAAAAACTTCTGCCGCCCGCCTCCAAGACAAAACGTGAACTGTGGCCATCAAATTAAAACAAATGTCCTCCTCTGAATTTGAGAGAAAGCGTGTGAATTTTGAGCACGGTTGTAATTGATTTATTCCCCAGAGTCGGGGGAACTTCTGTGCAAACTGCTTTTGAAGCGCACAATTCCTCTGTATACTTCCTGCGTAGGCAACAAGCTCCCAAGAGCGCTGCCTCGTGTTCTTACTTTAAATGAGCTGTCTCGCCGACTTTTAAGTGAAACCTCCGACCTCCTACCAGTCTCCCACTAAAGTTCCTCCTATTGTCTGCTTTCCCGTCTTCATCCCCCCTCCCCACCCCTCTCCGCATCCAAAAAAGGGATCCTGTTTGTTATCGATTACATTTCTGCCTGCATCTCTTTTTTTTCTTTTTCTGCTTTTGTGCTCTGCTGTGCTTAAACTGTCTGCTTTTTCTATGCTTTTGTTGTTCTTTTCCCTCTATCCCACACACATTCAGCTATCAAAGAAAAAGGAAAGTACACACTGTTTCGTTTTTTTTTCTCTTTTTTTTTTTTTCTTAAACAGAGACAGATGATGCAAACTCTCCTGTCGCGCACGAGAGGAAGCTGTTCGCACCAATCAAGTGGAGCCAGATCTTGGAGATGTACATCGCTAATAGGAGGATATATTTTCTATATAAAGCGTTGCACTGCAACATGGCATCATGCTGGAGCTGAAAGTGGCAAAATGAAGTATAAATGGCAGAATGAGAGAGAACGATTCACGGTGCGTCTGTATGTGTATGTGGAGCATTACTGATTCATTCAGGCCTCTGAAACCCGCCCCACCCATCCCCCCACCTCCTCTGACTTTGCTTTTTCAAAATTCATTGCTTGGCTCTTGGTATTCCTCACTCCAAGAAGGATCAACTATCCCATTCAGCCATCAATGAAAGTGACGCGAGTGATGAAGATCAAGCCTTTCAAATTTTGACTCGAGAGATGGTTACCCTTGAAAACGCCTCTCAAAGGCTCATCCTGAGGCTGCGTTTGCGCAGGGCTTATTGTTCTGGAGGTATCATCCCACAATAGAAGAAATTATTTCGATTGCATCCTGGTTGCAGCAAAAGAATAAAGGCCTATCGTCTGGAACCTTTGAATAATTAAGGCGGGGTAGTTTGATATTGCGGCCAGACTGCAGGTAGATTTGATGTAGGTCCAGCTCTTACACAGACATCCCAGAAATCAAAGCACTCTTTGACGTGCCTGAGCATGACAGAAGTCCTTGATGGGTTCATAAGAGAAGGCCTGGATCAATACACCCCTATTGGTTCACAGTCCATTCGCCCAGGACACTATTTTTGTGAGCCAAGGAGGGGAAAAAAATGGGACATTTGATTGCATCACTTTTTTTTTCATCCGTTGTCCAGATCTCTCTACATAGTAATTAATGGAAGGTAGTACGGACGGGTAGACGTATGTAACTTCAAATCAGAACGCGCTCAAGCTTTTTTTTTCTTTCTTTCTTTTCTCCCCAAGTGCGCTTTGATGGCTCAGTCAGATGAAACAGGCAGTTCATGAAAGCGAAGCAGCAATTTTGGGAGCGAGTTCTCCCTGGAATTCTGCATCAGGTGCGTCATGAATAAGTCATTCTGAGGACAGGGCGCCTCCACGACGCCGCCGGAGAGGCGGCAGTTAGCATGGCATCAAATCCGCCGCTCACGCTGCTTTCCCTGTTTCGTCTTGACGTCTAAGGCGCTTCTGTCAGCTGCGTGGGTGAGGACGGATCGGCAGAAGACAAGAGAATATCTCCCCTCCTGATGCTCCACGCTGAGATCTGCGAGGAAATCAATCACTTGTTTCCATTCTCCCGTCTGTGTTTTTATCTTATTTTTGCCTTTAATGGGCCTTTGTCTTGTAATTACGAAAGTTGGCGCTTGACTTGGAAAAATCACCTATCACCTACCTGTATCCACCTATCACTTACAAAAAGCATTTACTCTGAAAAAGAACCCACTTGAAACATCATCTCAACTTCCAGTCAAACAAATCTGCTGCAATCTGAGCTGATTGCCGTGCCCAAACAGGTGGATATATGGCCACGTTGCTGGCTTTCTTGCATTACCTGCAAGAGGCATATGCGATGACTGATTTCTTAAATTGCATCTTATAGCCTAGAGTATTTCAATCAGCGGGCATTTGTCCTGAAATCAATAACGACTCCGGCAGCAAGAGGCGGGGAAAACAGGAAGGAGAAATACATTAAGTCGAATGTGCGGTTTGGTTAGGCCCCGAGTATCATCTCCTGAAAGGGGGATTTTGAGATTGATTTGGAGGAAAATGTGTCGCTTTGAATTTGAGTTTCACCTGATCCGTGAACCAAAACAAAAAAAAAGTCTGAAAATAGCTAGAATCAACCAGCGCCATTATAACAGATGACGAAAATGTAAAGAGATGTGGCGGGCAGCAGGATGTTTGGGGTTACGTTAGAGGCGTTTTTCTAGAACAATGCGGCGCAGAAGGCAGCCTGTTGGGCCTCTGTCATTTTCAGTCGCGCAATGTTTCGCCACTGAAGTGACGCCGCCACTGCCGCCATTCTCAGATCTGTCCCGGTTGTCCCGAACATCATTGGCCACATAATCTCATGGGATTTCTGTCAAACAGGTGTCGCTGCTTATTTATCCTCCCTTCAACGCCGCTCGCCGCCCCCAGCGAGCGTCGCCAACACCGGCTAACTATCCATCACTACAACCTTCCAGAGCACCGTCCCCCACCCCCACCCCAGGCCCTCCAGCCCTGTTCTGGGCTCCGATAGCTGGCCCGCTAGTCTGTGTGATCCTCACCGCAGGCGTTACTCACTCCGCAGCTCTCCGGAGCTGACAGGTGTGTGATAAAAATGTCCCGTAAGCCAGCGCTGCCCACAACGCTGAGTCAAAGAGACGTCCGTGTTTGGGCGAGCTGTGGTGTCTGCTCATTTCCACTCTCTTTCTTTCCCTCTCTGATCCACTTGCTTATTTAATATGAACAGACAGAGGGATAGAGATGACTCTGGAAACACCAAAAAAAAAAAAAAGAAAGAAATCTGTGAAACTCCTAAAGAGTGAGTGGGCCTAAGCCCTGGGGCAGAGACAAATCACCTGAGGCAGAGTACAATTCTACTTTGTACTTGGAGACTTTTTTTCCCCCCTTCAATGTCTATTTTAGTCATGAATAGGTATGAGAGGAAAATGAGGTATTTCCTTTAATTAGAAACCCTAGGTACATGAGAATGTGATCTTTTTGTTCTTTGCCTAATTAGGCTGCATGTATCTAGAAATATGCATTGTGTTCTTACCTGAGTGTAAGTTTGGGCCACCCTTAAGGGGTTGACCTACTAAAAGTTGCAGGGGTAGCGCGCGCGTTCGGGCGTGCGTGTGTGTGTGTCCGCGCGCACGGGTGTGTGAAAACTTTGCGCAGCCATTCAAAGCGAGAAGTGGGTGTGTGTTGTGACAAGAGAGTCACGGCTCCTTCTGTGAAATGGCGAGTAAAGGAAGAAAATGTCAATTCCCGATGTGGAAAACCACGTAATGACTCTCTCAGAGGAAAAGGGTAACACACACACACACACACATCTATGAGCGTGGACACACTTGGTTTTTACTCTTGCTATACCTTCATCTGCCCCTCAACAGACAGCAGGTCTTTGGGGAGCCTTGACAAGAAGTGTGTTTGTGCGTGCGCGAGCGGTGTGTATTCATTTTATCCTTCGACTCGCCTGTCAAACTAAACCAGGTAGTTGTGCGAAGGTTAAGACAAGGAGATCTAGTTTCAGACACAGACAGGAGAAAATAAAAGAAGTGGAGGGTTTTGTCAGTTTTTTTTTTTTTTTTATGTTTTGTTAGCATTTTGACAAATGCTGTAGCTGACCCGAGCTTTTCCTGCTTTTCAAAGCAACCCTCTGCCCTCAAACTGTTGGCACTTCTGTCCGTCAGCACAGGGAGATCTTCTGCTTTACAGGCAGCAGAGACATGGCCGTGTTCGCTTGCTCCTTCTCTACCAGTTAAATAGAAAGCGATGCTGTGGAGACAACAAGCGTGTTTACATGCACTTCAGTAATCCGGTTACTATACCCCGCCTTAAATAATCTGATTTCTAAACATGATGTAAAATACAAACCAGGTTTCCTTAAACAGAGTGAAAGGCTCAGAGAAATCTGGTTAACACAGCTCGATATCTACTGAAGCCTGTGGATCTTGGCCGGAAAAAAAAAAAAGTTAGTGGATGGAGCATTGCTTTGGTCTGGAAGGTTGGAGTCACATTTTGACCTCTAAACAACACTTTAATAAGAGTCTAATCACACAGTGAAGCAAAAATCCAAGGCAAAGTGCACTTACTGCTGTCCAGTTTGGTGAGTAAAATCAATTTAAGGCTGACTACTTCGGTAGTGTCAAAGTGTCAAATACTGACCTCTTAACACAACTCTCATGCACGGGAAAACAATAATGCTGTGTGTCACTTGTGCAAGCCTTTCTATCGGTTTCCAATGAATGGCAGTCTCATAATTGCTGTGTCAAAATTAATAACTACAGCGGTACAATCCCGAAAGAAATAGATTTAGCTGTGATTTAATTAAAATAAAGGGATCAAAGAGATGCCAAAATTAACAACATCATGATGCCGATAAATGTCTGAATTCATGCCGTATCTGCAAAACGACAAGAAAACAAACAGCTGGAGGATTGATCAGGGTTTTGCTTTGGTGACGTGGATCCATGAATCACTATGAGCCACATATGACCAAAATAAACTGTAGTTAATCTTAGTTGCTCTCTTGCACAACTGTGACTCTAACGAGGCTCTTGCACGTGCACGGTTGCATAACTGTGCTTGTGGTGACTCGCAGACACGAATCCTCGTGTTTCGCACCGCGAGGTCCGACTGAAGCCAGCTATTCATCTGGAGACGTGAGCTTCCACAGCTGAACAGCAGAGTTCAGAACACACACTCACAAACTTGTGTGCTATAAAGACAAAATATAAAAAAATAAAAAAAAACTCTTCAGGCTGCAGCGTCACACATCATTAATGCACTTAAAATATACCCACTCTTGTTTATAATTACTGGAAAGGCAAATGGTGATCAGCTCCTTTTATAAATGGGTTTTATAGTCACCAGCTTAATGCAGTATGTGCCTACATGTGCTTCATTTCCCCCTTAACTTAGATTCATTTGTGCATAAAAATGTAGTCTGTTCAGTCTGTTGAACTTCATTTTTTTGTTTTTTATGGAAATTAATATGCAACAGGAAGTGGAAATATACAACAAAAGCAAGAGCCACTAAGGAAAAGTGAAAGTTTTCATTTAACTCACAGAATTAAATAATCTCATGTTCCCAAACATGAGCAAGTTCAATGGCTATTTGCCCACTGTATTATTTACGTGAGAGTAAGTATGTGAACTATACAGTACGGTGTATCTGCGGAGTGCTGCTGTGTTGGACTGCGATACGGAGCGGTGTGAGAGAGAAGGGCATGTTCTTTGAAGTTTCCATAGAGCTACTGTATGTCAAACTCATGTCTCTCGCTGTGAAAGCCAAGATGAAAGTATACCTTGATCTGCGGCACACAGGAAATCTCATCTAATGTGATCTAATGTGAGTAACTAACATATAACCTTGATCAAATGTGATGTAATGCGAGAAACTAGCGTGTCACCTTGATGTGTGCAGTCACTGCTGTGTCATCCAGCCCCCCCATCACCTCCTCCACCTCTCCCTCCCTCTTCTATCTCTGTTTTATTCCTCTTTTTTTTCAAAATCATACATATTTCAAGGGCAGTGCTTTCTCCTGCCACCGAGCTGTGGACCTGAGGAGGGTCTGAGGGAAGTTAAGAAGCAGCGGAGAGCCTCTCAGGTGAAACCCTGTCAATAGAAAGAGTCCCTTCTCTTCCTAGAGCTGAGATGGAGTAGAGGAGCTGCAGATAAACTGTTGAAACATTCATTGTGCCTCTGTGGCTGCGTGTGCATGTGTGTGTGAGTTTCCAAGGGCACATGTACTTGGGTGTGTGCTGGTGTGTGATGGGAAACAGCACCTGCAATGCCAATGCCAATGCAATGCAGATGCTGGCACCTCCACTTTTATCTATACACAGTTAAAAATATAAATCTAAGATAAGAGGGGGATACAGAAACCTATATTAGGTTTTAAAGAAAAATATTGCATATTATGCAGATGACACTGTCAATTTACTTAAAGCTAGTTAGGACTCTAGTTATCAACCCACCAGTGATTAAAACCCAACTCAACAGCTATACTGAACATTTTAGTTTCTTTTAACTCAAGAAATATATGTATAAATGAATTGAACTGTATGTCTTGGAAAATAAGATTGTAGTTTCTGGGTATAAATGTGTAGTATGAATTCAACCTCAGTAGTTGCAGTTATGCCTCCTGGCCACCTGTTTATCATTTTCCTCTTCCTCTTTCTTTAATGTTTTAATGCTAGTGCAGTAGACATATATACACGCACACATATATGAACACACACTGCATTGTGTGACAGTGTGTGCTGCGCCTGGTGGATCCGACTGTGAGCACAAGTGGAGACGTGTCATTGAAAATCTCCCATGCGCGACAGTTTCACCACTTTCGCACAATGAAATTAATGAACAGAAAATTGAGAGGGTGTCTTAAATGTTGGCTTAGCGATTCAATCAGCTGCATCAACAGCAGCCACACACATATAGAACATTGCTATTACCTTAATTGGTTTATCACTGTCTGCACACACCATTAGTGCAGGACAGCAAGAACTGTTATATTGTACATCGTGTGTTGTTGTTTTGTAAAGTAATGGCATTTGTTCACTTTAAACACTGAATACTGACTTTTGCTGTCATGTTATGCAACTTTTTTTCCACACTAAGGCTTTTCCATTTTCAATTTCAAACTTTCCATGTAAGCCTAAACTTCAAAATGTTCATTTAAGTCATTTAATGAAAATTCTATCCTGAAATGAAAGCCTCAGATCAAATTTTAATATAACAAACAAAAAACTGTAGTTCTAATATGTGTACAATTGTTTTCTGCAGATCATTGCACTAAACTTTTGTGATTTTGCCTATATGTATCAACACTATGACATACACTGGCAGAACATTACATAATAACAATACATCATAATATTGGCATATTGATTTCTACAACAGTTGAATTCTCGCATTTGCAGTCGTGAGAGTCAAAGCGAGCAAGCAACGATCTGTCACTGTGAAAAACACTGACAGAAACGCTGATAACAATCTCAGCCTGAGACTCAGAGACCTGAACCCGAGGCTGCCCAACACAACAGAAACCTGAGTGGCTTACAGCTTTTTAGGGTGAGGGCAAACTAGTTTATCCCACACCTGATCTGCAGAGAAAACTGTCAAATGCCATCAATGGCACTTACAAGCTAAACTCGGGAGACATCTTCAGACAACCCCCCACCCCCACCCTCACCCCCCCCCATTATCAACATGACGTGTAAATTAATTTTACTTTTGAACTGAATGAAAGGGGTACATTTAATTAGCATATGCATGGGGTGGGAAAGGTGGGCCAGCACCATGAAAAAATAATCATGCTGAGGGGGAGCCATAGCTGAAAGAAATTTGTGAGCCACAGGTCTAAATAAAGCATGAGGTACGAAAAAAAAAGGTTCATTTCTCTTCACAAGGCACCAGCTGCCACAGTTTGGCTTGATGAAGATTGGACA
>JAOXYL010000048.1:7170814-7199938 GCA_028564955.1 Terapon puta
AGTTGCATAGAAGTATTTTTATTGAGTTATGATTAGTTGGCAGAAATTTGTTCAATTAAGTACATTTGAGTTAAAACTATTTAGTTTATAGAAGGTTAACGTGTATATATCTTAAAAAATAACTTTAAGTACAGTGGACTTAAATTAAAAAAAAAAAAAAAACCTAACTTTTAGTAATAAGTTACTTAAAAATATCAAGTTAGTTAAATATTTTGATGTAATCAGTTTCCACAAAATTTTTGAGTATTCTGAACTTATCTATATTTTACAGTGTACTTTCAGAAACTCGTCTTTTAAACTCCTCTGCAGTTTGCAGTCATCGGCCTATAAAGCTGTTTCTAGAACATGCTCATTTCACATGAAACGAATATATTGTATTGTGCTTGAACTCAACAAATCCATCTATAGTCCATGCAGTCAATGGGAAGGTGTCTCCAGAGTAGTGTCTGTGTGCCAGCATTATCATTACTAACTTGATTTTTGCCCCCGACACACATTTAGTGCACAGATGAATTATGTACTGCACATGTTTTTTTGTACAGAGCGAGAAGGGAGATTCTATTACAAGTGGTTAGTCCGACTCAAGGCACTTGTGGACGCGTGTGAATGCATTAGGACTGTCATTTTGGGATATATGCTTATTTTCTGTCTTAGCCATAATCAGACAAAGAGATTGATATCAATTTAATCTCTCTGTGTCCAAACCTGCAAGCAATGTTCTTGCCATGCAATGTGGCATCCACTGAACATACAAGTAAAAATATTTAGCATTGCATGTTAGCGTAAAAATAGTGTAAATACATATGGGTGACAAAGTAAAGAAAATACTGAGTAACTGGGGGATTTATACAACTCTGTAAAGATCTGGGGTTTTCTTGCCATAGTTTAGGTCCACCCCACCCCCCAGAGATCAGGTACACAAATACAAATACAAGAATATTCAAAGTGATCTGCAAAGGCACAGTTAATAAGCACAAGTCCTCCAATAATCACCTGAAAGATCACTTAAAATAGGATTGCATCCTTGGAGCATAACAACAATGTATGTGAAAGCTTATTGTAAGGCCGTCTCAGTCACCAGACATCACAGACATCAAATCCAGAGAAAATACTCTGAAGTCTGTCATGAGTAAATCAAGGGGAAATAATCAGTAGATCGGTAGTCTTTGTCATTTGAAGTAACATCAGTAAAAGATACTTTTATGTCACGGCCATTGCAATGACTAAAATCAATGATCTCTTGATTTTAGCAGAAAGAATATCTTGCATGATTGTGCAATGCTTGGAATACCTTTGACTGGTATTTATTTCTTAATATAAAAATGGGTGAATGTAAAAACTATCCTTATTGATTTTCTGGATTTTTGTGGGTAAATAAAAGTCTACTGTGTGACGGGAGTTGTCCATTACTTAAAAGACATTCATTTAAATGCTTGAGATTTTATATTCTTTTCTGACTCTTCTGAAATTAGTCCTGAACAAATTCAGCAGAGCTTTGTGCCTAATATCAAATAGTCTTTCTGTTAGCTATGTTGCCATGGAGTCTTTTGAATAAGGTTATTTTCTTCCTCCCAATCATTCTCTCCCCCATCAACAACATAATTTTGCTGCTTTTACCCATCTGAAAAAAAAAAGTAATCTGGATCCATCGGTAGATTGCAATTACGGCTTTTTTTTTCCAACTCACTTTCCACAAAACAACTGTTAAAAGACAGTTGTTTATTATACAACTGATTGATTTTAGCCTCAGTTATAATGGCGAGTCCTGAATGTGAACCCTATGCTGCCAGGTCACAGCGCACAGAAAGCTCCACTCAAGACCACAAATAACCTTCTCATTGCTGCAGAAAATAGAAAATAGATTGCACGTCGTCTGGTTCTACTTCACCTCTCTGCAACTTTTCAAAACTATCGGCCAAGATATTCTCTCCGATTGCATTATTAATCTGAGCTGGAAAAACAGGTTGTACCGTCGTCAGAGTCGGCCCAGGTCCAATGTGTTGACAGTATAATCACATAATCCCATACAGGTAGGGGTCTACTGTACTGCCTCGGGTCTCAGGTGTGTGTGTGTCGATACCTGAGTAGAATTCGTCCTGACTCGCTATCAGCTCTGAACAGCTCTGAAGCTGTTTCACTAAAACTGCTGCAGGTCGTTAATTTGTGGCGCATCATGGGATTGGCTGGGTGGATCCTTTTTTCTGTTTTAGGCGGACTGATTTTGGATAGTTTTGGACAGAGTCTGGCTCAGTCTCTAGTCCCTTTTGGATTTTTTTTTTTCTTTTAAAATGTCACTTTATGCTGGTCAAGTTTTCCACAGGTTCATCTGGATCTGGCATCCAGTGAAGACTTCTAGTACACTTTACATGACACAATATCAGACTTAAGATTGCACATTTGCGAAGTGAACCTATAACTTTTAAAGAACATTGGCCCCAGTGGGATAATGGCAAAGACTAAAACAGTAACATGATGTGAAGTTACAATACTGACATTGGCTAACTTTAGTCACCACAGACTTACCGTCATATCAGACAGAGTAAGTCAAATGGAAGCAAAGTCTATTAAATAAAAAATGTAATTCTTCTTTGAAAAGTTACATTTTAAAAAAACTTCAAACTCAAATGGACAGTTGAGCATGGCTTTTTTGAACTGTGCAAATTTAGTACGTCGGAAAGTTAGTGAAGCATTGAAGAGCACCGTCATATTTCAACAGCATCAATAATAACAATCAACCCACGCAGCACAAGATAATTTTTGTTTTCAATAATACCCTCTACTTAAAGGCAACACTGGGAGAGCCTCATTTTTTAAAATTTCTAAATTGTGTTTTTTTAAAAAAAAAAAAAAAAAAAATATGTTGATTACACAGCATACTGCAGAAACAACACCGTCCTCTCACATTTTCAGAAGCCTCATCATATAAACTTGCCACCCTGACACTGTTATTCTATCACATGGTGTTAATTCATGCCTTTCAGCGTATATGGGATTTATGTTGGATTGACTTGGTACATTTAGCACTGTAATTTCAAATGTCTGCGAAATAGAGTGGAAGTGATGTATCTCCTGAAAAACTGTGCGTGTGCAAGCGAGTCGGCGAGTGTGTGTTGCGCACACACCGCAATGCCTCTCCCTCTGCTGCAATCAATCCCTTTAATTACTCTGTCGTCGCTGCAACCAAAGCCTTCATCAGAGCCCAAAACATCACAATCCTGGCAGAGTACAGAGGGAGGGGGGAGACACAAGAGTAGAGGAGAGAAAGTTGAGGCTGCTGTTAAAGATGTTTCAAGTGCATTTCACCTGCCACAAGATTGATAACTCTCATTTCCATTTCTGACAGGGTGAAGTGTTGAGAATCTTCAATATTTCACTGAATGTGCAGACCTGACAGCTTTTATATAATTTGTATGTTTTCATTTTGCATCTTTGAACATCTATAAATCTGTCACTGATGTAAATCAGTTGAATCTATTAGCATGCGTTAGCTATTAATGATCGAACACCGTTTTCGAATTGGTTTGCTTTGATTTTACAGAGGAGTGAAAAGAGTTATTTTGTACTTCCAGAGATGCAAACATATACATCTCTAGTTTGAGGTAAGTGGCGGATCATTTCTTTGATTTTAAAATATTCTGTTGGATTTTCCCATAAAACACCATCACCGTGAGTGTGATATTGTTGATGCTGCTGGGTTTTTGACATCGTACACTGCAGGTTTCAGTGGTGCACTACACCTGAGACCAGTGGACCCCAAAAACAGATTAGTTATGACCTTTAATATCGTGACCCCTCTCACAGGTTGCATAACTATAAATTGTGAGCAGTTCGATGACAGTTATTTTCTTTTTGTAAAGGAAAAAAGAAACGAAAAAACTTCTTTTTTCAAAAAGAAAAATTGGACAAAAGTTTGAAGAATAAAACTATTTTTTGTGGCACAGTTTGTTTTTTGTCCTTATTTCCTAACTGGGCCATTATTTTGCTGCCACCCCGCCCCCCTGCTAGTCATCCACATCCTTCACTTTATCTGGAGAACCTGGATTGAAAGCACAGTCTGAATTTCAACATAAAATTCAATAAAGAAAGATAATAATACACAGCCATACAGTCTGTTTGACTGTTGTCTGTTAAATCTTATCAAAACTGAACATAACATTAAGTCCAGTTGTAGAAAAGATCCATAGTACTAGATGTTTAATCGTTGGTTTCAAACCCTGAAAAATTAACACTCCAGCACCAAAGGACGTGACAAAAAGTTCTCCTCTGTTCTTAAATGGAAGTGTTTCATACTATTTTAAGTGTTTTGTTCAGAAATTGATGTCACCGTATGTCACTGCTGCGTATCTCAGCTTTGCAGTAAAACTCTTCGATCCCTCTCCTCACTCCGGGGCCGCAGCGCTCTGTACTCTGGTTGACTTGCTGAGAGTGCAGTACTGTGGTAGCCTCTAGGCAGTGTTCAGAGGCTGGCCCGGGGGGGTGTTACTTTGCTTTTCATCATTCTCAACCTTTAGAATGTGCCCATAGGAGGTGACAATGCTGTGGCTGGGAACTGGTGTTGTTGTTCGCCTCCGCTGCACTTTGTTCTTTTGTCCTGGCAGCACGTTGTTGTTCTGGGCTAATGAGATCACACAGAAATACCACAGAAAAAGGATTCACATCAAGAGACATGTTCTGGTGGAGGCGTGGGGGTTGTTAGTCTTGATTCAGGGGGAGAGGAGAAGCCCACGCTTCATATACGCCTTCACATTCATACAAATCAGAGTACTGTGTCCCACTTGTGGACCAAAAGGGGAAGTTTTTTTTTTTTTTTGCTCAGCGAGCGACATTTCCTGGCTGGCTGACAGATTGACTGGTGAATTGCTGTCTGATGGAAAAGGGAAGAACGACAAAAAGTTTGATCAAGCCATCTCAGACTAATAGCCTCGCCTTGGGTCAGTCTGCACCGCGAGTCAGACGAAATGAACTTCTTTGAGGAGGCAATGCGACAAGTGCTGCTGGAGGTGTCGCATTACTTTAAAGGTGTTTCCTAACATTTTTTTCCAAGTGGCAGGGTGGTTTTAGAAGTTCGCTCCAAGAGGGAAGCATGTCGCGGGTGACACACATTACAGTTTTACACACAGCAACATACACATATTCCGGAAAGTGTCACGCAAAGTCTGAATGACACTTTCAAAACAATATGTCAAAAAATATTACACAATGAGAAAGAACTAACCCTTAAAATAATTTCAGAAAATGGTGAGATATAATTATAACAAAGTTACATGATATATAATGCAATTTAATCTTACGTAATTAATTCCACATAATGTAATAAGCACTATGCACAGGTGGAAGGTGCAATATTTTCTAAACTTTGAGTTAGGCACTTATAGTTTGCAGTATATCTGAGGAAAAGACATTGTACTTTCGACTCTAATAGATTTATCTGACATCTGAACTCAAAACTTACTTTCCAATTCCAATTTTCATTCAACACAAGGTTATGCTGCTCCCAGGCACAAGTATTGATTCTTTAAAGTGTAAAGATTTTTTCTAAAATGGCAGGATAAATATTATAGACTAAAGAGGATAAACATGTTAGAATTGCCCAAATGGGAGAGGAAAAAGCTTTACAACTTTTACTTAGGATGTGACAACCATAAAAGTGCAGCAACAGCGGTTCTCTCTGCAGGGTCGAAAGATCATGTCTTCTTAAGAGATGGCGTATGATAAATTCTAGAGACGGGGCACATGGGTATTATACTGAAATACTGAAATATCCCACCGTATAATATCCAGGAAAATAAAAAAGAGCTGCACTCTGCAGTCACCCTGTATGGGAGAATTTAGGATTTTGACCCAGCAGCCCTTGAAAGTAAGTATAGGGCTTTTAAGTAACAATTTCATCTTTCCAAACCCATTTGTCTTGGAGGCAGTGTAAATTGTGTGCAGGCTATGCGACTGTGAAAGTGTCAATCCGTGTGAATGCGCCTTCCCGTGTTTCTGCATGCAGCGCCTCTCTATTGCAGGCTGCAAAAAGTGAGTGATGGGAGATTTCTCTTTTGATTTGTGGGGTCAACATCTGCCGTATTATCATCTGTTCCATAATGAGCCGACAGTATTTGTCCTGTCATCAACCTATCAGTCAGGCATATCAGGCGTGAATCAGCCTAAATCCTCACTGTGGCAGCTGTGATCAGTCTCGAGAAGGTGACATCAGGTTTTGCTTTTCACTGACGAATGAAGAAAAAGACACATTATGACACCTGAACTGAATTTGCAGTTGAACTGTATTTTTACACGGTGCACAAGAACCAGTACAGTGTTCCAGCTACTCCAACAAAAGTGCACATTCTGTAAAGAAACCTGAGGCAAAGTGGTGATTTTTGCACTACTTTGCTGTGCGTGTACCTCCGACTTCTGTCCTGACGCGACACTTCCACCTAAATTTGCGTCAGCCCGCGCCGCATTATTCCTGAGCCACCTTGTTCGCCCCTTAATGTGAGTCAATGATACGGTGAGACCTTCACCAAGCTAAGGTTTCTCCGTCGCTGCCTTCATTTTCTCTGCTTATTTTTGTCCTCCTGCTGGCTTGTTTGTTGTGGTCTGTCCTTGTGCCTGTTTCCTGGCAGTGAGCAGCGGAGTCAGAGCGAGTGGAGAAATTGCAAGAAATGGGCTCCGAGTGCACTCGCGGTCTGACATCATTTCCATATGGACGTCTGGGGCCAATCAAGAAGCTGAATTGAAACAGGGGAAAGCTCAGGTGTCTGAAAGGCTTTCATAATAAAGGAAGGGAACTGGCACTCAGGCGATACGAGATACACAAATGGACAAGAATGCAGAGAGGGGAGGCTGCGCGCACACTTGCTAATGACTCGCAGAAGTCTTGCCAGCCCTCTCCTTATGTTACGGTTCTTTTGTCTCTCACCCTGTCACCCTCACTCCCACTCGCACACAAAACTACAGTAAAATGCTCCCTGACCCAGAAGTGCCAAGGAATGAGACTGCATTTAACTGCCATGGTGTATAATGCACTTTGATCACGTCTGATCAGAATTTGTGACACTTCTCGACTCTCTCTTTTGCCTGTTGGGGGATTTGAATAATAAAAAGGAACAATCTCTTAAAGGTGCTTTTAGTTTCTCCATTTCATCTGTTTTATATTTCAGTGAGAGGCACATCTCCATCTTTCCGCGACGCAAGTTCATTTGAATCAGGCGAGGCTTGAGGGGTTTCCAAACTGGGGGAGTCTTTCAAGGCGAGGTTACATCGGAGGCTGAGTCTTAATCATCAGCTTTTATTGCACACGTGTGTGTATAATGGCGGATCACTGCTTTTTTCCTCTTGATTTTTGTTGGGGTTTTCTTTTGTTGGGGTTTTCTTTTGTTTTTGTTTTTTTTACCATGTCCTACTTTGACACCAAACGACCACACACCTGTCAATCAACCCCGGGTACGTGCAAAGATGAAGACTGACTTTAGATGAGAGGCTGCAGCCACTCGGGCGGTCCCAAAGATGCCGATTTCTTTGAAAGTCAGAATCAGGAACACGTAACCTTTATGAGATCCTGACATGAGGACAATCAGCCCACCGATACCTCAGTGCTCTTTTTCCTTTTTGCCACTTCTTTCTCCCGCTTTGATAGAAACACCCACTGCAAGAATGGAAAAAAAAAGGCACTCTGTCTGACTTCTTTCTCCTCGCTCTCCTCTCCTCTCATGCACACATTCGCCACATATTTCTGACTGTGTCGGACACAAAAGCGAAAAGAGCAGAAAGGGGACAGAGGAGACGAAATAGAGGGTCCACATTTTGGGACATACATATGTATCCTGATATTTGGCTTTAATCAGGACTTGTTATAGGTCAACTCCATATCTCTCTGTCTCTGTAATTATATTGCGGAGGGGAAACGGTCATGCCACATTATTTCTGTGGTCATTTAAGAGAGAGAGAGAGAGAGAGAGAGAGAGAGAGAGAAAGAGAGTCTTTTGCAGGTCGTAACTGTGACCCAGTTAGTTTCTTGTCTGTTTTCTTTTTTTTTGTTTCGTTTTTTTTGTAGAACAGGGAAAGGTCGTGGCAAGGCATACTGAACCTACATGGCTGAAATGTCAGACAGTGCTACTTTCTTTTTACTTTCACCTATTTGGCTTAAAGGGAAACTAACTACCTGCAAAAAGGGGCCTAAATGGTTGCGCTGAATAAAAAGGAAACATTCAAAGTAATGCATCACTTGCTCTTTTTCCACAAGCAAAATAAAAACAGGTTATCTCTGTACCGCCCAATCTGCCCATAGTGCCATTCCCGATATACAGTATATTTTCAAAACCAGAAAAACAGCAGCAGCATTGTGAGAAATTGGTTGAAACAATCAGTGCTTTTTTTGGCAACCATTTTGGATTTAGTCTTAATTTTAGTCTCTGGACAAAAATGCTTATTAGTCATTTCTATATGTGATATTTTTAGTCCAGTTTTAGTTGATGAAAATGTAAAAAGGTTTTTGTATAGTTTTACTCAATTTAAGTGTAAAAAAGAAAACTGTATTAGTCTTTCAACAGATTAATTTAGGTCAATAAACATTGGAAACTGCTATCAAGGCTGACAGGTTGTATCAAGTGTTGCAATTCATAAAACAACAGTTAACCTTAATGCTTTTGTATAAAAACCAGATTGAGCTCTAGCCTTTCCCATTGATGGAGATATAGTGCTGCCGTGCTGTACTTCATTGCTGTTGGGCAGAAACCTTTTATCTCCATATTTAGTAGTTTGTGGCCACGTTTATCGCCGTCTCCCTCTACAATACGTTCTGTTTTTCTTTCTGCTGGATTATATTCAAAGTGTGTTCACAGATCATCTTGTCATTTCCGACCACCAAGCCCCAATCCACCAGACCACAGTCACAGCCCTGTTGGTCAATGAATAACCAGCTCACCTGAGCAGGTGTGCCTGTACAGCTCAACAGACCAATAATGCCAACATGTAGCTTTTCAACAAGATAAGACACATCATGCTGGGCAGTGTGTGACTCTGGACGAACAGTTAGCAGTTTTTACAGCCCAAATGACCCAGATAGACTTTCAGGAGTCCCATTGTAAAGGTACTCACACAGCACATCTGAATACAGATTATTAAATAAGACTCACTAAGTACAATAGAAAGTTCCACACAGACCTGCTGAAGCCAACACATCATGAACTTGACAAACTAACCCAAGCACACTTAACAGCATCCGACCACGGTGATGTAATACGCAGTATGCTAACATCATAGCAAATAAACTCATCCACAAAATATGCAGCAACACACACTCACAGTGGTTCATACTGCTCAGAACACAGACAACATTATCAAATGGTGCTTACCTTTAGAAGTACTATTCTTCTTTCTCGCTCTGGGTTGTCATAGTCCTAATTTTTTCACGAGCCGAGGCAGCTAGCTTGATGCTAACTGTGCTAACATTAGCACAACATCCTCCTCTTCTTCACTTCATTTTTTTCTTATCGGCGGTATTTTTTTTTTTATTGTAGATGCTTCTTTCTTCTCCTTTTTTCTTTCTTTTGGCGGCCCCGCGGAGCTATTGGCCATTATCCGTTTATCTTCGCTCTTTTTTTCGCACACTTTTTTCCCATATATTTCTCACAAGCTAACTGAAAGGAGGTCAGGTACAAATTAATCCCGCTGCTTTTAACCTTGACTTTACTAAAGAAAAACTGATCCAGGATCTGCGCCATGTAAACCACCTGTTCTCTAGGCCCGCCCACCCTGACCATTAGCCAATCAACACAGAGTATTTCCACTCGCTTAATGTCAATCACTGCTACTTCATTAATTTGATTGGATAATTACTTTTTTCTCATGGCTGAGGGCTCCTGCCCTGATTGCCCAAATGATCGATCCACCTACTGACATTTTTAACCAGTGTCTTCAACAAATACTCACACATGTCATCAGAAAGCCTTTTTTTTAAATGGGTCAAACCCTTTATTGTTTTTTTTTTTTGTGGATAGGACAGTGAGAGCAAGACAGGAAAGACACGCAACAACTGGGATTCGAACCAGGGTCCACTGCACCAAGACTCAAACCTCATATTTGTGCATACACTCTACCACTGAGCCACATCATCGGAGATTTAAGTCCACTCACCGTCTCGTTCTCGTCATGAAAAAAAGGGGCGTTAACTCAATAATTTTGTCATCGTCACCGTTGATGAAAACAACACTGGAAACAATATACTATCTCCAAAGCCTCCAAAGTATTAGCACGGGGGTCACAGAGCCTCTGTGTGGGAGCCGAGATGCTACTGTGTCAGAGTTTAGGGTAGAGTTAGCAGCTCTGTCCCGCCGTTTTATTTGATTTGACGTTTACGCTGCAGCATGTCTATAGCCAAAGCTGATGCCCAAGATAGCCTTAGTTGTCACACTCAAAACCTTTTCTCTGTGAAAGTCAAAGATACTGTCCAATAAATAATAAATCCTCTGTGTTGCTTGTCCAAGTGTGTTCTTCTTCTGTGGTAAGCATCCAAAATAAAAGTGTTATATCTCGAGCGAGGTAACATTTGACTCAGTTTTTCTTCATAATAATCTATGCTGTGAGTGTCACTCTTTGATTTCAGTGTCTGCATGGACTTTAGCTTTACATCTTGCATTTACTAATTAACATCTTTTTACAGGGTACTCATATTAACGCCGATCAGCAAAAGAGTCAGCCCTTTTCAGCCAATCATCGAGTTCACTCTATGCAGCATTAATTAATGTGCAACAGCTGACAAAATGGGCTTGGCAGCGATCATCATCTCAGCTGACAGTCGTCTGCTGGAGATGGGAAACCTGCTCTTGTTTACCTCAGTGTGAATCCAAAGACCTGTTGTCACTAGGTAAGATGCTAAAGGCAAATCTTTTATGAAGCATCAGAGAGAAACAAAAGCCGCACACCTCTTTACTATAAATATCATTCACAATTATCTATTAAAGGTTAAATTAAGGGTAAAATTAGGCACACAGATTGGTTAAACCTCTTTAAATTAAAGAATGACTTTTTAATCCTCTATAATCACAGTTGACATTCTGAATATAGAATCTATTAAAACAATGAAGGCGCCTCAACTGTGTTTCGACCACACATCCTGTAAGTCCCTCTCCCATCTGAAAGACTTAAATGAGTCTCTGGGGTCTCTGGGTTTGTCTCACACTCAACATATTCCACACTCTGCATAATCCCAGTGTGGATGAGATGGTCTGTTCACTTCCCATCATTTTCTTTTTCTTTTTTCTTTTCTTTCTTTTTTTTAAAGCAAGTCAATCCAGAACACTCAGCTGGAACGGATACAGGACATGGAGAGGTTATGGGAAATCATTTTTATAATCATTCTCCACTGAAACATTTATGAAAAAATATTTTTTTGGATGTGTTGGATTTGCGTGATGGCTACTCAAAGGCTCTTGAAAGTTTTTTGGCGATGACGATGACTGCTGTGTCCTCAACTCAAACATTAACAATAAGGTCAAGTAAAAACAAGAAAAGATACAGAGTGTGTCATTGAAGAAACGCTATGCTTTAAAGGACACATTTTTCAATATCACACCAGTTTTTGCAAACTCAAAGGACCAGGTAGACAATGTATTCACACACACTGACTAACACACATACACACACACACACATCTCAATTAAAGACAACCCTGGCCTAATCTTCACCCCTCTAATTAAGCCCTGGTGGATAATGCCTCCAATCTGCCAAGGGTTTCCACACCGACAACGCCACTGTTGCTAAGAGACGCCCCCGCCCACCACCCACAAGAAACATGGACACTTATACAGTCATTACCGACAACAGATTCTTCTTCATTTACCTGCACTGTTGTTTGGATTGCCTTGGCTCTTATTTTATTTCACTTTCATTTTGCTCTCCAGAGGCCATCACGCTGGGTTAGAGTGAATGAATCTGACCATGAAAGGGGCAAAAGATCAAAGAGAGAAAAATCAAGAATATTACATTATGTATTTTCTATTTTTTTTCTTTTTTTTTTTGATGGCAAGTGCATGGCAGTAGTCAACATCAAACGCACTCTGCAAAATAATTCATGCTGAATGCCTCCTTTGCTTCAGCAGTTAGGGAAAGAGGCACCATACAGTATAAGGTTTACACATTCGATTTAAGGCAGGTTTTAAGAGGTAAATTTCCCTCTGAAGTTCAACACAGTTGGTTTCCTGACTGCCAGGCAATTGTCCACAAAATGCTGTGTGCCATTTGGAGCATTGGAGGCGAGCGCAATCTTTCCCTCAATTGACGGCCATATTCCATGATGAATCTGATGAGGGTGGCGGCGCTTCCTGCATCTTTAACCCACCATGGGGCTCGATGTGAATTGTCATTGGATTATCCCACTGCCGTAAAAAGTGGACAGGAGGCACAGTTCAGGTGAGTTCATGCTGGGGGAGACACGACGGGGACAGGAGAGATTTTTGTTGGAAATGACATCCACTTGTCGAGTAAGTGGTTGTTCATCTGCGGCCATACTCCTCATTCAGACATCCAGCCTTGCCTGGACAATTTCAGGGCCCATTATGAAATCATATTTTGGCAACCAAAGGTAAATTGGAGTTTTTAGGTTGGCTGCCGGAATATAATAACTTTAATTACTTCCTTTTCTAACACATTTATTGTCGTGTCTGACCAGCGATATTTAATTTAATACTATCTAATCTTTCTTCCCCCATAAAATTGGGTTTGGTTTGTTCATTGCTTCAGGCCTGCGGCTAACATTTATTCTCATTATTACATTATTGATCTGTTGAATCAATTAATCATTTGGTCTAAAAAAAAAAAGAAAGAAAATTGCAAAAAATACCTATAACAACTTCCAGAGCACAAGTAGTATAATGCTGAAGACAGTATTTCACCTTCAATTTCATATTTCAGAGTGTCTGCATGCTTACATTTACTAATCAGCCCAACACACAAAGTGCTGACGCTTCCTGGTTTTGCAGATGACAAACCCAAACTGTTGGACAACTTGGGAATTTGACCTAATGATGGTGCTAGATAAAACCCTATGGAATAACCAGAATCATTACAGCACAGTAAGGGGGACATGAACGTCTGCTCCAGATTTCATCCATCCAGTATTGGCACCAGTAAATTGGCTCAACTGTCAATTTAATGGCGCCCGAGAGGAAAAGAAAGGCGACCAAAGTTAATAGATTTCATCTGTTGGATACCAGTAATCCATACAAAAAAAGTCACATTTATTATTTATTTTATTTCATTTAAAATGTTGTATTTATGAGCAGCAGCAGTTGAAGGATTTTTGGCATATTTGCTTGAAAAATGTTACTCATCATCAAAATTATCGAAAGCCAACTGTCAATTGACCAATGAATGAGCAGACTGAGTATGTTAGACCTGATGTTGGTTCGTGTTGCTCACATGTCAGACAGACTCTAGTCACAAGGTGCACTTCTCCATGAAAAGTGGCCTTCATGTGGCTGTGATCTAGTTTTTCAAAAGACTTCATTTGATCTTCACTCAGCTGTTTGGGATGAAGTCTCTCTTTTTTTTTCCTCACTCAACTGTCAAGTTCTTTTTTTTCGCCTTGACCACACACCGCATGGATACTGATGCAACATCACCTCCTTTGCCGCGCAGCAGTGGCAAGTTGATACTACTGATCCCCCATCTCGTCATGTGTCATCGTATCAATAATCCCATTTTAGTGAGTCTGACCTCTTTTTCATCTGTTTTCTTTGGTTTCTTGTGAAGGAGGGACAAAAAAAACATCTCTTGCCTCTGACTATTCATGTTGAGTGAATAAGTGAGCAATTCATCTCGACCTTGCCCAGAACAAACATGACAGTATCTCTGTTGCTTTTGGAGTAAACTCTGTTTCTTAGTGAATGACGCGGCTCTGCTGACCTCCTCCCCTCTCCGGCAGAGACAGAAAAAGATTGAGGAGAAAAATACACGACCTCTGGCTAGAAACTCCCTGCCGCGCTTGATGCAAGTTTCTGCTGACTGTTCGGAGTGCAGATCTCGGCGGCTCCCTCCATCCTCTAGTCAGACTGAGAGCCAGCACGAGACTGGTTGAGGAAGGATTATAGACAAAGCAAGACGGGCTTCTCAAATCGAGAACTGTCGATTCAGTCACTTTGGATATTATTTCTCCTTATCAGAGGGAGGGAGTGGAAGTTCTGGCTTGGTGAAGTTTTTGTGGACAATCTCCCTTTCCAACCAGTGCCGATCTGGATATTTGCAATGTCTTGCTAAAGATGTTAGCAGAACGCTACATTCACAAAGCTCTTTGTGCAATTAAAGTGTTTGTGGGGTTTTTTTTCTCCTTCAGATGTCTTGTTTAGCGTGACACTTTCATACAGTGCGTACTGTGTCCAGGATGTGCCTCATTTCAGGAGCATAAACAGACGATTGCTTGAGAAGAAAGCAATCAAACCCTTTTCAAAGAGTGATTACATAAATCTGGAGTACAACAGACCAGAGCCGTTACATGTGATGGGACATGGAACAGCAAATAGGTCAATAGAGAAGTATTCACCCACTGGAAGAGCTCTGATTAAATGAGCTAGAGAAAAAGGGAAAATGTATCCATTTTTTGGTACTAGGTGTTTTTCCATTCAACCTCCTGCCTGCACAGCATTTGTGTGTGTGCGTTACGTGCGTCCCCTGTGTGTAAATCATCAGCGGTGGTGTGTAATGCGGCCTAAGTTGTCTTAATCACAAGTGTTATAATCATGTGTAATGGGCCAATCACGGCGCTGACCCCGCCGCAGATGATGAAAGATACGACGCACATACAAAGATCAAAGACGCGTTCGAGTGATGTTGACTGAGCCATTTGCTGCCCCTGTTAACTTATTGTAATTTGCCCCCCAGTTACAAGCACGCACACTCTTTGTTTTGTGTCTTACACGCTGAAACACGACATTTCAGAGTATTTGCCTGACCGTGCAGATGCAAACACCCACACAGAAAAGGTGCAGGCTGATTTCTCTCTCTCTCTCCCTCTCTCTCTCTCTGTCAGTGCCTATATGTGAGATGTGTCTGCTTATGCGGGATCCTCCACCCGTTACAGGGATGGGAGCATTTGTAGCTCTGCAGCAACACTTTCCATTTTCAGAAAAACAAAACACTTTGGCTCCAAGACGGGAGGTAAAGAAGAAAAAAGCAAGAAAGAAAAAAAAAACAAAACAGAAAGAGACAGAGCTTCTGGGCCTTTTATATGGAATACAAATTAGATATAAAGCAAATACATAAAATGATGCATCATTTATGAATTATGTGCCAAACACTGATTTGTGACAATGCACTATGCAGTGGTTGCAGTCACAGGAGATCACAGGATATAGATGCTAGTGTTGAACCTGCTGTATATTGTAGTGCTGCAATATGAGAAAATTAAAGAATGAATAATTTATCACCCCACATTGATGGTTACACATTATAACCCCAGCTCCGAGTTCAACCCCATTGATTACAGGTGTTAGCTCTCTTAAGGGGCCTCTATCGGTTTCCAGTAAGTTGATGTTGCAACTCTCCCCCGGAGTTTACACTTCTCCTGCTGAGCTCATTGTGCAGGTTCATCAGTCAGGAAGGTGTCGGCGAATATTGACATGACGAGCTCAGAGGTGCCCCAACCATCCGAGTTCCAGCTTCTCAGTTTTTAAAGATCTCTTTGCCTTGTTTGAGAGCAATCTGAAGATCCTAAGGTTTCAGAGGCTGTCACGTCTGTGCCTGTCATATTTCATTATTTTCTGCTCAACAGTTGAAATAAATATCAGAATCATTAATAATAAAAAAATAATAATTGTTAAACGCTAACACTAACCATTCTGTCCTTGTGTTTCTTGAATGAGAATGTCCAGTGACTCATGGTATGAACCTACATTAATAACACATTGATGATGAGTTAGTTGTTGTAAATTAAAAGTAAAGGGTTAACTATTTGTTTCTAAGATTCAGGATTAGGTGCAGGAAAGTATATCCCTAAAACATGCCCATGAAGTCTGTCTGCTAGTTCCATGCTCTGGTACCATTTGGTAATTAGTGTCTACAGCACAAGCTGATTAGCATAAACACCTGTGTAGCAGATTAAATATCTCAAACATGTGCATTCACACATATATATTTGTGTGTATGTAAATATATACTACATACACACATGCACAGCTACACATGCCCACTGAAAGCAGTGTTCGGCACAGGGTCTGGGATGGATATTCATCACCATCTGCTGAGCAATCCAGGTGTCAAATGGACAATATTGATGATGCTTAACAGCTATGACTGCACTGCAAAAAAAAAAAAAAAAAAAAAAGGTAATTTCTCCAGCAAACGTTCACTCATGCATCTTTTCAACAAGCTGACATGACTGTCGCTGGATGCTAAGACTGTCACAGACGTCAGAGAAAGTGACAGTTCCATCAACACCTTTCACACGTGGGCTTCGATTGCCATCATCACCTGAAAGTATATACGGCCAATTTCAGACGTCATCAAAGTGAAATATTCATCTGGGAAAGTTTACTTTTCCCTTAAAGTTTGCTGACAAGGTGGAAAATGAGAGTTTGTTGACCTTTTTAACGGCTACTAAATGGTAACTGTGAAGAACAGTTTGGGATACACCCAGCGTCGGTGCTGCTGTTGAACTGGGCAGCCTTCATGCTGCCGCTCCCTGCTGGGAAGGAAAGGAAACTTTTGCTCTCTTACTGTCTATATGACGTCACAACATTTATTTTTCTATTGCCGAGCTAATTCGCCGCCAGCCCCACAGAGAGCAACATCTGACAATGTGATAATTAGATTGATTTAGAGCAAGTTGCGTTGCAGTTTGAGTTCCATCCAACCAGACGGTATTAACTTGGGAACATAAAAAAAGACGTGCCAACACCTTGTCATGGCCCTGCAAAGGCAGTGGGAAGTCTGCCTGCACTTAATAACCAGCAAAGTTGTGAAGAGAAAATTGAAATACACTCACCTCAGCGTTAACCCGTGTGGCCATGACATGACGGGAGTGAAATGTGTCTTTAATTGGATGCAGTGACACGTCTTCTGTTTCTTAACCCTTTGTCCCTCAACATGTGAATGTCAGCGCTCCAGAAAACTGCCAGTTCACAATATTTTAAAATGGCTGACAAATATGTATCATTATTTTACTTTCTTTCATAATGATACACTACCATTTCAGAGGAGAGAGTCATTTTTAACCTACTGACAGACAGCGAGCACTAATAGAGCTAGTGTTGGATTATTCATGATTTCACGGTCCCTTTGCCCTTTATCGGTGGACAGTGCTGCAGCCAGATAGCCACCTTTCCTGAAAAACAAAATAAGGAAGGTAGCGTAAATGATACGTGTGCAGGCTGAGAAAATGTCAGAACAATTATGGGTATTAAGGGTGAGCTGCAACCGAACTCGGTCCAAAGATGTCCAATGATAGTAGTTTTGGATTTAAAAAAAAAGAGAGAAAGGTTTTAGAACCACTATGACACGTTTAATTAATAATTAGCAGTTGAAAAAAATCAATGAGTGTAATGGAGAAGCAAGTCTGAAGAGAAGGAAATTCAGAACCCCTTAAAGATGCTTGAATGAAGCAATACAAGAAGGAAACATCACTTGAACAGAGATTCAGTCTTGACCTTGGAGACAAATGTGTCAGTTTCAAAGAGGAAAATTAAACATATGTAAGTATTCACAGCTTTTATCTGAGCATCTGACTGCATTCAGTGATCTTCTTCAACAACCACACACAGTATATGAGCTTTCATGAGCCATGTTCTCAGTTCTTTTGTGCAATGTTTTCCATTTTAAACCAAATCTTCAACTTTCTATGGTCTCATCCAGCAATTATAATATAATCAGTATAATCAGCCCAGCACTGTGTGCAAAAATTCTCGCTATGGACTCCCAAAGATTGAAATTAATCTCGTTCAACTAATCCTAATTTAAGATCTAGATCTAGATTAACATCTAGAGAGTGTAACAATATTCCTGTCATGGCGCTTATATTTTGGCAAAAGCTGATTTAATCTTACATTTTGCTGTTACTTTGAGCGCACAAAGTGAAATAAAACTGTGAATAAACAAAAGTCAGGTGGGTTTATTACAACACAACCTCCAACAATGTGGAGCTCACATTCTCACTCAGGCTCAGAGAGTGTGCAGCTCCCTGTTTTTGACAGGCACTCTGTGGTGCAGAGATGAGTAACAGCATCTCTAATGACATCTGTGAAGGAGCGTATTGATATTCATGTTTGCCTGATGTCAGGGACACGCCGAGAGATGCCGCTCACTATTGATTGCATGATGAAAGCGCCACACAGCCTTAGTGGCAAAAACCCCCATAAATAAATGAATACATAAAAAAATAAATAAAAGTCACGAGTAAAAAGCAGAGATGATGTACTTATTTTTTTGATCATTGCCTTAATGTATTCACTCACATTCACATGCTCAAGTGCCATGTCTTTCCTGCTTGTCTTGACGAGCATTTTCCTGAGAAGTGCTTCTTTTATTACCATATTAGTCCACATTATGATGAAAGAGTGTGTGTGCAATGCATATCGCAGAAAGTGTGAGCCCTCCTCGCTTACAGACCGCCTGCTGCAATCTCATCGTAATACAGGAAATGCATGCTGCCTCACACCCTGATAAAGCTCACACACACACACACACACACACACACACACACACTCACACACTCACACACACAGGCATCTGCCCAAGCACCTGTAGAGGTCTTTAAGCTTTGCCAGCTGCCTAGCCAGCCCAAGCTCACAGTGCCAGTGCCTGTCATAATCTACAATGGTGCCTCGCAGAGACGCATTTTAAGTTGGTCTAAGTCGTGTGTGTGTGTTTGTGTGTGTGCATGTGTGTATACAGGGCCGGTCTCATAAAAATAGTTACATACTTGCGCTTCGGAAAATCCTGTTCATTATGCAGCCCTCCTTTGAGGTAGAAGGCGAGTAATTACTTTTTCTTTAAAAAAACAGGGACTGAATCTTGCTTCCCCTATAGAAGCTAAGAGTAAACACTTAATCCAAGAGGCTTTGGCAAGGACGGAAAAAAAATAGAAAAAAAGAGCTATTCCTTGTCTTTGAAAGGGACTCTATCCTTTTGCTTCCGCTTCCTTGCTTTTGCTCTGTTATCACACAAAGACACACAGACAGTGGGGGGATCATGTTCGCATTCACTATCTTTCACTGCCACTTCTTCCCTCCACCCCACACCTCACCATCCACACCTCTTTATTATTCCCTGTTCTGTCCTCCTCTCATTTCGGTCGAGAAACTTTTCTCATCTGTCGGAGCCCCACCTCCTATTCTTGGTCCTGTTCTTCTGTCACCTCTGCGTGCGTCTCCTCTTTTCTCTGCCTCTCTGTTTGGTGCCCGTGTCCAGGCGGCGTTTCGCTTTCTATTTAGATCTCCGGCATCCCTCTTCTCCCTGCCGTCTTTTTTCATTCGCCCCCTGCTCCTCGTTACCCTCGGTGAGGAAACGTCACCCAGGAGCCACCCGAAAGTCAGCACGTTATATCAAACCGCTATCTGAGATATATTTCTGTTACATAACATAAATGAGAAATTCCAATTAGTGTGTTAAGGGAGACATCTAAGTTTAAGACAGTACATCCATTGTTTCAGGGATGACAACTATTCTATCGGTGTTTCGTTTTCTGGTCCCACTACAACTTGGTTTTCGCCTGAAAGCCATTCAGCCCTTTTCTCATTTCAAAGCTCGCTCACAGCATAACACACAAAGAAAGCATGCTATGATCTCTTATCAGCTTTCAGCTTTGGATATCCTAGGGAAAAAACACTCTAACTGTTAAAAAGTAAAATAATGATCAAAACCCAAAACTACCATTTGAGATTTGAAAGAACCCCCCACCCCCCTCCCAAAAAAAACAACACGTTAAAGTAATAGCTAAAAAAAAAAAAAAAACTGATTTAAATATTAACACTTCTGTTTAAAAATTGGAACCTCCATTGAAAAGCTGTGTTAAAGTGTTGATTAATTAAGCCCATTGTTACACTACTTTTGTTTCCAATAGTTTTTTTTAATACTACCACAGACAGAGACATTTTAAAGTTATTTGGTTGGACAAAGTTTTGGGAAGGGTCCACTTCAAATTTGAATCTCTTTTAAAGTCTGCGACCTCGTAACTCTTATGAATGACTTTGAAGTGTGCTTCTTTGACTTCTGGAGGGAAAAAAAATTGATAAATTCAGAATGTGCTTCATCAAAAATAGACCAGGTCTCCGTCTCAAGCACTCCTCCATACAACCCTCTATCATAATCGTGAAACTTGCTACCTTTGAGATCGCTAGAAAGTTTATTACTTTTTTTTCGCCAAGTTACAATCATTAATCTGGCAATATTGATTAAACATTTGAATAGATTAAAGAATCTTGCATTTCCTGAATCACAGAAGAAGTGATTGCTTCGCATATTTTACAACAAGTACAAACTAAGTTCCATTAGTCTCGAAAGGCCACATAATCCAAAAGGTTACCGCTTTAATCCAATAAGTCGTAAACATACAAAATGCCCTCTGTTGTGATTTCCGTGGATGTCCCGAGTCCAGTTACAAGCAAGACTATTTTTAAAAGAGCAGACAGATAGCGTCTTTCTCGGGGCACCTTTATTTGGCCAATGCTAAATCTGACTGACAACAACAAAGAGAGCACATTTACCAAACAGCGGCCAAGAGCTTCACTTTGTAATGATCAGCGCTCGGCTGATGGAGTGAATTAGCTAATAAAGTGATGGTTGTCATCGCAGCCAGCAAAAACAGAGGTTGCCTGACAGCCTCTTAGTCTCTAAACCTCCCTCCTCTGTGCCCATTGCCCCACCCCCCACCCCCCCCATAATCATGGCTGCCGGTGCTCTCCTTGCCAAAGGCTCCATTTCCCCAGCACTCTAACTGACCTCCCTTTGAATAGCACTGCTCAAATGTACCCTAAGATTAACACATACGCTCCTCCGCCACCTCACTACACCTCCCCTCATCATCCATCTATTATTTCCTCGCCACCCCGCGCCCGTTCTCCACCTTCCCATCTCTCCACTTGATCCCTCCATCCGCCGCTGCGACACCGCGCCGTCCTGAAGAAGTGAGCTTCCGGCAGAGCGCGCCTCGCGATTTTCGGCCAGGAGAGCTCGCCAAGAGCACTGGCCCGAGACCAGAGCAGCGATCCTGGGCGGCCCGTGCCCAGATTAGCCCCTCCTCAGAGTGGCACTGGAGCTCCCCTGTTCCCCGGGCTCCAGCTGGAGGAGAGGAGATTAGAGCGAGCGGGAGGAGCAGATTGAGACACCAGAGATTCCAAAAGCCGTTTTTAGACCGCCTGTGAAATTGGATAACAGATTACTCTCAAATGTCCTCCTAACACTTTATATTAAGTAGAACTAATGACATTAATCTAATAAATTGCCAAATACTTCAGTGGTGCTTTGAAGAGAGTGCAGGATGGATTCGGAGCCGGGTGTGTTTGGCATTTCGTCACCAGGCAGCACACACAGATGTGGTTTGTCTAAAATGTGGCTGGGTGTTTGTTCGTCTGAACTATTGTTAACGCTGCCCAAGACTAAATGAATGTGATCACTGCATGAAAATGTATCATATAAAAGGTGTTTCTTGTTGAACCAAATGCCCTGCTGAAAAGGAACTTGTTCCTCCAGTTGTTTATTTCTTTTTTCTTCTTCTTTTTCTATCTCATTTTTAGCAGAAAGAGCTCCAGTTGGCCTTTTGAACACTAACTGCAAGTTGTTGAACATAGTGTGACATCCGCAAGCTAAAGAAATATGGGACTTACATTTGTAATGGTGAACACAGACATGGCTCTAACCGAATTCTTATGTAGCCTTTGTATTGTAAAATGGCAAATAGGTTTTTAGCCATCACAGCTTTACAAGGTGATGTCATTGTTTCTGCTTGTTCCAATGACACAAAGTTTAAGATCACTGTCAGTATTGGTTAATCTATCAATTCTCATCTTGGTTGATTGGCTAATGGTTTGGCGCATGAAAAGTCAGGTGCGTGTGAATGCCAGTGAAAGGCGACACCATTATATGTTTTAAACATATTCAATTAAATACAACACAAGGAAAGGACAAGTAGCCAATCCTCCCACTTGTCAAGCATTTTTTGGCATTTACACAAATTATCTATCAAAACAGGCCCTGATTCCTTTCCTACTGATCCAGTAATAGATTAATCATCTCATTGTAAAAGCTAAAAAAAAAAAGTCATCTAATCCCCCCAAAAATTGCAACACGATTAAGTACAAATGAAAGCTGGTGAAAACCCTCCTACGATCTATGGCTGATTGTCAGAGCAGTCCTCCTTTTTTTTTGCTTATGTTATGTTGAAACTAAAAGCAAGAAATGTACAACACATGAGATTAAAAAAAAAAAGCAGATGATTTCATAATTAGCATAAGGTACGCCTCTCTCACAATCTAGATTTACCTGAATGTTTTAACCTCCGCGCAGTAGAGTAATTACAAGCTAAAGCCAAAAACACCTACTGCCCTCAAAAACACTTGTGATAGGTGACACAGAAAGCAGAAGCTGTGAACACGAGATACCAAGCTTTTCCGGCCTTCCACTTATTTTCCATTTATTCATATTTCATTCTCTCCAATTTTGTCAGTGCCACTGTGAGACACAAGTTGCATCAGGCCAAGAAAAGTAAGACTGACACGCATCAGCTCAGGCAACCGCTCACGCCGTCAATCTCGTGTCAGCCTCCGCAGTCTTCCTCCCTTCCACAAAAAAACTAATAGGAGGTGTCAGAGGGAACGCCTCCTCATTTTTCCGTGGGTAATAATGGCGTACTGGAGCGATCATGTCATGCTATGAAATTGGATTCTGCTCGGGTGTGTGTGTGTGCGTGCGTGACGCATCCCGGCTCTGTTTACAGAAAAGTCACTGATTCCAGGAGGTCCCGCGGGCCAAATCGATGCGGATTCTTTGGTGGGGCGAATCAATAGGGAGAGGTAAAGGTTAACCTGCCTCAGACTCCGTGATGGCTCTCTGCAAGTATCTAGCGACCCTTAACCTTTAGCGTGGCATCATTCACTGCGGCTCACAGCGGTGCGCCCCTGTTTAACCAATCGCAACCGCCTCTCCCTTGAGGTGGGACTAACTCTGCTAGCTTTTACTATCTGTGGCATTATAGTTATGGTATCATCCACCCTCTGACACATACTTCTTATTTCCAAATTTGGCACCATTTCTGACAAATGTTTTATCATTATTGCATTATGAGGGCTCTGCCGCTGATTGCTGGTAATATTTGTGATGTAGGAATGAAATTGCTGCAGTAGCTCACCTGTGGTAAGAGCATCAGATAAATGGCTAAAATGTGAGATCTAAAAGTCTAAATCTGCTTGATGGATCTCATAATGCGGGAGATTATTTTACGGCATTAATCACAAGCTGGGCTTTTGACAAGAAATTCTACTTTTACTACAATCGTACAAGGAGAGAAGGAGATGAAGAGACGGGAGGGGTAGCAATCGAAGGCGCGAGCCTTCCTGTATAAACTGCGGCACTGTTGCACTTAAGGTGACTCAAGTGCTGCACTAATAATAATACAGCAAGATCCTCGATGTTCTCTCTCGCAATTCACTGAGGGGACGAGTGCACTGTGTGGATTCAACAAGACAGACTGATTGGTCAAAGACTAATTCTTTCATTAACATGAAGCATTGAAAGTAATCTGAAAGACAAGCTTGAAAAGCGTGAAAAGCTTTGATCGCTGTCAATTAGAAGAGGTAGAAGCTATGTATATGACCTGAATGCAGCTGGTCATTTTTGAGAGTGGGAAGTTGTTAAGGGATTATGTTGGCAGCTTGCAGGAACCTCCATACACGGTAGACCCACCTTGTTGACAACATCTCCTGACAGTATGTCTCCCATATCAGGGACCCGATCCTCCAAACGTGGGTCGTGAAGGTGGGTCGGGGGAGACTGCCGGTCATTTTCCATTTTCAACTGAGAGTTAGTGACCACAACCTTAACTAACATTCATTCTTGTAATTGCTCTCCTAACCTCAGTAAAAGTGCTCATTTCAAGCCAAGCCACAATGTTTACCCAATCTAAACAGATTAGATTATGTATTTACTTTCTCATAAACCTGTGATTTTTGTGCCTAAATGTAACCACATCTGAACCACAGCTTCCTCATGTCATGCAACAGGCCTGCTCCTCCTCCCAAAGACAGATTTGTGGTGGTTTGGTGAACAAAAGAGAATTGAAACTTTGAGCCCTTCCAGAGGACATAGACGATCAACATGCTGTTTAATTAATTTTAGAGACTTTGTTGGAGGACAGTCTAGCCTCAGGGGCACCAAAGAGGATATCTGCATGTTTCCCATCAACGCAAAACGTAGAAAATTTCTAATGGGATTATGGGATGCTTTTAGATAAAAGAATGCGTCTTTTGTGTAAAATTCGAGCAAATCAGTTCTGACATCCCAGCATTACATTTCCACCAAAGAATTTCTCTAATGCATGATAGGTATTGGCCGTATCATGCATTTGAATGATAGTCAAGCGGGATACAACACAGTGTTTTGAATGATGAACAGAGGGACACTGATCTGAGTGGTGGAATGAGAGTTCAGGAGAGCTTTTGAAGTTTAGTTTCAAAGGAACTGAGAATTGTTGCAGTTATGGCCAGACTCAAAGTATTAATGTAAAATCTGATGCTGAGTGAAAGCATAAAATGATAAATTCATGACCTGCTGTTACACTCTTTTAAACATTTTTCCTATATTTTAGTTATTCAGCCTTCACCGATGTGATTCAGGTCGAGCAGCCTTTTCAGCTGTCTCGATTAAACAATAAAGTTTAGTCAGAAGCGAGGGTATAATCGACTGCATGTAGAGACTCTCATTACAACACGTTGCTTCACGTGGCTGGAGCTAAATAAGGACGCTGACATTAATACCAGAAATGCTGTCAGTGCTGCTGCAGAGTAGCCGGGAACATGCTGAGCGTAAGTGGTGGAAAAACCCGACTGGAGTCTGTGCTTTAGGAAAGCATCTATTTCTGTGGACGTGCAGGTATAACACAAAGCTGTGCCAATCAGCCACAGCGCTACCCGTTTTCTTAGAGTCTGAATGTCATAAGGTTTGCAGAGCGCACACGTGGGAACGCTAAACTCCCAAAGTCATAGCAGTTTAATCTTATCAAATGTTTGTGACCCGCCTCCTCTGTCAGAACGGTGCTAGGTGACATCAAACGCATGGAAAAAAAAAAACAGGATTTTACGCATTGAGAAAAGGAGCAAAGAAATCTCAGCATTAAAACCGCATTTAGCTGTTTATCAAAGAAGAGTAACACTCTTGCTTCTCGGAATATGTTTGATCGTCACCCTGCACCTTCCTTGGATATGCGAGTACAAATCTTTCAACCGACTACAGTCATTTCTTTTTGATTTGCTTGCATTCACCCCAGGTGTATGTGCTGTAACTCGAGGACCTGCTGTATGTGCACAATTAATTTTCCCTCTGAGTTTGCCAAAGAACACAAAAAAGTACAGCAGAGGCGAAGAACAGGGGCTGTGATGTCTTAATCAAAGACCGCTGGAAAGAGAATTTGCCTGAATATTTCTCTACTGATCCAGAGCGAAAAAGAAGAAAAGCAAATTGTTCCATTGTTTGTAAGGCACAAGTACGTGCTGGCTGTCAAGGTCAGGAAGATAGAAAATATTAGACATTTAAGGAGGCGTGCGGCGCATGCATGATTCCTGGCTCAGGCTCCGTTTTTACTGATGCAATCAATGACTCGGAGAAGGTTTTTGGATGCAAGGTTTACGTGGCGAGCAGCCCTTAAAAGAACTGTGACGCACCGCACAAAACCTTGACTTTTAAAAAAGCCAATTATTTAAAAAGGAGCATGTGGGTCCGCTCGTGTGGGAGAGAGTATGAGAAAGAAACAGGGGGTTAAGAATATGTGTGGAAAAGCAAAAAGCAGCTCCAGCCATGCAATCAGAGAAAATGACACATGACATTTCGAACTCAATTTGTTCCATATAGCAATCCTCGCTGTAAATTACCAAACCAATCACCCGTGACCACTTCTTTCTCCTCCTTTCCTCTTTGCAGGCTACACGTGCACGCGAAGAGGGAGAGACCCCTCCCAGCATGACCTCTCTGTGAAATCGGTTACATATTTCAAGGGCAAATGCCACATGTGACCTTGGGACGCTCCCCGTGCATGCAAGGTGAAATTAAATCAATGGGTTGAAAGCTAATGGAGCCGCTCAGAAGATTCCAGGGAAGTGGCGTTAATACAGCTGGCCTTTCGCTTGACACCTTTTATCTCCAGTGGGGCTCATCCCAGTTTTATTTCTGGTAACATCTCCACTTTTTTTTTAACCAGGCTTCCTATAGATTAAATAAAACTCCTGAACTCACGTGATCTGGGCCCATTTATTTTTACTTTCTCTAACGATGATGGAATTTTAATGGGACCAAACAAAATCAGCCCATTGGTTGCCTCACCTGACAGATGTGCGACATCTGGATCAAAAATAAGCAAAGGATCATTTGATTACTTCAGGAGCGCAGTGAAAACCGTCCTCTATTAATCGAAACATTTGACTTGGAAATGTTTTGCTTTAGTAACCAATGATCTGGCTACGGTTTCTGCCTTTAAGAGTTACCGTGTGCGATTCGAACGGAAGAATGTGCGAAGAGCAACTGCAGTTCATAACAGCACCCATAATTAGACTGGAACTGCTCAAACTCCAAGACGGCCGCGCAAAAATTTCTGACATGCCAGAAATCCAACAAATCTTCCGAGAGCCAGAGCGCTTATCCTTCAGGTAATTAATCACGAGACCCTCCTCACAGTAAACGATTCTGGATTAAACTGGGCTTACTCCACACAGCATCTGCCCATCTTCACTGGCTCTAAATAGCCAACTGACTCAGGTAGAAAATTATGTTTTTAATAAAATATTACCTCTCATTGCAGGATGTGAAGGCTGGCGGTGGACTTCCTCTGGATTCCACTTGGCTCAATCTGTCCCTGCCTCAAAACTGTGGTAGCTAATAGCAGTTATAGTTAGTTATAAGTCAGGCAAATCTCTCAGCAGCTCAAACAAGTGGGAGAGATGAATTAGAGAGCAAACTTTTCTGCTTCGCCTCTGCTATAACTGATTATTACAGAGCATGTCCCTCCATTTGGTAGCTCCTAATGGTAGAATCTCGTTATCTGCATGAGATAGTCCCGTTTTTCAAACAGGCACAATGATGCCAACCTTGCAATTATTTTTTTTTTTTGCGCACATCTGTTGCGCACTCACACAGGTTTTGAGTTTAGGTGGTCCAGTAATCTTTTAGTCTTTTTTTTGGTGTATTTCTCCACCAAAAAAAAAAGCAAAAAGAAACTTAAGCCAACCCCAGCTTGAACAAAAATTGGCCCCATCACCCCGTCACAATTCATTAAAGGCAGATATTTATGCTTTGTGCTGCATATCAAGATCTAAAAGCTTTTATCTGGAATCATGTGTGATGGTGGAGCTCCATACTTTCCTGTGCATGACTGCGCTGATGGCGATATCAAAGTGAGAGACATGCTTTGCCCCGTCCTTGATCTCTCTTTGCCGAGAGGATTGAGTCATCCCTTATGACACGTAAGAGACTATAAAATGTAGGGACAAGGCGTCTGTGTCAATAATTAATGGATGTGTCCATTTAGTGCAAGAGTGATAAGATGTTGTAACCCCTTTCATCTGTCTTGTTTGTTCTCTCCATCTGCTCCGTATGCTGCTTTTCTTTAAATCACAGAGGTCGAGTTTTATTAGAGGAATTAGCTGGAAGCGGAGAGAGGAGGCTCGGCTCGCTCTGCCCGAGAGCAACCAGCCTCTGACAGTAAGACTCAATATTTAACACCTCGCCAGTCATCTGAGGGATGGATCACATCAAACTGAAGTGGGAGACAGAAAAAGAAATGAGAATGAAACAAAGCCGGGAGAGGCAGACGCTTGTCTGTTGAAATTTTTCGAACCGGAGCTGCTAACGAAAGAAGTCAAAACACAGCCCAGATGGAGGAGCAAACCCGTGTGTGTCTCAGGCGAGGGGTGAAAACTGCACGGCCGCGCGAGAGCCCGCGAAAATCGACTTCTGGCGCGCTGGAGACTCGCTGCGTTCATACAACTACATCGCGCCGGAGCTGGTGTATGAAAGAGCCGTCGAGCCGCGATGAAGCCAGCCATGAAATTGATCAGAACATAGGGGCTTTAAGAGCTCTTTACACGCGAAGCAAACCCCCCAGCATGCACTTGTGAGCACCTATGCAGTCAGGGAGACAAGAGAATGCCTTCGAAGATGAAGAAGGGGACCTGAGGATATTAGTAAAGCAATGAGAGCTGACCTTCCACGCTCAGAAAGCAATATCCAAGTGACACAGAGCAGAATGTAAATCAACAGCCTTGGTAATAACTAGGCAGCTTCAGCCGCGTGCTGTTTAGCTTACATGGACATTTCCATTTATTCAGGCGTCTTTTGTATGACTGATTTGGCTGCATTTACCGCCGTCTGCATCCAGAAACATTTAGGAGCTAATGAAAGTGCAATATACCCAATGATTGACCGTATGTATGTGTGTGTGTGTGCGCGCACGCGGTGGGGAGTGGGAGCTCTTGTGTATGTCTGGTTTTCTGATTTGTGTGCAGGAAAAGATGAAGGATTAAAACGTTAATCTGAATGCAAATGTAACAGATGGTTTTACCCGATTGATGTCATGTTGACTTAAAATCAAGGGAACCATTTACACGTCTCTCTCGATCAATTTCTCTTTGTTTCCTGCAACCTATCCCTCTAAATATCTTTGCTTGCCCTCGGAGACCTGCTGCATTTGGCAAATCAATATTTTCCATTGACTGTGATCACTCACAAGACATGTATGAATGCATTTGAATTAGTCTATATGAGAATCTGTATGTATATTTGATATACATATATATACATATACAGCGATATACATATATGTGTATATATATATATATATATATATACATATATATATATATATATCTATATACACACACACACACACGTATATATTTATTTATATATATATATATATATATATATATATATATATATATATATTTATTT
>JAOXYL010000048.1:7202604-7214025 GCA_028564955.1 Terapon puta
ATATTGTTTCATCAAAGTACAGCAGTGATGGTTCCACTTCTAAGATTAAGCCACAAGGACAAAATAAGAGCAGCCATGAGCACATCATTAAAGTACACGAGGCAATGAAACATATGCTTTGAAGATTTCCACTCTAAAATAAAAGCATGAAACTAGACAGAAAAAAGTAATTGTTCGAGGTCAGAAAAAGATGTAGTTTTACTGACAGAATTTATGTTTCTATGTGTATGAAATGTCAGTGCTGAATAATTGGTGGCTAATTAGTTGTCACAACTCATTTGTGACTCCCAGCCCACTATTTCACCAACCATTACACATCCCTTCCTCTTCATGTGTCACTGGCCAAACTTCACAACATTACCGAAGTACAAATGTGATTTAACTGTTGCTCATTAGCATTGTGGCTGTGTGATGGACGATTAATCGGGGGCGTCGCTGGCTCTTTTCATTCAGCATCAAAAAAAAAAAAAGAAATCTTTAAAAATAAATCTGTAAAAGTTGTTGGACATAAAATGTTAATTGCCATAACCCACAGTTTCCCTTCAACCCACAGACTCCCTTCAATCAAATTAGTCCTGACTAATCAAGCTATTAAAAAAAATGGTTGCTTTTTTTTTTACCACCACAGAAGGATCTTTTTAATGCATTTATATTAATCCATTATTTCTATCTCGTTCAATTATTCTGTCACTGGCCCCAGTGGCACTGTTGTGGCAAATTAAAGGCAGTTTGCAAAAAGACACATGCACACTTTAGCAATGTTGACAACAGTGACATATCTTCATTAAAATAATAACGCGCTGTTTATGCACCAATTCATTGACATGCACACATGCTCTGTTTATCAGAGGGTGTCTTTGGCAATAATGTGATTATTTGCAAGTGTAATGCAGCACTGAATACGATGTGGTGAAGGGTGGGGGGTGTGCGCATGCCGTTTGAAAAAAAAAAGGATGAAAAGAGAAACAGAGGGAGGAGGAGTAAAGTGCTGATTGGATAATTGAGCATTTCTTTTTGGAGCTAAGCCACAACAATAACTGTTCAAACACACCGAGCAGGGTCCAACCCTCCTAAGGGACGGGACAATGATTGTTTATGGACGATTAGGCAAATTGCTAACTAAAAATATGTGTGTTTAGGAACAAACAAAAAGTGGAAGAAGACTAATGGAGTTGTTAGGCCATGCTTTCCGATGGCAAGTTCCCTTTAACGATCCTAAGAGTATTAAATGGACCCGGAGACAAATGTTTTAAAGATAGCGGGTCAGCCCACAACTCCGGCTTCCGCATCTTTCTTGCCAACATTTACTTAATGATGAGGTTGGCATTATTTAAAACAAAGTTCACATGAGGTTCTCCGTTTGGCCTGGAGGCTGTTTCAGTGGGAAGAGCAGCTTATTGTTTGTTGGCAAAAAAAAAAAGACCACTGAGTGAATCCCAAAGTAATTTCCATTGGCCTGGCATCACTGCAAAAAGCCTCCATGAAAAAGGTCATCATGTTCAGCGAAACTCATATATATGTAACACACATTCTTTGAATCATGGAGTGTATAAATGCTTCAAACACACAGTGACTGCAGTCCATTAAGACACTAAAATGCATTAAATGCATCTGAGTCAGGACTGTCAGTCTCATAAATATCACATTATGGGTGGACTTGTCAAATACCAAGGCCAGATTAATCATCCCAGTGATCAATATTATTTTCATCAGCACTTAGAGGAATATTCTGACATTTAGGGAAACATGCTTGTTCGCATTTAGGTGGAGAGTTTGCTGAGAAGGTTAAACATGGAGCAGCTGGTTAGCTTAGCTTAGCACAAAGACTGACAATGGGGGGAGGAAGAAAAAAAAATGTGCCAGCAACGCCTCTGAAACCCACTAATTAAGTTCAGACACACTTAAATGGATTTACAGTGGGCGGGAAAAGTACCCTTTTGTTTCAGTGATTTCCCCTCCTCAGCCTGCCTGCTATGTCAGATGACACTTCAAGCAAATGGCAGAGGGAAATAAAACAAATCACATGCTTGGGAAGTCTAGAGAAGTCCCCGCGAACAGACAAACGAAACAAAAACGAGACGTTCAAGGCCCGAGAATGAGCAGAGGCGGCCGTTCATTTTTTAATCAGTGTTTCAAAAAGGCACAGAGGTGTCCACTGTGTCACCGTGGCCACTGATCACGGGGCAGGTATTTTCCTCCTGCTCGCAGTCAGGGCGCAGAAACAGCGAGAGAGAGAGAGAGAAAGGGTGGCGAGTGTTACATTATTGAGGTTGCTGTGAAACTATCTGGTTCAAGTGACCTTCGCTGAAAAAAAAGGTGGGGGGGCACGTTGTCAGACATAAAAATGTACAAGACAAAGAGAGGTGCAGTATCTCTGTCTGGAGCTGAAGAAAACATTATATGGGCATTTCCTTCAAGGAGTCACTCCACATTCTGGGAATTACAGATATTTGCTTTGCCGTGCGCTGCTTTGCTTTCTTGCTGAGATTTAAATGAAGATGCTGATACCCTCAGTAGCTAAAAAGTCTTATTCACCGTTCAGATTGCTGCGGGGAGGATAGGGTTTATAGGTACTTGTCAGACTTGCTTCGTCCAACCCGACGTCCTTTTCTCCCCTCTGTCTTTATTTTGTTCGCCAGTTTTAGTCACCTAGCCTCATGGAAGACTCTGCACTGACTCGGTGACTCGCTCCCGTAGCGCCTTATTTTGCAGTGCACTAACAAGAAAGCGAATGAGCATGTGAAACGTCTTCATATTCCATCGACGAGAGTGCTGTCAGACGTGTCAAGTGCCGAGATTGTTTTCATTGAGCGACACTGACACAGTGATCACAGCGATGCAATGCACGCAAGCGGCTAATAAAATGAGCTTCTTGCACGTGGCACGTTGCGGTGAAGGATTCCCACTTACCTCGGATGATGGAAATAAGAGAAATAGGTGCCGCCACATTTTAAAAACCATACCTTCACACTGACTTACATTTGTCACAGCTGGAGAATAAAGGCAACAGGGAGGGGACGCAAAAGCAGACAAAAGCAGGAAGACAAAATAAGAGTTGTTTTTTTTTTTCAGTCCAAACAGGCAGAATATTTTAAGGGGACAGGCAGAGAATCCAGCATCCATATACACAGAGCGAGAGATGAAGGAACGGGATGGAGAGGCGGGAGCGGCTTGATCTGGAATAGAAGGAGAGCAGCCTGAGAGAAGACGGAGGGGGCCTGGGTAAAAGTGGAGATGCGGCTGAAGAGATAACAGAGAGGCAGACAGTGTGCGTCTCCAGAGGCTTGTGTGAGGGCTATTCTTAAAAAGGCCAGCTTCTGGATTATCCAGATCATGAGCCAGGGGGTGTGCTGGGGTAATGTTATAAGAATGACATGCAGTATTAATGGATGTGGGCGGCAGGGCGTCTTATATGTGAGGTGGCTCTAGATGTGAAGGGGCAGCGAGAGCTTGTGATCCTTCAAATTGAGTTTTTTTTTTTCTTTTATCTTTTTAGGGGGTGGAGGGGGGGAAGTTGGCATTGGAGGAAGTAAATCCTTTTGCCAGTCGCTCAAATAAGGCACTGAGGGCTCTGCGAAAGAGTGACGCAGAGACGTACGGCACCTTTGTTTCAGAATAAAGAAAGAGAAAGAAAGAAAAAGCAGACGGGCGGCGACGCTCTCAAAAAAAAACCCCAACGGACTAATCTGCGAGCGGTGCAGTCGTAACAGTAATGACGAAGCGCTCACTCTGGGCGAGCACATTCCTATAGGCGCACTCAATATTGTGGCATTTTGACAAACAGCCTGCCAGAGTTGCTCGGTCCACAGAGAGGGGACAGGAGCCGGCGGAAAGTGCTCAGAGGCAGCGCTCTCCTCTGGGGACGAAATCTGCTCAGTGTCCTGGAAGGCTGCACAACTTCAAGGACGAGCCTCCGTCTGAGCACAATGGCTGCTCCCTGTCAGGCCGAACTTTCGACACTGTTATGAACAAATCCGCGACCCGAAATGAGAGTTTTTCTGCCGGGGCGGGATGGTGATAAGCTGATGAGGTAGTTATCAGAAAATGGACTAGAATTACGGGCTTTTCGTTGGATTGGGGATTTTTTTTACACGAGCCGCTAATCTCTCAGATGACCTGAATGCGCCGCGTACGTGTATGTTTGTGTGTGGGGAGCGTCGCCCCCATTGATCGAACAATTCGTTTCTGATTTGGAAAAAAATGAAAGGGCACGCTGGTCACGACAAAACAGAGTAGAGACACAACGGATATGCGGAAAGCAAAACATTTATTTTTGGTCTAGAGAAATTCTATGAAAATCTATTTTTGGTTTGGAGAAATGGGGAAAGAAGCAAAGAGAGAAATACAAAAAAAAATCATCATTTTTAATTCAATTGGAAGGTTTTAGCAAATGTGTTTTTGCTATTTCCACAGCCTGCTCATTGTCATTTGCAGATTTGAAGTATTTACATCTCATTAATTAAGCTCCAGGTTTTAGACGTAAATATTCGGGCAGATGAGGATAAAGATTCTGAAGTTTGATGATTTTCATGCAAAACTAACAAAGTGTGTCATTCCTCCTTCAAAAAAAAAAAGAGAAAAACTGCAAACTTTAACAACAGTAATGATCTTCAGGCTTTCGCTACTCAGTGAAAGATTTGAATATTCTTTCTCGCTCTGAAGAAAAAAGAAAATCAAATGTGATGAAAATTCCTCTCATCAGACTGGGGGTTAATCTAAATATCAAAACAAGTTCTGATGAAACAGGAAAAAAAAGAGTTGCTTTTTGACAGCCGAATCCCCATCTCACCCCCACCCCGCCCCACCCACCCCCTTCTCAGTCCTGGTCGATGCAGATCATTCCTGCTGAGTGCAGATATTTGCGCTTGTTTGTTATGGTTGAAGTGTATCACTCACTGAGGCTCGGCTGCGCTGCATCACATGAATTAATGATGAACGGAGGAAGAGATAGGAAGAGGGAAAAGGGAGAGGGCAGGCAGCTGCAGAGAGACGACAGAGAGATGGACAGGGAGAGAGAAACATGAGTCAGAGATTAGTCAGAGACATTAGGAGAGGCTCATTTTGAGAGGCAAAATGAGAAAAGGGATCGGGGAGAGAACGAGACAGATAGAGAGGGGAAGGAGCGAGAGAACGGGAGCGAGAGATAGCGTGGAAAAGAGAGAGGGAGCAGCCACTGTGTAGATTAGACACATGGTCTTATCTCGCCTGGTTGTTTTGTGGCGGAATAATCATGGAACTCATTTGATTACAAGTGTCTCATTGAAAAACATGGGTTTTCATAAGTGTGCAGCCAAATGCTTCAATCACAACCGCGTGGCGTTTTGCAACTGCGGGGTTGTAATGAGGACTAACTTTGCATGCGGATGATTCATCTCGTCTGACGTAGCGCGGGGCGGTCTGACGCTCTCGAGCGATTCGTTTCTTTTGGAGCCTGTCCCAAGAAATGAGTCAAATTTTGGGGGTTTTGAGCAATGGTAGCGGCGTGCAAGCGTCGTTTCTTCATCTTTGGTGGCGTTTAGCCAGTACTCCAACACATGCTAACACAATACGGCATGCTAACTATAAGCATGGTAAACGTTATACATGCCAAAAGTCTGCATGCAAGCCTTCTGATGCTCATCACTCATGTGACCTCATAGAAACACCAGCGTGGTTGCAGACTTTTTTGGATTTTGCTTATCTATTCACATTACATCAGACATTCGAAATGTTAGGTGCCAACAAAGGTCAGAGGATCCTCATTTTATTCTTGTAGTAATTTAAAGAACTTTGAAATTTGTGGGTTGGTGTCTATGAGTGTCTATGAGTGCAGACATACAAGTGTCGGTTTGGCGCCCAAAATGTGTCACTTCATGGACACCTACATCCACACCGGCAACGCCTGCACCAGATCAGGTCACCATTTTGATTTCTATAACCACATGACCACATTAACGGTGAGTGGATCACTATTCTGATTTCGTTATTCTGTCTTATTTTGTATTTTTTAAGCAAAGAAAGTTTGAAAAAGGTCCAAACCCCACCTGGTTACATGAATGTGCGTAAAAAGTTATACCAGCCAAGTGATGCCGAAACGCCTCTGAAAAATACCTGAAGTTTGTCTGAGGTGAGCAGCAGTTCCACCATTCAGCACCACCGTCACATTGAGACCATTCAGCATGTGCTCATTCAGAAAGCGTTATCTTGATCGAGCTTTGCACAGAATGCCTCGTGGCACAAGCGTCCCTGCGTGACCTAAAATTCACGGTGCCCAAAAAGATCTTGTTTAATTATTCAATGAAATATCAGCCAATTCAGAACCAAACCTCACTGCACTTTTCATGAACCGTGGCCATGTTCTCACCCCTCCCCATAACTGTGACTGCTCCTGGGAGAAGAGAAGATTTCCTGTCTCACTTTGCAAAGAGGTAAAAAAAACCATTAGCCTCTAGATAGAGCCCAATCATTTTTCCTGTTCAAGTACTATTGTCTCGTTCAGCAATTTTGAGCCATTTTCTCCACTAAGACTGGTGGAAATAATTTCTTATATCAAACTGTTCACCTTTTCCTTGGGCATGATTCATCGGAACTTTCTGACTTTACCTATTCACCGTGGACAAAACACATTAACGTCACCATTTTGTGACTGAATGTGCCATTTTTTTCGCCAAAAGCTGACACAGAGCAGGTCGGTGCTGGAAATTTAATCTAATTTAACAATGTACTTACTAAGAATAAGAGGAAAACTGAGATTTGTTGTTATCTTCATTACCTCATTTATGCCTCATACACCACTGTCTATGTTAAATCCATTCTGATAAACTCTGAGTCACGATGAGACAATGTTGTATTTAAACTGTGTTTTAATATGATCATGGCAATATCTTAAAGCAAACTCTTGGATTTCTTGAGTGACATGACATTTCGGGAATGTCATTCAGTGTAAATGTTTTGAAATCTCGTTATAACACAACTAATGAGAAAGCACTTGTGGTAAAGGTCACTTGTGTTGGTAATACTGCGGAGGTTTGGGTTCGAGGATCACAGATACCACCCAGATCCCAGCACAGGGACTTTAAGCCAAGCCCCTCTGTAACTCAACTCAATTTGTTGAAAATAAACTTTATCTTATTTGATCATTTTGTCAAAACGTACTGATAGGAAAGAAAGGAGTGCCATATTAGTCGGGTAGGGTTCTTTCATTCGTAAGTATTTACATTAAACCCTCACAACTGGAGATCACTGGATTCATTTTGAGGTCTTTGTAGTTTTGAAACAAATGTATTGACAAAACATGATGGTACAGTATAAAAGGAATGGAGAAATAAATTGCATTTCTTGATAAAAAAACACACCTCTTGTCGAGTGAAGGGCTTTTCTAGTCTATTCTATTGGGGGAAAAGAATTATACATAATAAAAATTTTGCCATTTTAGAGTAAAAGTTCATTCTTGGTCTAAGGAATGGTAGTTTGATAAGTGTGGCCAATGATTCACTTTCAACCACATCGCACGCGTCTAGGTCAGTGAATCGACGTTGTCAGGAGATGTTCAGATGCATTCAGAGGACTAAGATGACTGGATTACTGTGGATTTTGTGGTGATAAAAAACAGCTGCAGGCTCATATTCTGTTGACCGACCGATCTCCCTGTCATTTCAGCCCCAATGGAAAAGAAGCATGTTTGCTGTTAAGGTGAGCAGAACGGCTATTTTTAACCTCGCAAACCACTCCGAGGCGGCTTTGCAACGGCGCCGTCGTTCACAGCGGGAACTGCTTTGCCTGATCAGCCTCGACACATCAAGCAACAAACAACACGCCCGCAACCGAGGGAAACAGATCTAACAATGACACGTCAAAGAGTCGCAGGTATTCTACCATTTCTTCTGATTCCCAGAAGAGCTGCGCTGCCAGCACTGAAGAGGTTGTCGCTTTTGTCGGCGGCATCTGCAGAATCCCTTCTTTCACAGTTGCGGGCGTGCATCTAAGTTTGAGTGTGTGCTTTACCGTGAGCGCTGCCATAAGGCCTGGTCCTTTCCACTAATCATGGCAGCAGGGATCTATTACCTCGAAGCCTGCTGGGAAAAACACTCTGCTCAAGACGCACTGCTCATCTGCCAGCATATTTTACTCTCGCCCTCTAGAGATGTCTCGTAAGATGAAAATGAAATATGAGAGTAATCAATATCAAAGTGTTTTTTCCTCTGTCTCATGAAGAGTAATTACCATAGGCACACGTGGAGAAAAGTGTGATTTTTATTACCGGTGAATCACGCTGTAGCCGATAATGTCTCTATTCACGGGCAAACTCACCTATAAAAAGGGGGGTTTTTCTATTGCAGTAGAAACTGAAAGGGCTCTGTCGGGTGTGTTTGATGCTTTCTTGCTGGTGTGAACATGTGTTTATTTTTACATCCCTCTCAAGGCTCCTTCCTCCATCGAAACGCTTTAAAATTCAACCACAATCTCTTTCCGCATGTGTGAAAATGCACATTTCGAGGCATAGTTGTGGTACAGAGAAAAACGCTTCATTAGTTCTGATAGATTATTGATTGACAGTTTTCAACAATTACATGGTAATCAGTTTTTGAGCTCAAACAATTAGCTGATTGGTTGATGAAGAGAGAAATATTTTCCTAATTATACATTTGGTTTATTAGCAAGCAGGGGTGGCAGCAGCAAACGCACAGCTCTTCCAGATGACGCTCCCTCTTTTGGGAATAATCAGCCTAAAGCTGCCAGAATCAGTCAAGTTGGTTCTTGCGACGAGAGAACGCTGTACGCTGTGTGTTGGTATATGCAAATGAAGTGAAACATCATCATGCTGCTCTATCACAGATATAATGCTTTCCATAAGTGTGCAACTTTATACCACATTTATGGTAAACAAAACCATAAAAGAAAGTACTTAAAATGTGAAATAAACTTCTGCCAATAAAAACAAAACAAAACACAACCGTCTGACCACAATGTGTGGCTCTCCCGCAGCATCTGAACCATTTCTTTTTGTCTCGTTTCAATTTAGAGAGCCTTTGGATCATTTTCAAGGCCACTGCCCAATAATCCAATTCCAAAATATCACCAAAATATGTACACAGTACACAGTAATAAAAGCTGTGTTTCTGAACTTGTGAAATGCCAGGTCTGTCTTCAGCAGTGCCTCAGTGTTACTCCCGGTCAGTACATTTCCGTCTGTAAACCAGCTTCCTTCCAGGAAAATTGTCTTGTGAATCTCTTACCATTCATATACTCTCTTTCATTTGGCTGTCTCGCCGTCTGCTGTCTACAGAAGCAATCCTTTTAAAAGCCTGCACCAGAACTATATACAGCCAATGTGACCAGGATGATTAAATGCTGTCTGGCCGCGTTTGTGTTGTAATGCGCGTGTTTCCCCTTGTATTTCTCCTGCTTCAAACCCTTCTCGACGGCACCAACTTCTTCCTCTACAATGACCCCCTCCATCTTTTTTTCCCCCCTCCACCCTCACTCCAACGTGTATGACTGCAATAACATGAGCAATGTCAGCTCCAGTGGGGAAATGCTTAACAATTTGCAAAGTAATGAAGAGAAAGACAATGAGTGGGAGCAGGCAACAGAAAAACAAGAGCAATGATGAAAACACACGAGGCTTCAGGCAACGTATGGCGCTCCCAGCGTAATCAAAAGTGACAGCGCAGCGCAGGCATTGTGGATATTTTATCATGGCCGGAGATGCAATATGAACACGCACACAGGAACACACACATGCACACAAAATAAATTCAGTGTTTACATATGCATGCATGTGCATGTGTGTATGCACACACACACTTAACTTTGCTGCAATGCTACTTCAAAGTGTTGATTTAACATAAATTCTATTTCTGGTATTCTGTATTTACAACACCACCCACTAAAAAAAAAAAAAAAAAAAAAAAAGCGAGCACAGAGGGTGGGGGAGGGACACTGCGCATTTGGAAACATTTTGATACACGTTTTTATATAGTGTCAGCAGTATTCCATCGCCCTCTAATCAAAATATGTCAAACTTAACTTTTCTCCATGCTCCACTCCATGTTGCAAGAAGCCCGTAGCTGTATCCTCCCGCGTGGAAAGTAGCAATAACAAAAAAAATAAATAAATAAAATTAAATCCTGTGACATTTTCCAACCGCATGGCATCAAGCCTTTGTCACCCTAAAAATAATGCCTAGGCGTGGAGAATTCAGTAGCAGTAAAGCACATTTTCTCCAGTCTCTACCACCAGGAAAGAGAACCTGCAAACAATATTCAATATGGTTGCTTGTGCCAGCGTCAAATCAGAGCGCGGAGGTAATGCGGGCAATACATCATCATTACAGAATCCCTGGTAAAAGAAAAAAAGAAGAAAAAAACAGAAAAAAGTTTGAATAATGAAACTTCTTTTTTGCACTTTGCACTGGAACACCTTATTATAAATCACGCCTAACTCATCACAGGATCACTCATTTCTCTCCCCCACTATAATTCTTTGCTTCCCTCTGGAGAGTGAAGAAAGAATAATATATATGAAATCCAATAGATGCCAAAGGTGTTGTTTTGACAGTGTGAGGGAGCTAGAGAGAACAGGAGAGGGGGGGGGGATAAAGAAAAAAAGACTCCTGACATGGGATGATAAATGTATGGCAGAGGTGGAAATGGTTTCCACCTGATTTGATATGGAACGCTCTGCCTGTCCCTCTTAATCTCACAGACTTGGTAACATATTCATTGGCACTGTCAGACACATTGCTTTATGGGCTAAAGGTGGGGAGTACTGCCACATGCTCTTATCGGTATAGACCCATGCGCAACTTTTGGCATGTCCATACAGTGCACGGCGAGGGCTGTATAGGCGTGTTCGTGCAGGGGCTTTTGGGTCACGGAGGCGTCGATAGATCATTTGTATACCCAAACAGTGTCGACGCGTTCAGAGGAGTCGGAGCCGCAGACGTCGCTTTAAGTCGCGACTGTGCCGACAGAGTGTTCATTCAACTATCTGTCCGTATATCCGTCTATCTGCGTCCGTCTCTATCTCTATCTGTATTTTTCTGACACATACACAGATTCCCTGCCTCTGCATGCGGAGCTGGGTGAGCCGCTGCGGGTGATATGGAAGGGCTGCAGAGGCCCCAGCTGACCTGGGCTCTGCCGCGCTATGAATCTTTTTTCACATCACCTCTCCAACCGCTGCTCTCCCCTCTGCCCCCCCCCCCCCCCGCCTCTACACCCCACCCCACACCCCTTCCTCACCCTCACCCTCCCTCGCTGCATCCTCCTCATCATCACACTGCAAAAATAACCATTTCAAAAAGGCGCAACATTAGAGAACATTTTAAACATTAACAAATCATTAGCATACAAATAAGTGAGCATTAGTGTCGTTTCCAGTTAAAAAAACGACATCATCGCTGAGAACTCCCATCGCCCTCCATCGGCCATTTGCTCA
>JAOXYL010000048.1:7223590-7237804 GCA_028564955.1 Terapon puta
TGTACATACATATATATATCTATATATATATATGTATATATATATATATATATATATATGTACATACATATATATATATATACACCAAATATATTCAGGTTCAGGTATATATCAGGTTGATAATACTATACTGTACAGTGTGGTATTAGTTAGAATAGAGGTCAACTTAACATATTAAAAGACGTTAATAAGTTGTAGATGAATCTGCTTCTGTGTAAACAATCTTCCTCTGGCAGACACATACTTTCATTTACAGCTCCTACTTGGAACAGCACGTGCTGCCTGTATACTGTATATGTGGATGCCAGTGTATACTTATCTCAGTAGGTCAGACGCACCTTGCCCCGCTGTCTTATTTCTTCACAGGTGGGAGAAGAACAAGGGACGGTTGCTAATTAAGTTGCTTGTGTAGCGTGTGTGTGTGTTTGAGAATTGACGCTTTTTGCACATCGTTGGTTCCCAAAGCTAATCAGATACGTGCTGAAGTGGAGGAAATGCTCGGGCGGCGCAGGACGCCTCCTGCTAATCACAGAGCGCGACTGAGCTAAAGTTAGAAATGGGGGGAGGGGATAAAAAGAAAAAGGGAGAAGGGAAGGAGAGAGAGAGAGACGTGACAAAGATAAAAAACAAAAGGGATGCACGCACCTGCCTAGTGGAATGGCGTGACCCTAACTGCTAATGAATAGAGAGCAGCCAATTAGCAGAGGTGCTTGTTAAAGCGGCCACTTAATGCATGCTGTGTCAGGATGGATCGGCCTTTCATGGCTGCTTTGGGGCTATTGATACGGCTGCTGACGAGTACATTCGGAGAGGAAAAACGCTTTGGGCCTCACCGAGTCTCACTCTGCACCAGTGTGATATTCTGCTCCGGATGACTGTCATTTTTGCCGAGCAAATAAATGAAGGTCAGCCGGCTAAACGGCGGCCGCAAACCACTCGTCTGCTGCGCGCGTGCTGCTTCGGTTGTTGTTTTTTTTTTTACCAGCTCAGAGAGAGTGAGAGAGAGAGAGAGTGAGAGAGAAAGAACTAAGAGGGCAGTGGTGTCTGTGCTTGAGGTGGGGAGGGATGATGGAACAGTGAATGAGAGATAGATGGGGTTAGAGGGCGAAGCTGTGAGGCAAATCCACAGGAAATGGGGGAGATGGAAAGAAGCAGCTGGAGTTGGAGATGAGAGCCGGGGCTGATAAGCAAACAGGTGAATAAAGACGGGGAGGAGACGGGCGAGGAGAGGAGACTTCCACAGAGAGGAGCCAGAGGGGATGAATTGTGTAGACAAACCGGCGCGGTGGAGGAGGGCGGGGAAGACTTGGCACAGCGGAGGGAGGATGGAGGCGGCGCCGTGGTGAGATGCCTCATGGGAGGATGACATATATCTTATCCCCTGGAGAGCGGAGGGAGAAGAAGTGGGGGTAGGGGGTTGGGTTGGGGGGGGGCAGACAACCCCGCTGATTGACTGGCAGCGTCTCGGTCCTGTCATTCACCATCCACTCGCACTCATCAACACTGGCTGGGCTCCCTGCGACGGAGCCGAGGGCAGAAAGCGGCGCCGCACAAAAAGGCTCGCCCACGTTGAGCCGCACCACGCCAAACGGCTGCTCCGCATAAAGGGAGCTGGTGGAGGTCCTCAGCTCTTTTTCAGTAAACAACCGTGTTATTCTGGCAAGGCGTCTGAGAGCCGCGTCAACCAATCTCTCATATAAACAAACAAACATCTAATTCGCCTCTGCACAGAAACGGGCCTGCGAACTGAAGTTACAGGAGAAGAGAAATACTTGCCACATGCCAAGTCGACGTGCCATCCACATCGACTGGAAGCATGTTTTCCTTGTTGCAGTCGAGTTGAGTTACAGGGAAGTTAGACGGCCTCCATTTTTCCGCCCCTCTTCCTCGTCCCAAGAACAGTAAATATGTGGCTATTAATTACCGCGCGGCCTCTGCTGCTGAATCCAAACATCCTGACTACAGTGGCAGTATGACTCACCAGATTGGCGCTGTCCAAGGTGCTGCCAGAGAGAATACATCACACTTCTCAACACTGCGGCCCACCAGCAGCATCCCTGGGACCGGTGTATTAGCACTGCTCTCGAGTGGTCACTCCATGTACTACTGCGGCGCTGATGCAGGTCTCTATCACCATCTGGTGGGGGTTGGAGACATTACACCTTTTTTCCCCCTCACATTCGTCTTATCCCAGCTGTGCTTTACTGTGTGGATGGAAATAAGGTGATGATGATGTGTCTCTACACTTTTTTCACATTTCGTGAAGGATGCAGCCCAGTGTCTTCAGTGATGAGAAAATACTGCAGTTTTTACAAAGACCAAATGTGTTTAGTTTGTGCAAGTTTCAACGGAACTATGGCTGCACAATGCAGGGATCAGCACTGAATCTTCAACGTGTAAAGCCAATGAACTCACACACATCGTGCCATAACTTTTTTTGTACCTTGGTACAAAAAGAAATCTTGCATTGTTCTCATTTCCCATGACCAACTCACAAGAAAACTGAAACCGACTTCATTTATCATTTAAAAAGAACCAAAGCAGGCTTTACCAGTCGCCTACCACAACCTGAAAAATGAACACTTCCTGTTTTGGTGTCACCAGAGCTCATAGTGAAGTGATTGCTATGCACTCCCAGTCTGCATATCACCTGCCTGTAAACATGCAGGCGACGCAGCTACTGTCGCAGATGATGCCCAAGAGGATTTCTGGAGGGGTGAATCAAGTGTGATAGAAATGGGAGTGATTGTATTGTTTGTTTTGTTAGAGGAGAGCAGACTTTTGGAATACTCAAATGATGAAAATGCTGACTGTTAATTGTATATCTGTACATATGACTCCATATGTACAGATATACAATTAACAGTGAGCAGTGACTACAAAATACTTTGCATCAAATCCAAACTGCAAAACAACAATCACCTTTATTTGGTGATAAATTCTGAGACATGCTGAACATCATTGAGGTGCAACGCCGTTCCCCCTTCAGATCATTCGATCCAGAATTGAGAGCAAGAATCATCATTTTTACATGAAGCTGCGTTTTTTTCCTGGTTTCCTGCTGTGTTTGACCAGTGGATTTTTCTGTTGCACTTCAAAGGATAGCAAGAGTTTACGTAGCTTAAAAGTGAGCAAGCTAATTATTTCACCACATGTACCAGTATGCTCACAGACACAAAAAAAGCAACCACAGTTGGGCACAGGGTCATCGCCAGAATATTACAAATACTGGGGAATGAATCCAAGTCACGCAAGTGCACCAAACCCCTGAGAAAAAAATTGGAAAAAAAGAAAGGAATGAAACTTTGGCTTTTTCTCATTTCAGTCATTTGGGAGATGGAATAGTAGATTATAACACAGAAGAACAAAATGTGGTTGAAAGATGCAGAGTCCTCTATAACTGCCATTGATAAAATGGTCACATTTAAAACATACTGAGTCTGCAAACAGCCCACAAAATACAGAGCATGTGTTTTTAATTGCTGAATACACCCCCCCTCCCCCATTTGCTGCAGATTCCCAAACTTCAGTGACCTCAGTCGAGACTACAGTCCTGGCTCTGGGTCTCTCAGGCAAAATCAGCTGTCACAGTTACTATCTGCAGTGCCACATCTGTGATTCTTACATTCCTATTCATTCATCCTTTGAGCAGCACAACAAACATCCATTTTACAAATGCGCCTCAATGCGCAGCGGAAAATTGATAATTTCTTGGAGTGTGCATAGTCTTAAAAGATGCTAAATCCCACTTTGAAAATTAAATGGTTTTGCTCTCAAGCAGCAGAGAATGATATGCACCAGTGTAGCCTGTGGGGAGTTAGTGTGCGGAAATACCCGGTCTGCATTAGACGGGAGACAATTGATCAAAACAGACTAATTAATGTATGTGTTTTACATATATTCATTTCCGTATCAAATATTAATGAAAATAAACGTATTTGTTTTTCAAATGAGCACAAGGCTATCAAATATTTCAGACACACCTCATTAAAGATACAGAGCCAAGAGCGAGCATGCATTTTTAAAGGGCCACGATTCACAATGGGGTATCGCAGAGTTGGCTGCTTAGCAGTGTGCCCTAGATCAGCTATGCACAGGGCTGAGCGTTGTATGAGATCAAGGCCCTCTTGTAGAGGGATCTAAACCTCTTGGCCTTTTTTAGCCTCTGTCCTTTATAGCGAACATAAAACATAAAACTAGGGCTCTTGATGCCCAGTTGATAAAAAGATTCACAGCGATTTAAAGAGATTTAAGAGAAGTTTTGGACCAGTGAATTTGCAGGGTAAGTTTGGACTACACGCCCAGCACTGCCATAATTACAGCATTGCCTTTAGTGAGTCTTCTGTAGTGAATATATAAGCTGTATTTCTCTAACATGTCGGCACAGGGAGGAGGGAGTGCTGTAATTATCTCAGAAATGATAGTGGATCTTTACTCAGGTAACAGTTAAAGTCTGCCCCGCTAAAACTAATACATCACATTTTTGTTGTAAAGCGTTTTATATTCTGTCCAGCCCGCTTATATCCATAATGGCAGGCATAATTTAGAAACACCTTTCAGTGCGACTCAATACAATTCAGCTGCGCCACCGACCACAGCCCCTAAAATGACAATGAAGCCGAATCAACACATCTCCAAAATTAAGCAGCCACTATTTGCAAAGTAAAAATGTCAAAAACTCCCTGGTTTCAGCTCGCAAAAGATGAATATTTATCTGTTTTCACAGTCTCCCGTGAGAGGAAACTGAATCTCTAGCAGCGCAACACAAGACATTTAAATATGTCGATTTGTGTGCTGGTTAATTGTGATGGCATTATTTTTTCTAATTCTTCATCTACACTGAAACACATTATAGATGTTTATTGAATACCTGTCATTTTAAAAGATAGAGCAATTAACTGATTGATACATTTTTTTTAAAAAAACGCTTGATGATGATGACAGCAAAAGTGAATCTAACACAGTGTTTTTTTTCACTGGCAGTGGACGTCCCTAATGTCCTGCCAACTGAGTGTGTTCACTTCAGCTTTTGCGATGCGAAAACTGCTGCAGATTCATCAAATACTGGCAGAACGACATCGATATCAAACGCTTGGATTAAAAGAAACACGGATTTCACAGCAGTAACAGGACACTAATTAATACCAAGCAGGCCTAACAAAGACCGCTTGTTCATTTAGCAAGCCAACACAAACTCAGCTGACGGTATGAAATCTCTAATTGGCAGCTCAAACTGACTGGCAGTGAAATGCAGCTTTAAAAATAGGAATTCGTACTCGCCGCGTGTTGGTCCGTCCCCATTTGACACCAGAGTCCAGGATTTGATCTTTGGAGGTACCCGTCTCTGTGTCCCTTGACTTTGATGAGAGTGACATCCAAAGTTGTAGCACTGTCCTTGCACTCACAGCTGTGCTAAGAAATGTCCACTTCACTTCTCACCGTGTTAGATTTCAGTTCAAACGCTGTCGTCAAATTGCGGACAAACTCCGCCACTGGTCCATTTAGTAAACTGGTTAATCTGGACTATATCTATGACTTTAAGCGGCTCTCGCAGGGCCTCGTCAGGCGACAGGTCTGACAAAGACATGAGACTACAAAAATGTGCTTGAGAGGAGTTTTTTATTTCCTCCATATTTCCATGCTTTTCTTGCTCTCTACACAGTTCAAATGTATAGTTTCATGTATAGTCTGATAATTAATCTGTATTCATCTTATTTATCAATCACAAATGCTTCAAAAACCACGTTATGATGGAGAGATTTGTTACATTCTGGTTGCTATCTTCGGTTGGTTCAAAAACAGAAAAAGAGAATAAAAAATAACAATAAAAAAACAATAAAATAGTCCTAATAGTCGGCTACTTGCAGTATCGATCAAAGTCTGGCTGCTGTTTGAAAGTAGACGTTTCATTTTAGCCAACCGTCAATTCAAAATTATATACAAAACCAAATTGATAACATGGTTTACGAACTTCATGTTAGGGGGGATTGTTCATAAACTTCAGCATCATCCGGCTGTCTCAGTGTTGAGCATTATATGACAGGTCTATGGTAATATCTATTCCCACCTTATTGTCACCATTTGTAAAAAGAAGCTTCTCTTTTCATCAAAAACCCTCCATTATCTGTACAGACCTCTGTCACAGCACATACTCTGATTTGTTGTGGCATTGAAAGCAGAGGTGTTACACATATTAACAATGGCTTACTTCTCTTTGTGTCCAGTGGTAAGTTATGATAATGGGCCTGCAGGCATGCACAACACCAGGGTGATGAAACCGAAGCAGCCAGATGAAATGCAACTGTCCTTAATTTTAATAATTATACCTGTGTATTTCCCAACAAAGTGCCCCCATGTCTGTGTGGGTGTCCAAATTGTGGGCATAAAATAAATGCTTTTAAATCCAAGTAACTTAAAAGTATCATTGTGCACACTTTAGATCTTTCACGGTAATTAATACAACCTGCCTCACTGGGCCGTGCCATGTGACTGTCAGTCAGTGTCTGCTGTGTACTGCCTGTGGCCCTTCTTTAAACTTAAAGCAACACTTTGGATAATCTGAGGTGAAAATACAAGGTGAGTCTGGAGAGACGCAGCAGGCCGCTGTCTTCTGTTGTTCTTTTGACATGCTGCTCATCAGGTCTGTGGCTTTGATCATCGTGTTACCCGGCAATGACAACACACTGAGTCATCTGTCTGCGGGGCTCCATCGATCATGCTACCGCTAAGATCCCGCTGGCTCTCAGTGACATCTATTGGTGGCGAGCACAACACGCAGTGAAGTGCATCAGCAGCCTTTGTTCCCAGAAGAGATGGCAAACTTGAGGCTTCCAAATGGGTCTCTAGGACAAAAAAAAAATCTGCTCCCTGCACTCTTGTGCCACCAAGACACTGTGCCATCATTCGATCATGTTACAGTGAACGGCACTTCATATCTAGAACAAAGGCCTCAAAGTTTGATTGCAATCAAAGGTGCTGCCTGCCACATATGTCACCACGAATGAAATTCATATTATACAAAGCAGGCGATGTGGCACTGAACTGGTAACGCAACACTAATTTGTTTGTGGGTGCAGCTCCATCGTTGAAGGCTTTGACAGCAATCAGCATATCAGCGCCGGTGCTTATTCAGTCAAATCTGTTGTGTCACATAATAATGTGATTTATTTTTTCATTAGATACTAAGTAGATGAATTAGTGATTTAAATGAGTTTAATACCAACAGCGCAGTGGAGGTTAAGCATCTACTAATAGCTTTAACTGCAGACATGCTAAGTTACAACTTCCAATTATTGACTGTCCCCAAAGTTTACTTCCACTTCATTATGCTCTTCTCGTTTCCTCGCGGGCACTTTGGAGTGCCCGCCGTCGACAGCCTGACTCGATCCACCGCCCAGTTGCAGGATCCGACCAGCAGATGGGGCACTTTCAATGGGTTTCAGGTGATCGGCTGAGTCGTGATTGCCAGTTGTGGCCGTGAGTCATTTCTCAGTACCACGGTGTCCTGTGCCTTCCACGTGGTGCTGAGTCACTCTCTGGCAGGGAGAGGACATGTAGGACAGGATTTGACTGGCATGCCTAATGAGCACAGCCTGTCTGGGGGAAACGCCGAGCGTGTTTATCACCGAGTGCACGTTGACAGCACGGCCGCTCATATTCAGAAACCGGGCAGAAATGTCATTCTGGCTCCGGTACAAAAGACTCGTGAATTTAGCTGACTTTTAAGGATACTGATTTATGGTCTGAGCAGGACGACCGACAAAAACATTTCAACTCTAATACAGCAGGGAGGCTGTGATTTGGAAACGTGAACCACAAAATAACTCATCAACCAAACATTTCCCTCCCAAAGCCAGCGATGAGGCAGAAACACATGACACGTGGGTGCTTTTTATTTCAATTTATTTATCTTTAAAGAACCAATACGAATTGGGGATGTTTTCAAAATGGGTACAATGATAAAAAACTGACCATTTTCATTCTTCTCCACATTGTCTTTCAGGTTGGATCTTAGGCTCTGCGTGTACGAGTTTAAATATGCATATTTAGGGAAGTCCTATTGTAGCCCCCCACCCCCACCCCCATTGAGGAGAGTGAATGAAAAGCAGGAGAAGTACCTGTTGTAGGAGTTGTTACGTTTTTTTCCTCTTTAACTGACTGGATGAGTGTCTCAACTGTAAGTGTGTGTGTGTGTGTGTGTGTGTGTGTGTGTGTGTGTGAGTGTGTGTAGGATGCTCAGCAGGGTTTGGTGGGCATATCTGAGGTGGACTGATTATTGCACTCCAACATGATTTTTAAAATAAAAAAAAAAAAAAAACATGGCTCTTGAAGAATAAAAAAAAACATTGAAACTATTGGATAACAAAGTGTCCTTGACCCTGCCAAACTCATAACTGCCACACATATCATATCTTGTGAATAAATATTGCAGACATATTCAAACTCAGTGAACCCCTAAACTGAAAGTGACTTTAAGCAAGTGAAGGGTAAAAGGAAAACTTTACTGCATTTTCAGGTGAACCTTTGAGCTTTTGTGCAAAAAAAAAAACAAAACAAAAAAAACAAAAACAAAAAAAAAAAACACCCCAATACCAAAATGGACAGTCACAATGTGTGTTCAAAGTTTAAAAAGGTTTCTTTTAAAAAGGTATATTTTCTGGCCTAATCATAATATCAATAATTAGTGGAAATAAAAATCTGAATATCATTTAACGTTACATCTTCTCATCACCATTCTTTGTGTAAAAATAAAAATTCAAGAAATGGAAAATGTTATCCCATGATTGCAACTGAAAGAAAAATGAAAAAAAAAAAAAAAAACAGGATGGACTCAAGTTGAAAAAATTCTGGCCCGTGGTTGAACAGTGTAACCGGGAGGCGGGCCTATCTGTGTGCTTTGACCTTCCATTCATTGGTTCGGCTGGTGGATCCCCAGATCTGGATTCATTCATTCAATCACTCGCTTCCTCTCGGATCAATTAACCATGACTCAGTGTTAACAAATCATCACAATAATTACTGATAGCACTCTCTTCATTTTTTTTTTAATCTCCCCTTGTTGGAAGATTCCCCCACTAGATGCGCATAAGAAAGATGCACTGACAGGCAGCCTACTGCACGCAGCAGTTGTGGCCGTTGGTATCCTTGAACCGCAGACGCATTTTGGATTTGTATTTCTCGAGGTAAAGAAGCTGTTTGGAGTTGAAGGCTCCACGTCTCTTCCTACGGAAAGCACAAAGGTGGGAGATAAAGGAGCAAAGAAAATTAAAACTATCATATCCACACAAAAGAGCAAAGAGCATCATAGTAAAAACACCACAGTCTCGACCAAAGGAAGAGTTCAGCATTTTGGGAAATTTGCTTTCCAGCAGATGTAGATGAGAAGATCAACTTTTCAATATAAGTCTGCAGTTAGCGGGCACTTAGCTTAAACAACGATTGGAAACAGAAGTAAAAGGCTAGCTGGGATCTGTATAAAAAGGCAACAAAATCAGCTTGTTGACTTCTCAAGTTCACTTATAAACATTTGACATCTTTATACAAGAAAGTGTAAAACAAACAAACAAAAAAAAACAACAACTATTTTTGTTGCCAGACGGCATCTTGACTGGGAAATTCTGATTCTCAGCCATTCAAGAGGCGAATGATTGCATCTCCCATAATGTTGAACTCTTCCTTTAATACCTCACAGGGTACAGCTTCGTTTCTAGTGGTTCAAAATCACAGTTTAGCCAGTAACCATGAAAGACCGGTTCTATTCATACACATTAAACTATTTGCTGATGATGTGTGTATTTAAAATTTTGACAGTACAAAGTAAGGATGGTACTTACTGCCTTATGTACTGCACAGCGTCCTCGTACTTCATCCCACTCTCGATGAGGGCTAAGGCCACCAGGACGGGAGCTCTGAGAGGTACGGAAATCCAGCGGACCAGTTGAAGGAGACAGAGAGGGAGAGTCAAAAGGAGGAGAGGCGGGGAACAGGAGATTAAATGCCAAGTTTCACATGGTTCCATAGTAATATGGTGGAGGGAGGAGGCGGTGGGGGGGGTTAAACCTGGGAAACAGGCCTGGGAAACCAACGGGGGTGCACAAGTTCACTGTTGCCCTGCTGGGGCGGTGTGCTCACACCCTGAGCCTCACACACACACAGAAACACAACCTTCTCTTTTCTCGCTATGTGAGATAGAATGAGAAAAAAACAAATATAAAAAGTTCAAATCTCAGTGGTGACGAAGCATTTCCTCGAGCGGCTTTTTTCTCTCACGCACAATCCACGAAGGAAAGTGTGTGAGAAAAAGAATGAAAGAAAATGAGATGGAGAGAACGAAAAAAAAATAACAGCGAAAGGAGGGCTGAGAATATTGTTAAAGAAAGGACAAACAACAACAAGGCACATAGCTGCAGCCTCCCACACTGAGGGCCTTACGAGAGCGCCGGCTGGTGTGAAGCAGATCAGCCTGTAAAGCTACGGGAACCCCAGATGACTGCAGTAAACGCAGGACAGGAAAGAAGGGGAGATGAATTCAGAAAATGCCAGTCCAACCAATACTGGTAATTACACAACCTCTGGAATGCCACAGCGATGTAAAAACGCTGGAAGCCATGGAGAACTGATTGGCTTATTGTGCGCTTGTGGTCTGGAGAGACATTTTCACACTCGCTCGCCCACGTCATGTGCTTCTGCCTTCTTTGTTTTCGCACTTGCACTGCTGTTCGGCTGAACTCGGGCGCGATTCGCCGCCACACTGGCCTGTGAATATGACTGCGCATATCTGCACATCGCCTGTGCAGCCTCATGACCAGCAGACTGATCACATGCAAATGCAATTGCCTTTTCCCTTTTGAGGTCTGCTGAGGCAAACGCAGCGGGGACATTGTCGCAAATGATGTAAAGTTTAACCAGCTGATTGTCTGATTACAGAGAACCGACAGAAGTAGGAAGAGACGGCGGCCGTCTGAGATACTGAGTGGATCTACAGCGTGTATCTAAGATGAGACAGAAGAACAGGAAAAGACGCTGAGACAGAGCAACACGTTCATTTTCACACCATTTTCACACATCGATACTAAAGAAGCAACAACTTACAACTGAGGAGGAGGGTGGAGAGGACAGCAAGAAGATTAGGAGGTGAATTTGTAACATTTATACATTTGCTGATTTCTGTTGTGCTGTGTGTGTGCTGACTCTTACAGGTGGCCTTCATAGGTATTACACAGATTTTGGGGGCAGTCTTGAAGTCAGATTTACTTTACAACACTGACAGCAGAGTCAACTGATAATATATAAAAGTAATACCAGGTACATCCCGCTGAGGGGATTACAGGTTTGAGGGACCCCTCGAGATCTCAGGTGGGGGGATGGGTCTGAGCCTCTCACTCAGATAAACAGAAGGAAACAGATGAATGGAGGTCCTTTGGTTGAAACACCCAAACGCCTGCTCCTCCTTTAACCTGACATATCTGTCTCTGGCTCGCCGTAAACAGGCAAGAATTTTACTTGACCTTAGTTAACTAGAGCAGAGGGCATTCAAAAGTTGACCCGGCAAGAATACAGAAAGTCCTGAACTGCGACTATTTCGGCTCACTCACCGGCCAAGCCCTGCAACACAGTGCACAGCGATGCAGCAGCCAGGTTGCTCTCGAAACTTGTTGCTGAGCAGCTTGAGCCAGTCTTCCACGATCTGGTTGGGTGGAGGGGCGCCGTCATCGAAGGGCCAGTCCTACAGGAGACAAAAAAAGAAAAAAAGAAAGTTATGTGTTTTTTTGTGAGCATGTTGGATACACGTACAATGACAATGGTACAAATCAGTGTTTGTGTGTCAAATCTTACCAGGACCTGTATCCCCTCCTTCTCTACTGGAGCCTTATCATAGGTGGCATCACAAACTCTCACCAGTGTGTTCACATCAAATTTCTTCAGCTCCTGACATATATAAAAACAAAACAAAAAAAATGAAGACACTTGCGGATGGACACAAATACTAATTTACAATATATAAAGAACGACAGGTGCAGGCGTACCTCAGTGAACTTGTTGAGTGTGGCATTGGTGGGGTTGTGGGTGATGAGGAACCTCATAGGCTCGTAGGCAATCTCGACTGCAGCGGGGCGGTTCATGTTGGCGAGACGGCTTAAAAAACAATTACAATACAATACTCTTACAAAACAAAAGCGACTTTTGGCTCAGAAGTCAGCACAGTCTGCTAGGAGATTTATGTGTTGAGGAAAGGGTAGAATAAATAAAAATGACAACACGTGGAGAAGGATGGGTTGGGGGGGGGGACAACAGGTGTTCAATTATGGGATGATGTACACAGATAAGGGAAACAAAAAAGGATCAACTAGTCCACAGTACTCCGGGATGTTAAAAAAAAAGAAAAAAGAAATAATACAAAACCAAAAAATTTAAAAGAATTAAAAAAAAAAAAAGAAAAAAGATGGAGAGACTATCCAGGAGTCATCCAATCAGTTTACCCCATTCAGGAGAGCTGTTTGTGATTGGCTGTTCAAGGAGAAAGCGGAGAGCAAAGATTTTTCGTATTGGTTGGGACAGGGCGGGCCAAGGACTACGCAATATCCCAGGGGGCCTTTGGAAGAATCAGCAGTTCCTAGCGTGCTGGCAGTCAGGGGGGTTTCTGGGTAGCGTAGTCCCTCGGGGGGCGGCCGATTCACTTCTCCACGGAGGTGAGGTGCTGTGCCTGGCAGAATTCCCCGCTCACACACGCCATATAGGTACGGCTCAAGTCGACACAGAAACCCTGCAGAGAGGAGAAAGACGAGAGAGGGAGGTCACGCCACGATCGTTCTGGATGAACCATTACGTTGTTTGTTCTGAAATCACAATTTCACACATTTTAAGTTTCAAATCGTTATTTTATCGAATAACCATGAGTATCTTAATACATTGTAGCAGGTGACAGGATCTTAGTCGGTGCCTGGTTATTTCGCATTCAGTATGTTGGTGTTGAGATAATTATAAATCTGCCAAAGAAGAAATGTTAAGTCTGTAGGAAACCTTCTCAACATAAACGCTCCGGGTGATGGCCTCGAGTCAAATTCAGAGAAGCAGCGAGCAGGTCGCTTAGAGGGAGCTCAGTAAATTACAGCTGCTGAACAGAGTTGTCAGAATTTGAGTTTGCCAAAGTTTTAAGCCCATCATTAAGTTAAGCTTTAAACGTCAGCTTAATCAGTTACAGCACTGAGCCGTCAGCAGTAACGTTTCATCAGGCAGGTATCGAAAACATCAGACATGACCCGGAGGCAGATCGTCTTTATCACAATACCTGGCAAAATATGCAGGTCGTTATACATTTATTTTTGAAGGCCATCATGTGAATGTGATTGTATGTTATTAAATAAGGTTAATCCTACTATAAATTAGATAGTTATGTTTCAAGTAGTACATAGCATACTTGTCCAGGCTTAGACACTTATGAGGACTCAACGATATAACAACTGGATCATTTCATACGGTTCTGTTAAAGTAACATAAATCAGAATATTAGTCAAATATGTTCAGGCCTTTCGCAACACAACCTTCATTTCCCCAATCCCTCAGTCAACCTGTATTTAATCCAGCCGTCTTGATTAACTGAAACATAATCTGTGGCAGGCTCACAGTTTGGTCACAATGGCAGAACAGACAGTCGCTCCTTCAACTTTAAATATTCATTAGCACTGTCTGCCTTCTGCGTACGTAACGCTGAGCTCAACGTCCGGAAACTCCGAGAAATAAAAGGTACCGTCATGTCTGCATCTACCTTTCAGCCTTGTTTACGCGTCTGCTGTGGACTGACTACACGTCTGGATTACATCACTCTGTCAATTCGCCACCTGTCACCAAAATGGAAGCTAATAATACGCACAGTATGGTGCGCGCACACACATGCTTCACAAGGGTGTCTTACAGAGCAGGTAATGTCTGGTCTGCAACCAGCCGGGGAGCAACTGGGCCAAGTCCTTGAACAGTCTAAGCCCAGCCGCCACAAACTGGCTGGAACCGTCTCAGAGCAACACGGGAGGGAGGTAGGAAGGGAAAGAGAGGGAGGTGGGGGAGGAGGGGGGAGTGGAGGGAAAGTGGATGACGAGAGCTGGCTATCACTATGTACAAAAAGTAGTGGGAGGGAAGCAGTGAGAAAGGGCTTGGACTTCAGCACCGTGTCACAGGCAGTAGTCACAAGGTGAGGATTGCGGGGTGGGCAGAGCTTCA
>JAOXYL010000048.1:7240089-7250387 GCA_028564955.1 Terapon puta
GTCCGTTAAGTATCTTTGGTTTATATCCGGCCTTTTGTGCATGTGTATGTAGAAGTACATATCATAAACTGGGAGAAAGGTCATGGAGTAAACGCAGAGGCCCACGCATTGGCCCGCAGAGAGCTCCCTCGGTACCCGGCTCCCTGTCACGTGTCCTACAGTTTGAGCAGTGAGGGAGTGTGGGGAGGGGGGGGGTAAGGGGGCTGACAGAGTTTGAGAGGGACAGCCTTCCAAATCAGCTGGCCCGATCCCAGAAAGCTCCGACAGTGACTAAGGAGAAAGAACACAAGGCGGGAGGGTAAGATGGGAAGTGTGAGAGAGCAGAAGCGCTCGCTGATAAGGACGGCAATATCTCAGAGCAGAAAAGGACACGCGAACCTAAACAGGTGATTACGTCGCAAACGAATGGGAATCGGGGCACGGGGATCCTGCAGCTCCCAACTCATCGTTTTAGGCTGATTCATCGGCCCATCTGGTACGGAGAATACCGCCACGTCAGGTTCAAATACGAACAAAAATGTGGACTGTAGTGTGATACAAGTGTAAAAGATGAGACAGCTGTTTATTGTCTGTTTACATTAGCAGATTATTTTCCACAGACAAAGTTCATAATATCAGCAACCGACTGGACCAGTGCCAACAGAAGCTGTAAAGTTATCACAGCTAAAGTGCGCAGAGAGAGAGTGAATGGCTACAGTGGGAGTGCTAATTGAAAGCCTTTCACGTTGTTAAGTATTTCACCGCTGTGGGACTCCATAATTGTAGAGCTTGAGCCGTGGGCAGCTCTTGTTGACACCTGATAGCTGTCAGGTGGCCAGTCTTCATCACTCTCACATCGCCACTGCTATATACATAGACCATGCACATAGTGGAGATAGTCACAAGCTGGCGGTGGCAATAGATATGCCATGAGTGCAGGAGTTGTTCTAAAATTAGAAAAACAAACCAGGCGTCCACACAAACACGCAACAAGCAAATGGAATATTCTGGATTTAAGGGCACGGTGGTAAAATCTCCTTTACTAAAAATGTGGAGTGCCTGAGTCCATCCTCTGCCCCCCCCACCCTTGTGAAAGATGTTAGCATTACATGAAAGCCCGTCTGGTGGGCTGAGGTTGTGCTCGAGTCTCGCTGATGTTTTGTCTGGAGTCAGACCGGGCATGACCAGACTGTACTGCCTTGAAGCAGCTGGAGGGCTACTTTGCCGTGTGGGAGCTGAGCCAAGGAGCAGGGGGGGGCGGGGGGCCTGTCATCCATGGCAGGATGGACTGTGTGTGGAGGGGGTGGGGGGAGCTTCTCCTTGGAGAGAGAGAGCAGCAGCGACAGCACAGAGGAGATAGAGGCTCTGATACCCACACCCCGCATGCCCACCTGCTTCGATACACCCAGTGCGCGCGTACTTCTCCTTTTTGTGACTGTTTGGAGCGTTTACTCTGGCTACACACTTTCATAAAAAACAAACAACTGCATCAATCCAAGGCCACAGAAAAGAAAAAAGAAAATTCTATTCAACTGTCTGACAGAGCTTGCTTTCATAAGAAACTCATTGGAGAATTAGGGCATCACACGCTGAAATGTTCAGAAACAGTAAATCAGTGGGAACAGAAATGGGGCCGAGTGTCACAGAGGCATGTCTTCATTTCTGCGGCCTCTGTGAATGCCAAATAAAAGATAACCGATATGCTCGGAAATGTCAAGGAGGACGGGGTCAAAAGCAATACTAACACAAACTTGAAGAAAGACAGTAAGATGTGAAGAAAAGCCATCAAGGGGACATAACAATGGATAAGCTAAATTAAACAAATGAGACAGAAATCAAAAAGACACAGAGAGAAGAAAAAAAAAGTCAAGCCAAAAGCTTGGCAGTAACTGTGGCTGAGTTAAAACAGAGGATCACACCTGCCCGATGGCCCAGCTGGCTCCTTGCAGTGACACCAGTGTCGATAGGCCGGGTGGGTGGATCTCACCTCAAATTGGAGATGTCCTCAATCTAACTTGTGCGCTCACACGAAATGTGCCGACCAGAGATGGAGAAATTCATTCATTTGAAATGAGTGCTGGGACACGAAGAGGAAAGAAAAGCGGAGGCTGCTTTAGAAGATCTCAGTGATTCGGTGACAATGATCACGAAGGACTAACATGCACATATGCCCACTTTTAGGGCGTTTTTGTTAATACTTGCACCAAATGGAGAGGTCTGCCTGGACCCGAAGATGTTTTTGCAGATTATGGTACATCTGTGTGAAGTGTGTGTGAAAATCAGCGTCAAATGTGGGTGTGGGAGAGACAAGCAGTCTCCAGTCTACCTCAAAACAAAGCAAGCTGCAAAAGTGTAACACTGCAGCCACCCAAGCCAACACCACAGACACAGCATCAAACGGCCAGAAACCAGCTGTTCGATCGCAGTGACATTACTTTCATGGTCTGATATCTAGCGTAAGGATCACAGCACATAAGACATGGGTGCTTCTGAAAAGAAGAAACTGGTCTAGTATGGAGGTGCAGCTGCATTGTGAACCACATGCGTGACTGATTTTCATCTCACAATACTAAAATGAAAGCATGTTGTGTTGTTTTAAGCCTTTAGCACAAAATGTTGTGTATGAACACCTTCAGTAACATGTTTTGGTTTAAACTCAACTCTTTTAATTTGACGTGTGAAAATACCTCTTAATGTAACATTCAAAGGCCTTAGTAGGTCACAAGATAATAGAATTAACTTCATACTCGGTACAGACAAAAGCGTACTCTGGGCTCTTGGGACTCAGTCCAAGACTGAAGGGGCCTCTCAATGCAGGGTATGGTGACAGGTCATCACACCAGTCAGCAAACAGTGCACACATAAAAGGAAGTAGTGTGCAGAACTCTCCCATGCTTGAAAAACGCACAAAGACAAACAGGCAGGCAAGCAAGAAACAAATCGTGCGCACACACACACATAACTACAACAAGCGACACTAGTTAAGCTTCTAATCTTTTTTCTGAGCCTCACCAGTTTGTCTAGTGTAACAAGCAAGACACTGAAATCCCCAGGCGTGTCGAGACAAGACTGCATTGAGAGATGGAGGCTAACATGCAAAACTGCACTCCAGCAGAGATCCTGAACTGTGCGCCATGAGTCGTACACTCCCATGGTTTGCGAACGGGAGCCTCAGCCTGAAAGTGATACTTCAAGTTAGCCGATTCTGTGTGGCCTCACACTTTGTTGACTGAATTCTGATAACGCGCCCGCCCATGGGTTTCTCAGAATGCAGTCGTGGGTTGGGGAGGGACTGGTTCATGTCCATTCAGGGCTTTTCTGAGAACAGCACCTTTGCTTCACCTGCCGTGAGGTTGGGCAAGGTGTGACAAAGCCCAATTATAGCAGTGTGGGAAGCTACCAGCACCTTGACCAAACCTCCTCCAGAACACAAAGAGGCCAGTGACAAACAGCAGGAGGTCACAACACTGCTGTTGTTTTGTTTTCTAAAACAAAACGTTTGAGTTACAAAGTAAAGTTCTGATAACGGGTTTAGCCAGCGTAATTTAATTTAATTTTAAAAAGTTCAAAATAAAAGCTTAGTAGTTATCCTGGTCCAAATAAAGATGTACAGTGAATGTGGGTGTACATCAACATGAAAATGAAAACTGCATTTTCACGGGACACCAGTTTCAGTTTGTTTTGTACACAGATTCACGGATGGACAAAAGGCAGCGCAGCAGAAATAAGTCGTTATGAGCAAAAATGAATACACCACCTGTCTTCAGGACTGGGTCACCTAATCAGAGCCTTATAATTGGGACGTGAGTCACAGCTGGTCACGTCTGTGTTTACCTGTGTTAAGGTGGACCCATGTACAGACAGTCTGACTCAGGCCTGCGGTCGTCTCAGTTTGAAATATAATAAACCCGTGTTTTTCACAGGGCTATTACCACAGGCCCATAAGATACACAGGCTCGGGCAGTGGTACTTTGAAATGGACTCAGAAGAAAAACCACAGGCCAGGACGTCTCCTTGGTGTAGGGCAGAACTGTCCTCTCTGTGCAGTTTTCAAACGTGGTCATAGAGTCACAAACATTTAACAGCGTGCTTGAGATACCTTCAAAAATATGTAAACCAAAAAAGGTTCAGTGTCAGATTACGACAATTCATAAACATAAAAGATGTTGTATTGCTGACAAAATGAAAACCAAAATGGCAACTCTAAGAGTACATAAAAAAACCTTTATAAAGGCTTTCCTTCTGCACTTGCTTGTAAAGAAAAACACCATCCCTCCTGTTATAGCCTGTGTGTGGGTGGACTGTGTTTGATCAAGCCTAGAAATAGGTTGGGGGCACAGAATGACCCTCCATTAAATGCAACACTCCAACCCAACAGACGCACCAAGAAAAAAAAAAAAAGGAAAGTTTCTCAGGGCTGCCTGCACGTCAGACTCCTCCAACCACGGCAGAGCTCTTTGAAGGGTTTACAGCTCACCACAACGTTTCACCTAGCCTTGCGCATACACACGTTCAGTCTGTTCAAAACAACAGCAGAACTAAGCAGAGAGGACATGCAAAAAAAGGTACCGACAAATGGTTTAGCACGAGTGTACCCCCTGAGGACAGGAGTGCTCCAGATGAGGCCTTAAAGAAGAATACTGTAGTAGAACTAAGCTGATTGTACATTTCCCACGTTTCAATTTGAAGAAGTGTTTTGTTCCAGACCAAACCTCAAATAGAGCCACGGACTCATTAAGTTAGTCATCTTAAAATGAAAAAGAACATGAAAGGCTGTAAATAAAAAGACAGAACAAGCCATTATACAAACTGACACACTGACAAGAATAACTTTGACTGTGAGGCACAGATGCAGAGCTCTTAAGTTGACAAGCTTAAAATATTAATGAGCTTTTAAGTTTACCGGCAGTTTAAATGCTACATCGGTTCCCCCAACAATGACTCATGACTCTGCTGGTCTGTATGAACGATACAAAAAAAGACCGTCCACATGTTTCGTTCCGAACATTAAAAGGGTGCAGCAGTGTTCTTCCTCTAGAAACTATTTGGACAGTCATGGATACTGTAGGAGAGACCACGCTGTGTACACAGCACAGTAACTTTGGCCAGTTAACAGAATAAAACTTTCAACGTGCTACTTACGTTTTTGGAAAACTCTACTGCCAAATAAATGACCCATGATTTACATAATTTCCCGCCAGAAGTGAAGTCTGGATCACAAACTAATTAAGACCCACATGTATGCTAACAGGGCAAACTTTCTGTTCCTCTTTATCGGTTTTACAGAGTTAATCATGGTTTGCATGTTGACAAGGGCCCAAACATTTCTGCAAACATTTCCTCTGTGTCATCAATCATGCCATCTGCATTTTATGCACAGTCTTGTTCTGTGGTTTGTCAGAACTGCGGCGGCAAAACCAAATCAACATGACAGGCTGTAAAATGCTGCCGTGATGTGTTGTATTCTGTCTTGACGGGGTCCACTTATCGCTTACTTTTTTCTTCGTCGACAGTAGTTCAGTGTTCAGTTTGTTGGTGTGTGTGTGGGTGCGTGCCTCGGCAGTGTATACTAGCCAGCTTGTCATCTGAACTCTGTACAAATTGAGAAAACTAATTTCATTTAAAATGTAGAGATATTTAAAAGAAAAAAAAGATGAACAGGCTTTATTTTACTGGTCATCGCAATGTTGTTTGACATTTTAGCAAACTGACATGCTTGCTTTGTCTCCTATTGAGCACAACAGGTTACCTCTCTCTGTTCCCAGAGGAGAGGAGCTAATCTTCCCTCGGAGCACTTGTTGTTCTAGCTTCTTGTGTCCGTGTAAACTGGGATGGAGAGGGGAGGTGAGAGAATACGTAACCCCTCTGTTTCCATGAACAGACGAACACCCCCTACGCACGCACACGCACATGGCAAAGCCCACTTATCACACTGCTTTGCAGCCTCTGAGTGAGCACAGATAAACAGTGTGACGATCAAAGGCCTCTGATAGCGCTTAGGGGGAGGGCGGGTGGTGACGGGTGGAGGTGGCGGGGGGGACAAGGACTGATCCGTCTCTGGAAAGGACTGAAAGAGACCAGGGCTCAGTACCTTAGAAATGGGATTGAAAAGAGGAAAACATATCCAAACAAAGGCCCGTTCTCTATTCGCACTGGCCTAGTTGCACTTTTAATCACACTTCACACAACATTAAACACCTGCATCAGAACAATTACATCTGAAAGAGAAACAAAGGCAGACATGAGACTGACGTTTGACTACAATTTGAATACGGATTAAGAGCGAGAAAACAAAAGGCGAGCTGATTCTCTGTTGAAAAGAGCCAAAGGAGAGAAGACACACTCAACATAAACAAGTGTACCTGCCAAAACTACACTTCAACAAACAGACGCTGGACAAAATATCAAATATCAATTATATATTGGAGAGAATTTTGTTCAGGATACAAAATGAGCAGCACTGTAATGACTGCGACTGTTTCAATATATCTTATAATCCATTTAAGGACTTTTTAATATAATGCTGAGCTTCAGGACAGCTACACAAGTTGTTGTAGTCACGCTGTGCTATTGTAGAAAATTACAGACTACCACTGCTTGTTCTGGAGTAATTGCAGCCTGAAAATTGAAGATGGTAATGACAATAAGCCAACAACTCAAAGACAAAGAAAAGGATGGACATGTTGTCCATAAAGTTTTCACTGTAATACAGAGGAGGCAGATTTTTTTTTATATGCGTCTTCAGATTTATCTAGACTGAAACCATTTGTTGACATTCAGGTTTGCATATTTTAAAACAACTAACACAGACGTTCCTGTTTAGAGACCAAATGATTGAAACTTTAACCTGTTTGAGACTCAAGTCGTTTGAACATTCCCATAATGTTTCAATGGATCACCAAGTGACAGTTCAAACTCATCCATTCAGAACAACCACAGACTCTGTGTCGCAATTAAGTCGCACTTTAAGGTGAGGCCTCTGACGGGAAGACGATACTGCATGTGAAGGATTACAAAAATCTGAAATGACCTTTTCTGCTTTTAACAATATGTTTTAATGTGCTACGGGTATTTACAGCCATGTGCGTCACAGCTGTTTGTCAATATTACTGCAATCTCAGGTAGGACAGGTGAGATTTACATTGTAATATGAAATATGGCCTTAGGGACTATACATTATATCCTTTGAAAAATCATTATCTCTTGTAATAACCCTAAAACCGGCTCTAGGACCACAGCTGCCAGCCAAGGCGGATACACAGATCATGACAGTAAGCCTTAACTCTCCCTGTCTGCCAACATATCAACTGAGCATGGACCGTAAGAGCTAAAACTGACCTTCAAGAGGAAAATAGCAGGCAGAACAAAGACGTGCAATGCCAATCAGTCAATCCAAATACAAGGTGTGTCTTTTTCTTATTACTTCTCCATTACTTCCACTCTGGCAAATAACTGACAGACACTTCCTGTGGAGCTAAACCAGGTTTATAGATGCTGATATGACAGAGATAGACCTGTAAAAGAATTCACAGCGGTTTGAAATAAAAATAAGTTTAGGTTCGGGAGGACGACACTCAGCAACAGACAGGAGAATGTCTGCTTACATTTTTTGCCGAGAGGTACAGAGACCTGCTGTGACATCAATTCTTCTGACATTTGGCAACTGACAACTAACTTGGCCTTCTGACAGCAGCATCGGGGGATGCCTGTTGCCATACCAACAATTATCTCAGCAGTGGCAACAAGTGCTCCTGTAGGGAACGTTGGTGTCCCTTGTGAAGAGATTGGAGAAGAAGCAATGGTGCTCTCTTTAAAGCTTTCGTCAGGCAAAGCTGAAGGGTGGCGGGGGGGGGGGGGGGGGGGGGGGGGGGGGGGGGGGGGGGGGGGGGGGGGGGGCAGTCTGTAGAGGGTCAGGGTTCAGAGTAGGTGCCTGCCCATACGTACACGGACTGATCTAGGAACTTTTTAACCTATGGAGTCTGACACAGCAACCAGGGGGCATAAAATATCCCTTGCGATCTTAGCTCACCTCCTGGTAGCAAATCCATCTTTTTCAGATTATGGCCACTGTTCGTTTGAGGTCATGTTGTGAAGGGTAGCCACACAGCCAGTCATTCGTTTTGTCCATTTAATAAGCTGCTTAAGGAAATGAAGAAAGAGCCAAGCTCAACTGAGTGAGAAAAACACACAGTGCCTGGGCAATAGAAAACCGAGAGCTTGTTTATGTGCAATAAACCAGTAATTTCTAGAGAATGGCTCCCTCAAAGCTAAAACACTTTCTGGATCAGCAAAGGTGAGCAGCTACACACCTACAAACAACAGCTCTAATAACAATAACAACACCCTTTACTATAGCATGTTTTGGCAAAGGACAGTGTTTTCCCCGGCTAACTGCAGCTCTGGCAGCCGTAGCTACACAAGGCAGTTGTAAACACAAATAACAAAGGAAGATCCTATTCCTACCTGTTGCTATAGTTTCAGTAGGCAGCCTTGCAGCAACAGCAGCAGCATCTACTAGAGGTGTCAATCTGTCAGACACTGCCAGCGCTGTGGAGCCTGCTCCTCTGCTTTATCCCAGCGCTGTGGCAACAACAGTAAACGAACACCGTGCCGACCAGGGCATGATTCATTAACCAACACACAGCGCAGGAAACATACAAGGTGCCCATGGATACTAATGCATAATTATATATGGCTTTTCGCTTAATGGCTTGGAATGAGAAGGGGGGGGGGCATCTAATCTCGGTGTCCCACTTTGGGCTGATTTCAACACAACAAAACAGCTACAGAGCGGGGGATCTACAGGATCACGTTGTAAAAAGTCAGGCCTGTGCTCCCTTCTCGCTGCAGACATCACCCAGGGAACACAACTACATTTTAAATTGCCCAAATCTGTTAGGCCAGTCGCTGTGGGGCGGACCTCTTCAACCTCAGCTTTCAACACTCACAGCCACCCTGTGGGGAGATGGGCCAAGTGCCAGCGGGCTACAGCATAGGTGTTCTTCTCCCCCAGTAACCCCTGTGGTAAGCTGGAGTCGTGTTACTGTACACTGGGCTCGCATTTCACAATTACGGTAACCAAGGCTGAGAACTTCCCTTCTTGTCACACTTTTTTTATGCTGCCTGTAGACAGAGGAACCACCACTGTGTTGGTGTAAAATGTCATTTGGGCAACCCTGCTAGATTTAGCCCTAAACATGCCACAATCATAACACACACCAAATTACCTGCCAGCAGAACACAGCCATGAACATTTAAATGAAGCTGACACTGTTGGTCAAAACTTTGAGGAGGGATCATGTAATACTTGTTGCAAACAACAAACAAGTACTGTAGTCCAACAAAAATGCAGCATACTGAAGACTAGGAGAAGTCTTGCAGTTCCACAGCATTCCAATGCATACACACAAAAAAAAACAAAAACAAACAAACACTGCTCACGAACACTGGATCTGCAGGTATTAGGAATCCGGTTTGAATGAGGGCTTCCGACTGCCCTCAACCGCCTTTGGGCTGCAGGCTGCGCTCCAAGTGGACTGAGAGGAGCTACGCTATTTCTAGACCGGCCTGTGCATCATGTGTCAATTAGCTATAATATAAAGCAGGTCACCAGTATGACTGACCTACTTCCACTGTAAAATGTGAATGGAGCCATGCTATTCAGTAAGAATTGTGAAACCGTAGTCTTTTTATGAGGCTTGAGGGCGTCACTGTTGCCGGCAACACCCAGAGCTCCCATATAATAATGTGATGATCCAAAAAAAAAAAAGAACTAGAACTAATTACAACAATAATCTCCTCTGTTGTTACTATTACACACCACCATGCCATAGTTAGTTTTGATAACTAATTGCATTAAAGCATCTCATCTTCTCTTCTCTCTGCCGGCAAATTAGGTCACCTTGCAGTGACTCATAAGCAGGAATGTATAATTAGCTTACCTGTTACACCAGTTACTCATTGACTCATCCACACATGCCGGTAGGTGTGTTCAAAGCCATTCATTTGTATTAGCTTACCCCCCACCCCCCTGTAGAATTTATAACCAGAGAGGAGGCTGAAACCATCGGAAGGTCATAAATTGAAAACTGAGAGGCATGGGAATGTGCTGCGGCCTTTTAGTGTCACAGCTGCTCTGGTCAACTTCCTCCCCAAGTGCATTTCCTCATTTTACTTCATCCAGCGTTGGCCAGCACGGCCGGCTCGCTGGCTGGCTGCTTTCTGTTTTTGGGACAGCAGGCAGGGCTAAATTACAGAGCCACCTAAAAAACCCCGCTGTTGGCCGCGTTTATGAACACGATGACTGACTGACTGACTGA
>JAOXYL010000048.1:7260217-7274298 GCA_028564955.1 Terapon puta
GAAGAAGCATGTCACCTATCATAAACTGCCTCATTATTCTTTCGTAGCATAGGGAGTTAAAACAGCCAGGCCAGAAAGAGCAGAAAAATATGCTGGGTCTGCAGAACACCCAAATCACCCTGAGCCAATTTCAGCTGGTTTGCTGTTTCATTACTTCATCTCAGCTGCACCTTTACTCTCCTTGGAAGGTCAGAGGACAGCCATCCTTGTTCTTTTTATAATAAATCATAAATGACAGGTACCCATATCTTAAAATGACATGTGTAGCGTCTCTTCGGACCCCTGTCAAATAAAACTTCAGTATACAACAACAAAGCTACTTTAGCCAACATAGCCTCGGATGCAGTTGAGAGAACAATCCACGACAGTGTATTTCTTTAGTAAAGTAAATGATTTCTCCTACACCTGCAATGAAATGTCTCAGGTTTATTTTTCTTGAAATGAGATGGAGGAAATGTATTATTTCCCTTTCCTTGGTACAAGCATGCATGTTAAAACACACTGACTCCCCCTGAGACCTCCTGTTCTAACCATAGACCACTACTATCCCCTTCTGGCAAGAAATGAGAATGCAGCCTTTTTAATGTCTAAACATTGTATGGCTCATAGTGTTGTACTGTATTATTCCAATGTTTGAGTGCAATATTCTGAAAAAAAGAAAAAAATAGGTAGGATGAGCTGATGATGAATAGGCCTGCATCATGTAATTTCACTTCCAGGTTTAACTTTGACTTCTCTACCACAATGAACATGTTTTGCACAACAGTGAGATTTGAGGTGTGCTCATTTTAGGCTGTGCCCCCATATCAGTAGCCAAAGTGGTTTAGATGATAAATTTAGACTTGAGGTTTGTTTGTAACAGTGGGGTTCTCACCCTTGGGCCAAACTAAATTTTTGTGCCATGAGTGTATAGTGAATTTGAAGGTTATTTCTCAAGGTTCATCTTTATACACTAAAAACACTGTGTCCAGGCACGCAATGAGCATTAAAACCTGAGTTTGGTTTGTTTAGCTGCAGTCCACAGCGCCACTGGAGGCCACCTTAATACATCAGACAGAGAGAAGGTGCTTCAGACTAGAGAAGATATAATGGCCTTGTAATTACTTGTCATGATGCCCTCTGAGATTCAAAAACTTAAGTCATGCTTTCAATACATTTGAACTAACAAAGTAAGCAAAAGCCTCCCATTTTCTGCATTAAATGTCTTGCAAAAAAAGTATTTGTAGTACCACTATGTAGTCTATAAACTGTCCTTTTACCTAAAAACATTCTCCCCACTGATTTAGATAGAAAGGGCTCTGTCAACTTATTATACTTGAAATACTGTGTTGTGAGATGTGATCTGTTTTTTTTATACAGGACAAATACTTTATACCATTATGTATTTTGTATAGCACCATGATATTATTTTTCACAATTTAATTATAGATGACAATTATAGACTGGTCATTCATAAACGATAATTAGAGTTTATGAATTCTTAAACTTTTAAATACATATGCAATGTGGACATATGACCACTGAGTGGCAGTAGAGACTTTATGCTCACGAGAGCCACAGGCTGCATTTGTTTCACGCCTGCAAATCTAAATCGTGTTTCTTTCACACTTTGAAATCCCATTTATAGAGAGCATTACTTATCTTGGCAAGTCTGTGATGTTTCTGTGATGGATGTAAATGCCAAATAACAACAATGAATTTGCTTTATTTGTCCAACACCATACTGTGGGAACAAAATGAAAATGTGCCCCTTATTTGCTTTGAAGAGGGGCTCTTTGATAACACAAGGCACATCTCATTTGATCCAGGTCCTGTTTTAGTGGTTGGAGTCAAATTTGATAATCATGACAGCATGCACATTTTTTTCAGAATGATCATCATCCCCCTCCTTTTCCAAGTTCCCTTGCCTCAGCCTTTTTTCCCATCTATTTTTATTTCCTTCACACTCTCTCCTTCATCCCACAGCTGAAGAATATGTGATAAACAGTGGGGTAACAGCATCCAGATGGCAGGAGGAACAACTGGCCCAGTGGAGCTCAGCAAACAGTGGGTAATCAGGCCTCCATTAGACCCCAACTGAGGACTTGCCAAATGCTGCTGAACCCACAGGGTAAGGAGACGCACACTTCAACGAGCCTTTTAACGACCTGAGGAGAATGAGTGGCTTTAGTGCACAGGTCTGGCCCGGTTCCTGCCAGTGTCTCTATATTGTTCACATCTTAAACTGAGATGTCGGAGACATTTTTCACTCTGAGGAGGTTGTTTTTATGTGGAGGTTCTTTATTGTGTCATTTTGGTCAACATTGTGCTCACTTTAGTTCAGATTATCATTTCATACTCATGCAATTCTCATGTTACTGCCAACAAGAACTGTAAAGGAAATATACTGTTGGCAGAAAGTTTCTTTGGGTCAGGAACTACTGAGCAACGGATCCAAACATGTGATCAGAGACTTATCAGAGAGTCTCTGTATTTTCTTATATTCAATCAGACCATTCTGAGGAATTAATCTCATAAGGTTAAATCATATCAAATTAGTGGTTTAACTAATTAACTTTTTATCAGTGTTTCCATAGATCCAGTGGACTGTTAAAGTACAAGCAGAGTTATAACAACTATAAAGCAGCTATAAAGGAATACTCATATGCTACAACCACAAGGACTACTCACCAACATAATGTCCCTTGCCCTCTCTGAATGGGGGTCCAATAGGCCCTTTCATCATGGGCTGCATGTATTTCATGTGGGGTACAGGGGGATAGCCTCCAGCGAGAGCACGAGCTCCCAGCATCAGTAGCACACAGACAGGAGCCAACAGCATGGTCACCAGCATCCCAGGCTTCAGATGTCACACACAAAGAACTGGAGGCATAAACAGAGGAGGACAGACAAAATTTGTTAATCAATGAGCTCAAAATGACTTGGCTTTTTAAAAAGTGTATTTGACATTGGAGTCCATAACAAGATAAAATAACAGTAAAAACAAGGAAACCATGTTTAAGAGTTTAAGAAGCATCTTTCTTACTTAGAAGTAAGGGAAGCAGAAGAATGTCAGATCTAAAACTGACTAACGATTGGTCGATTTCTGCTAAAATGTACTTTACTTTATGTGCAGCCATGCACAGATTTAATGACAGACACTGCTGTCAGCCCTGGTAGAGGACACATTACACTAGAATGATCCCATAAATGCTACATGCCCAATCATGAGGCATAAATAGGTACAAATACAGCCTGTGAGCATATTGCTTATGTACAGTGTGTCCCTGCTCAGCTGCTGCTATGCGGTAAGTGTCTTGTCGGGTTGGTGTTTGGCTAAGATGGCCTTCAGAACCTGTGACAGGCAGATATGTTGACTTTAATTTACTTCAGGAAGAAGTGACCACATTGCCCTCTGCCAAATATTTTCACAACCGTGGTCAGGTGTGGACAGGAAACCACCAGAGGATAGTGTGTTTGCATATCATAAGTGGGCAGCTGTAGGCGTCCAGGGCTGGCTTAAATTGGTGAAATGACGTGTGAAAAATGGCGCACGTTCCCACCCCAGCTCTCCCCGTCAGCTCTTGTTGGAAGGTGACTGTCAGGAGGTATTCGCGTTAACATGGGAAACGAAACGTAATCTCAGGTTCAGCCTGCTGCTGTTTAAATGCAAAATGTCACACTCGTATCAGGTATTAATCTGCTAGGAATTCACTGATTTAACTGACATGTCATATATGTAACAAAGCAGCTTCAGTAACAGGGAAAGGTGACATTTGGCCAACCTCATGAGACAGTTTCTAATGACCACGGCTTACTTTACATGAATATAAAGCAACATGAAGTACCAATTAGACCTGGATTATAAAGTCTTTTTGACTTGCTACAATGAACAATATTGTCATCCAGCCATATCAAGATCTCAATCTGTGTATGTTTGCCAGATTTCATCACAGTTAATAATCATTTGCATCCCCTCTCCTCCTTACATAAGCAATTCATCATTTTGTGTGTGTGCGTTTGTGTGCATGTGTGGCAAGCTTGCTTGTCTCTGCCTCACACCACACTGAGGCACAGCAGTTTCACAAACATGAGTTGACATTTTCGAGGATGAAAACAATCTGACATTTTCTAATTTGGAAATTACACCAAATTACACACTGCAGCTAATTGGTGGCAGGGATTTGGGGAGAAATCCTCGCAGCAGACTCCGGCTCGCAAGCACTTAGAGGAAGGTACATTCATTGCCACCATGTGTGCAGAGATCAGGGCTGTTTTACAGCTTTTTCTTTTACCCGTGTCTGTGATTGTTTAGGAACCACATAGCTAGGCAGTCAAATTCTTGTTTTACAGCCATTTCCCAAAGTGTTTCTCAAGGTTTCCGAGCTTTTCGTCATTGTGATTAGTCTTAAGTGTGTGTCAGAGTGAGTCTGCGGTGTCTGTTTGTGCTTGTTTACGGTGCTGTGTGTTTTTGCCAGGAAGAATCAAAGGTCACTTCATAGATTTTCACACCACCGCTTAAGCGAGGGTGAAATGGAGAAGGCAAAGATGTTAAAGGAAATAAACAGGAGAAAGGGAGAGCAGCGGCAGTGGGGCAGTGTTTTGGTCGTTGGCCGACTTGCTGGCTGGCTGGAAGGGAAGCTCGTCTGGTATGGAGGCCTGTGGTTTTCGGTGCAGATGTAATTTAACAGCCGGCTATGGATGCCCACCATTCTGCAGGCATCGAACTCTCTGGAGATCCAGGTCGGGCAACGCGCACTCAAAAATCAGAGGCTACGCACAAACGTGACAGTCCTCGGCAAACCGTCCATTCATACATTTGCTATACCTGCTTATCCTGGGTGCTGGAACCTATCTCAGCTGTCATTGGGCGACAGGCGGGACACACCCTTGACTGTATGCCAGTCAGTCACAGGGCTGACATAGACAGACAAACCACTCACACTCACATTCACACCTGGCGGCAATTTAGAGTTGCCTGTTAACCTAACCTGCATGTCTTTGGATGTGTGGAGTACCCAGAGAGAACCCACACAAAGAACATGCAAGCTCCACAGAGAAGGGCCCCTGTCAGCCGGTGGGATTGAACCCAGAACCATGTGAGGCGACAGTGCTAACCACTGCACCACTGTGCCGCAGTCCTCCACAATCTGTTTATCAAATGTTTTCATCGGGGGAGCCCAGCAGACGTTGTTAAAAAGTCGCACGCAATCCTCGCTGGCTGGCCACCACGAGCCACCGCTGGGCCGAGACTTTGCACATGCTCTCGAACACAAGAACACCCGCGAAACAAAGCGCACGCTCTCAGTGTGCGTGGGAATACGGTACACCTCTGGTGAGCGGTTACACGGGGTGTCTTGAAAACACTCAGAACTCCTTGACTTTCTCCCATTTTCACATAAAATGGGTCCATTCAAAACAAACCATAACAAAAGCCTGGGCTCAAGAGGAGAGAGGAGCTAATGGTGAATCGAAAGCCTCCCCCAGTCATTAAACATGAGCAGCGGCCAAAGCTACAGCGAAAAGAGCCTTGTCTGGCAGGCCGAGTGACACTTTATACAAAACAGATTGAGCTGAACAAAAAAAAAAAAAAAGAAGAAGAAAGAAATCACCACACACATTACAGTAAGGGATCCAAAAATACACAAGGAGAGAAACAGCAGAACAGAGAAGTCGCATTAATGAGGAAATAAGGGAGAGTCTGACCCTCGGGTGTAAAAGGGCACCGCCAGCTCCGTCGTGACATTCTCACAGTAATCACGCGCTGCTCCCGCTTCCAGACATCTGTCAAATAACTGAGCGCTATGTCTGATGACCACATCCATGGTCAGATTATGAGAAAATGGGCCCCAGGGCACAGACATGTAAAAGGCCCTGCTTCCCTCCTTCATGGGAGCGAGGCAATCGGACTGAAATAGAGACTCTTTGTAGTTGTTTCGTGTCTCTTTGTTGTCATTTTGTGCCACCGTTTGATTGTTTTGCCTGTAGTCGTTTAGCTTCACTTTTCTGTTTTTTTGTGTCTCTTTTTAGTCATAGCGCATGTTTCTGCATTGATTCTGAGCCTATTTGTAATTGTTTTGTGTCCCTTTTTGGTTGTTTATGTCTCACTGCAATAGTTTTTGGATGCCTTTGTGGTGAATTTAAGTCTTTTTGTGCCACCGTAAAGTTATTTTTAATTTTTTATGGTTGTTAGTGACATTTTGCAGGTGAACCCTCTCAAGTGCTACTGTAAGCTCAAAGGCTGCTCCTGAACTGCGTCAGTATTTTGTTGGAGATGATGACAGACTGTCCCACGCATACCCAAAGCTTTACTCACATGCAAATCCATAATAACACTCTAAATACTAAATAACACAGCACACAGTGAAAAATATTGTAGGAAACGATCAAACACAACCTTCTTAAAGCAGAGCTGATTTAAATGAATTTACTTGACTTATTTCTGTATCTTAATGGAATGTAATGTAGTATTATGAAGTCGCAATACAGCTGAGCACAGACTCAGTGTGTCAGAGATCCATCCATGCCCGCATGAAACACAAGCACACATAATCATCATCATCCCACTTTCCCACATACAGGACATCTCACAGATCCGTCTCCAAACCACCTGGTAATCTGAGTCACAGACAGACCAAACTCCAAGCTCGCAGTCTCTCTCCAATGTTTTGGATGCCATTTTAACAGAGCTGAAATGCTAATCTGCAAGAGCTTCGGAGGCCGCCAAAACAGACTCAACTGCCTCCAAACCCAAACTCAGCAGCATCTCAAGTGGCCGGCTCAGACAGGCAGAAGAGACACAGACACAGCGGCTGAGCGAGCCAAGCGCACACTTCCCCAACTGCTCCGTCTGCCCGCTAATGAAATCAACAGCGCCGGGGAGGTGAGGTTGAAGGTGCTCTGCCTCCACTTCCCTGAACATGTGTGGATCCAGACTGGGAGGCATTTCCTAAACCACCACATGCCACTGGGAGATTATAGGTAGACCAAGTGTGGGGATTTGGTGTCATGGGGCGAAGAGGAGGCGGTTGTTTTTGTGGTGAACATTTGAGCAGCTCCTTGAGTGGAGGAATCGTCACCTGAACATCATGTACCACATAATGCCAGCTTTTCAAAAAAAAAAAAAAACCCAACAGATTTCCAAGATGGTTAGATAGTTTGGTCACAACCGCAGGCCTCGCAGAAAGCTGCTCTTAAAACCTGACCGCATATTTTAGCTGATTCATCCAATCCTGGCAAACCTTAGCCACAGCCACAACCATAACTGTTACCATGAGCCCACATGGGTGGTCAGCTGTTCTGCAACCGCAGCCATCTTCCTTTACCAAACTCTCCTCTTGTAAATTCAGCAAGCAAATGTGGGAACTTCCCTTTTGCAGCAAGAATGCATTTCCAGCACTACGGAGGAAGAAAAGGCACCCTAAAAATAAACCCAGTTTATACATCTGTGGTTTATTATTCAATCTGTAGTCTAGACATACGAGCATTAACGGATTTTACAGATTTGCAGTAAAAAGACATGCACCTGCAAACATTGAGCAACCCCTTAAAACTTACACAAACAGGCCCAAATACTGCTAAAGTATCACTTGCAGACAACACAGAGCTCCATTGACCGCTGACCTGTGTGCGCCCTGCTCTGCACCAACACAGGACCGAGGGAAAGACAGAGGAGGGAGAAAGTGAGCGCCGCAGTTACACAACATGCTGGCGGCCAGAGCCACACAGCTCCGTCAGTGTGTGTGTGTGTGTGTGTGTGTGCAAGGAGGAGAGGAAATTGAGCGTGTGGGGTTTTATTTGGAGAATCACCTTCTTTTGAATGAGGTAATCCCCCCCTTCAGCATGAGTGGCACTTGAGCCATTACGCATTTCCGGTGTCAGCCCACTCCGCAATATTTGAGAAAGTGCTCTCAGTTTTTGGTAGCTTTGAACGCACCCTGTATTACTCGACACTGTGCAAATAAGCAGCGGGGGGAAACAGTATGGCTGTTCACATAAAGCTCTCGTGAGTGTACGAGAGTGGCCGCAAAGCTAACGCATATATGATGAGACATTAACATCTGTTATTCAGTTGCCACCGGCTGGAAAACGCACTGAAGGTTTTGTTTGGTTGCCTCTCAGGAAAAAATTGCTCCTTCTCCGCCGCCACAATAAAAGCTCCTATGTTCTCTCATTAGTGTTTCCACTGAAGTATGGGTAAATACCGTCATGATTTTTTTATTTTTAATGTCCAGACATGATTTATGCTGTTTGCATTTGCTGTAAAACACTGATGCATTCACGTTCCTGCGTACACATTCGCTCACATCCAAATATACATAAATATACATATTAGCTCACTAATATACACACATAATTTTTCATCTTTTATTCAGACGTAAACAGGCTCTTACGCCGTTTGCTGTCACGGTTTGCGGTCGGCCTTTCAGTTCCAATTTAAGGAAATGTTAGTGCTGCAACTGATGCTGCAACTAACTTTTTATTAACAATTAATAGTACTTACTTAGTTTCTCAATTAATCAGTTAATTGTTTGGCCAATATAATGTGCCAGCAATGAAATGTTTAAAGTTGCTTATCTTCTCTGAGCAACACTCAAAAACTCAAAGACATCTAGATGATTAAACATAAGAAATGATTAATCTACAGACAACTGAATGATCAATTTATTGCTTTCACTACAAAATACCAGGATATTTTAGGCCATAGTGAAACAGCGGGGCCTGTTTCATCATCACAATGACCCTTGTGCATAAAGTCCTAACCTCAACCCTATTCAACACCTCTGGGATAAATTAGATCGTCTCAACTGAGGACTCCCTCACAACAGTGTGACTGATCGCGCAACCTCAGTTTGCAGATTCATCTGTCGTAATGTTTTGGGGAAAAAAACAAACAGCAGATGACAGACAAGAATATACCGGGGGTGAAATGAAGGCAGGGTTGAAAGAGGCCTCACTTTGCTTCAGGAAAGAGATGAAAAAAAACACGCCTTATAAAACACGGAGTAGATGGAGCGAGAGAGAAGAGCCTCACCAATTCAGGAAACGATACCTGTGGAGAGGTGTGTTTTCCTAACATCCCCGAAGCTCGAAGAGGGTGAGAAAAGGGCCGAGAGACGGCCGGAGAGGGGCGAGTTTATGCTGATGGAGAGGTTTAAGAGGGAACAAGCGGGAGCTAAAGGAAATGGAGGGTGTAGGGGGTGTGAAGTGTGGGGAGCGAGACAGGTAGTGAAGAAAACATGGGGAGGGGGAAAAAGAGCGAGAAGGTCAGACGGAGGGTTTTCATTTCTTGATGACTTCATTCAGAGGAACACGCTCAATGCCCCAGGGCACTTATCTAAGTGCAGAAGCAGACACGCTAATCATAAAGTGTGTGTGTATGGGGGGGGGTAATGAATTGTACATATGAAAGTGCATGTGTGTGTACTGGCGGTAAAGCAGCCAAAACGAAGCTAATTAACCACAAAATTATTGACCTGGAGGACCTCACACATGTACAGTTGCGTGTGAGTTTTATATGGGACCCTTATTTGCCCTTCCGCCCCTCACAGGAACAGTTTCAGGCCAGAGAAAAGGCATTAATTACAATATATTAGCCAGCCCCAGATCCCTGCTGCTTTACAGATTCATGCTCTATCACCTCATCTTTCTGTGAAGCATTTAAGATTGGGATATAGCCAAGGGAGATGGACCGAGAGTCTGCAGAACATCCAGACGAACTCCTCACCTGCCAAGAAAGCAGTTACAGTACAGGGGAGCTGAGAGTGGGAGAAAGCGAGAGTCTGCCGGCAGACAGAAACAGCTATACCTTTCCGGCTGACCCGCCGGTGCACCTCAACCCAATATGAGCGGCTGATTAGGTAATCGAGAGCAAAGAGTAAAAAAAATAATCTCTTAAAGGGGCAATCTGCTTCTACCTCTCCAGAGCGATGAGTGCTCTGCTGTTCGATGCCGCGAGACAGGCCACTGAAAGCGCACGTCAGCGCGCTCGGAAAGCAACATGACTGGCTTTGTACCATTTCCTCATCATGTGAAAAATGAGAAATTAATACAGCGATGGGGATTTACGGACTGGAATATATAGCCGCCGAGGGAATTGTGCGTTAGAGGGCACGGTGGAGATGACCTCACCCCAGAAAGAAAACTTCGAGGACACCCAGTAACACAATCTCCCGTAAATCAGAATGATCGCTGTGTCTCTCCCGGCCTCGCAGGTCCCGACTGGCAACCTCAGCTCTTTTTTCTCCCTCTCTCATTCCTCTTATTCTCTCCTCCCTTAAGCCTCCTGCTTCTCTGCACCGCTCATTGCTGGTGTGAATACTTTTATTGTGCACTGCCAAGGCCTGACCAAGCAAGGCGGGTTTTTTTTTCCCCCCGTAAGTCCACTGGTTCTGACATATGCTCGAGTCTGTGCTATTCCTAATTAACATAACAGCAAAAGTCTGAGTAGATGAACAGAAAAAAGAAAATAGGATGGAAGCGAGTGAAAGGGGACGTGCTGTTTACAGTCGTAACGCAGTTCATAGTGAATTTTTGATTTCACATAGAAGTAAAACAGAACAGTTTCTTATTTAAAGCAAATAATGCTGGTTCTTATCAGCAAAAATTAAGTCTCTCAATGACAGATTTGATCAGCCAGCCAGTATAAGCTGATGTTAATGTTAAAAGTGCTTGTTGGTTGAAAACTCCACCCACAGCTGACTTTTTAATGTTTCCAGCCGGCACATTTTGAAAACAAAAGCCATGTAAAAGGAGCTTAAACAGTAAAAAGAACAAGGCTCACGATTGTTACATACATGACATCAGGCCAAAACTTATGCGGGGCAAAAAGTCAGGGTTTTCACAGGTTGATGATCCATGTTACGGACTTAAGATACTCAGATTTTGCCAGAAAAACACATTTGAACAGGCGGGGACTGCCCATTATTCCGACATCCCATTAGTCTAATGGATGAATAGTCCAAAAAATGTGCTATTGGATTGGAAGCCCTTTCTCACTGCAGGGAGAGAATGAATTTTCGGATAAACAGGCTGTCAGAGAAATAAGAATTCGCTTTTGGCATAAAGGACCTTTGGACAGATGGGCTTTCGGACCAATGGGCCATTTTTTTGATTGGGCTGTCAGACTGGTGGGATGTTGAAACAGTGGCATGGTTCTGAGAAGGCAACACAGGGGTTAGTTAGTTGTTGATATTGCTATCCTTCACTTTCGCAAGAAAGAAGGACTTGAGGACAAGGAATCTTAACGTAAGAGTGTACTCGTGCTTCAGCAGAACAGTACCATTATCATTACTTTAAATTTGCATCTTGTCTCAAACAAAATGGATATTCTTGTCTCCAGCTGTGATTCTTCTGATATAGTCCCACAAAAAATGCACCTCTTTTGCCAAGGATGTAGTAGTAAGCTTTCCAGAAGGGAGCTGACACACAGTAGAATACATTCTTAACTCTTTGTTACTTATTCATAAGTCTTTTTGAATGTAAAGGTTAAAAAAACATCACTCCTTTGCATGTCAGTCCTGTTACAGCCGTATGCATTTCAGAATTTGGAGTTGCACAGAGCTCGACAGGCCTGATGTGCCTCGATGCAACTGCAAAGCTATGATTGGCCAGTCACTGCTCAGGCACAGAGTTTAGCCAATGGTTCGTTGTTCAGTAGCTGGACAGGATGGTGTTGTGCAGGATCAGGGATTGGATGCAGGACTCTGTAGGGCTCTAATGTGTTGGGCTGGGCTTCGTCTGTGTTATGTCTTGTGTTTCTGTGCCATGTCTCCAAGTCTCCAAGTAGCTGTTACCTTGTTCCTTTCACTGGGTGGGTGGCTTTGCCTCTGCCAAAACGGGGCCTCTGAAATGTGCAGCAGACACACAGGCCAGGGAACACACAGAAAACTGACAGAAGCGGGACAAAGAAAAGGGCTCAAAACAAGCCGCCGTGCGAAAGAATCATCATTTTCTCCATAAAGAGTTTCGCAGTGAGCTTTCTTTGCAACACGGCTTCGTTATTTCCTGACTGTGTGTCAAAATATTCACGGTGGCGGTTCATCCAAAGGCGAAGCTGGCTGTGGCAAGAAGTCAAACCCGTGTGGAGAGTGTGTGCATGGGTCTATTTACAATTGAGCGCTCCGAAGGTGAGAAATGCTCTGGGGCGCTGAAATAAGGCGGCTAAACCCGGAACAATCGCACACCATCAATTGTTCCATTCTTTTTTAGCCAGGACTGGAAAAAGTCCCAAGCTGCACAAAGCCGGGGCTAACTTCCAGGAGGGAAAAGCCCAGAAAAGTCCTCTCGTAGTTTGTTTCTATCAAAGGATTCCACAGTTTGACACTCCATGAAAACACTAAGCTAATACAGATCGCATTGTCAGAGGCTACCACTGGCAGTGATGGAGGGAGATGGAAACTTGTGTCAAAGGACGGGAGACACAAGGAAGAAAAAGCGCCTTGTGACCGAAAAAAAAAGCGAAATCGAAGCAACAGAAGGGGAGGAGAATGCAAGAAGCCGTGAAGGAGACATGAAGTCATTACGACAGGCAAAAAGAAAAACAGGGAGATGGAGGAGAAAAATGAAAGGGAGCAGAAAGTAAAAGCTTTAGCTCTTGATCTCCCCGTTGACCCACTTCAGATGCGTGCCCCGCCAATCATCTCACACACTCCTTCCGCTGGCAACCGAAACGGCTTCACACGTACATGCACGGGCCGCGCGCACACAAACACACACATCAGTTGGCAGCGAAACAGAGAGGGAGGCCTATTTTTCTGTTCGAAATGGAGAGAAGGGGAGAAAGAAGGAGAGGTAGAGGGGAGATTATAATTTAATAAGGGGCAGGAAATCTTGGTCAAATCCCCCTGAAGGAGCTGAAATGCCTCCGTGCTGGAGGCTACTGGACTACAGACTGACTGGGCTCCATCTGAATGGGCTTCTCTGGCACAGGCAGCAGGGCAGACAACCAAAAAAGCAGACAATAGACCAGGAAGAAAGCAGAAATCCCACTGTACCGTGGTTTGGAATAATACTGAACCAGCGATTTGTAAATGCAATGTTCAAGAAGTAAAGGAAAGACAGAAACAGTTTCCCTTTAATGCTGATTTACACGGAATTAGCACAAAATTTCTATTAATTTCTGAAGCTTTTCTTGAGTCAGTTGCACTGGAACAAAAGGAAACAACAAACATGTCTGCTGGTGAGGTATGATGTGTTTACTGCATGTTTTACTTTTCGCGATAAAACCACTGACATGTTTATCTGTCCCATGCTAAGGTGAAGTCAGCAGACTGACTCAGCAGTGCCAGTAACACAGAAATATGTGTTTTAAGCGAAGCCACACCAAACCAGTCAGTCTGCTGCAGCACAACCCTTCGCGAATGTATCTTATTACTTATGAACTAATTCTTTCATATGTTTGAAGAGGACTGATTTTTTTTTTGTCCGTTGATAGTTCCATAGTCTCACTTTAAAACAGTTTAATAAAAAAAGAAATGCCAGGGAAATGACTCAGTAAATGACACAAGAAAGACGGCAGATTTGAGAAAGCGCAGGTTCTCTGATCGCTCTCAGGCCAATTTGAAGCCTGACGTCAAGATGACACAAGCTCCTCTTGACGGCGTACAATAAAAGGGGATTGACTAAACGCATTGTTGGGTTTAAAGAAAGCAACTACCAGGAAATGAGCTGCTGTTGCTCGAGGACTCAGACAGTGTGACGCAGGGCCATCAGAGGATGAGGAGGTGGGATGGGATGACACACACTGATGTGCTGTGAGCTCTTGTACACCACCGCAATTATGTCGCTGTCTTTCCAGTAGCAGGTAGAGGCAAGGGTTAGTGCGGTGCGTGCAGGGCGTTTGCATGACATAGCTGACGATATCGGGTTGCACGGGCAGAAATCACTCGTCCACCTCCGCCTCACACTATGTTTTAAATGGAAATTCATTGGATGGCTTAACACTCAGCTGAGGACCACTAACTGTGCAATGGCCTCCGTTTGATGGATCACTCACTTAAAACGCTGCTGACCCCAGCTAGATGTTTCAGTCTCGAGAGCTAGCCGGCTGAAAAGAGCCCACAAAACACCTCACACACACACACACACACACACACACACAC
>JAOXYL010000048.1:7283304-7293648 GCA_028564955.1 Terapon puta
ATATATATATATATATATATATATATATATATATATATATACATACATATATACATCATTTAGATCTATGAGAGGCTAAACGAAAGTGGAGGAGAAGAATAAATCTAGCTACAGGGTGCAAAGAGGATCAGGCACAGACGTTTAAAGGTCCAGTTCACCCAAATGACAGAAAAACATAATTTTTTCATTTGGATGTCGTGGATTCAGGATATGTGGACAGTTTGATGTTATCGATCGCTTCCTGTGAACGCCACAAATACAGCTCTATTCACCAGCACTGTATCAGAGCGGAGGCAAAAATCTCTGAGATGGATATTTCAAAACAAATAAAGCCAAAACTGTCTGAATGGTTCCAGTCCATTTAGAGGTAAGTAAGAGAGTGTTCTTTGTAATTTGGGTGAAGAGGTATGAGGACTTTCGTGCTTCAAAGGCTGACCAAAAACGGGTGGTGGGAAGGGGGGCGGACGGGGTAAAAGAAGAGCAAAAGGGATCAGAAAGGAAAAAGAAAGACACATGCCATGAGGTGAAGGAGCACCGGTTATCCGGCGTCTACATCCCCCTGCTCCATATTTGCACTCGCTCGCCCATGCTGACACCGGCCAGGATCGCACGGTATGAGAGAGCTGTGTTTAGACGGCTTTTCACAGCCCCTGAGTTGAGAACAGTGCAAATAGACATAATGCCGAAATAACAGCCGTCGGAATGCAACGCCGCATATGCGGTTGTTGGCCTTGGATGGAGATTTAAGGTCGTGAGGCAGACAGACAGATAAACTCCCCCCACCCCTCCGGCTTTCCTGTTACATGTTGGTCTGGTCTGTCACGTTTTTTTGCCGAGGAGGTCGTTGCCTCGGCAAGAAGGATTGGCGGGTGAGTGAGTAGCACACAGTTGATGGGTGGCACAAAAAGGGCCGATGGATCAATGTTAACAGTGGCACAATCACGTGAAATGTTTCCTGCCAACAAAGTTGCCAGCGTAGGGGGTGGGCAGCATTTGCGGACAAAGTTGCATCGCTGCCTTTGAGCCTGCGGGACTACAGCGGTGGGAAATATCACAAGTTTCGCTAAGGGAGGAACTAAACTGATTACTGATAAGACTGGCAGGAATATGAACCCTTCGCACCTCCCTGCCATCACTAAATCATTTTCCCAGACTGGAGAACTTGCCTCCCTCTCCCAGCGGGAAATAAGGAGGGACAAGGACATGAAAAAGATTCAAAGTGCAGACTTAAAAACAAACATTGTCTGACTTATTTTTCCCTGCACTTTCTTTCTACTACCCCTTACCCTTAGTCTGCCCGTGCCATAACTTTCCCTCAGTCTCCCCTGGACAACATATTATAACGGCTGCAGTATTTATTGGAATGACTTAAATGGCCACTTGAATGATGGGTGCTGGTGTCTGTCTGTCCTCTGCGTGGGTGTGTGTATGTGTTTGTGCGCAAGTGTGTGCCGGCTCCAGACCCCGTTTCCATCAGCGATGCCAAATTTCTTTCACCCACCAGACCAAACCCTCCCCCTCCTCAGCCCTCCACGTCCACCCCCACTACTTGATGTTCACCACATATCCCAAAGTGGTCACACTCATTTTTGCTTGCGCGCGCCCCCCCTAACCCATGCCTGCCTCTGCTTTTTTATCCACCACCGTGGGGAAAAAAACACAATTGCCCTCTCACACTCATAAGGTAATGACGACAATTTGCTTATCGCACGAGCACAGATGTGAAAACAAATAGAGTCTAGACTGATAGCGGAGACAAAACCCTTCCATCTGGGTTTAAAAAACAGGTTTCCAAAAGCATCATAAGTCAACAGAACAAAGTTTTTTTTTGTTCTAAATCACTCTGGAGGAAACGGCTCAGTCCTGGCCAGTCTTAATTTCAGTATCTGTAGATCAGATGATTTTCTCAGCTAACAAACGTCACCATCCATTACTTTGTCTGCTTGTCTGCATCGCTGCATGTGCTCCCACCCACCGCACCGTAGACACTCCGCGTTACTGTCTGCGCTCCCCTGCTTGTTGCAGAAAAATGCACCGAAAGTGATTACAGACACATTCCAGACGCCCTCCGTGGAGTGAATGATGGATCAGTGGGGAAATATATAGGAAGAAAATGCGAGACGGACATAAGATGAAGTGCATCTGAGGTTACTGATGAAGCGTGGCGATGCTTCTTCCTCCCTGGAGCTTATAATGTATGTAGGGGAGAGAGAAAGCACTAGAGGAGAGGAGAAATGTATCTTTTGCTGGCAATGGATGAGAACGACGGCGCTGCCATGCCATTTCTTGACAATAGACAGAAAAGACACGGGGGCAGTCTCTTAGCAAAACGCCCAAATTGCTAAAGGACACAGAACAGAGAGGACAGAATCAAAATGTCTGAGACTGAATTGAATCCACAGACGGGCCGAGACTGTGAATATGCTGTTGTGTCTGGCAGGGCTGAGAACTATTTGGACAATTTTGGACGCTGGCAGCATTACAACTAATGCTTTTCTTTTTCCCCTCCTCTCTGAATAATCGTATTGAGAGCAATGTAATGGGCAGGGACGAAGGCAGGAGGAGTATCACATGGAGGAGATTTGCAGATCTGATCGAGAAGGAAAGCAGCAGTGAGACCCCCCCCCCTCCTCCCCCCACCACACACACACACACACACACACACACACACACACACCCACACAGCTCACCGTCTGTTTTGAGGAGCTTTGGTTCCCATATTTCCCCCCACACAGTAGTTCTTTGGCACACAGTGTATACATGTGTATCTAGGTTTGTCTGTTTAAAAGTGGATTGATAGCGTCGCACCACATAGGGGGTATCTTCTAATGGAACATCTGCAAAATAATGGCAGCCTTTTGAACACCATTACCAGATGACAATATCGATTATGGATGACTCAGCAAATCCCTGGATGATGTTTAATGGCCGTGCTTTTGAAATTATTGCTTTCTGCAACCCTAAATTGGCTCATCTTAAGTGTGGCAAACAAATATAAAACACATTTGTCTTGTTTTACAAACTATAAAATCTGCAGGTAGACTGTAATGATGGTTTCTGAGGTTTGGCTGCTAAGATTAAGCAGAAAAATTAAGATGCCATTTGAAATGTGGAATTTCAAACGTCTCCTTACCATCAGGAGCAACTGGACCTCAGTAGTGCTGTGCTGTGCTGCAAAAGCATTGTCTCTCTGTGGGAAGAGCTCTCCGTTAAGACTATATGACTATCATCACTTCCTGCTCACTGGGGGATGCCTTTCAACGAGCAAAACTCCAGAGGAAAACAGCAAGACATTTGTGATCAACAGAATTATGCATGGGAAAAGAATGAGGCGCAAGACAGAGAGAAATGTCAGCGAACCTGGTTTTCGGATCACAGACATATACAGCCCACCTGGGAAAGGCCCTCAATTCATTAGGGCGCTGTTAATGTGTACTGCGCTGACTTGGAGGGGGTCTCTGCACATTCCCCACAAGTGTTGATGGGGTCTGGATTTGTCATTGTCTCTACGTGAGAGTGGATGGCTGCTTGTTCGTTTCCCCTCCTTCGTTACGCCTGGCTTGTCTCAGCTGGCCTTCCCCAGCGTCCCCCAAGACAAGATGTCCTGGCTGATCCGCTCCCAGAGAGGGATTAAGCACACAGATCTACGGTTCTTCTTGTGTTTCTGATATTTTAACCACTTCCACACAACGCAGATGTCTGTTTTCATACCGCAAATGAAGAACATCCCACAACCAAAGACGAGGCTCAGACCTTGAAATTGAATTTCATGCCTTTCTGTTGGCTGGTTTCACAGAAAAGTGCCCAACGTAAGAGGTCATTTGTATAAGATCCATTTGCATTTTTACTTAAAAGTAGAATGCAGCCCAATTTGCTATGCGTCCGTATAGTAATACATTCAAAGTTTGTGATATATACAGTATTAATAAAGAGGCTCTCCTGTGATTTAGGATTGCACCTGCATAGCGTTTATGGACCTGCAAGACAGCAGTCGAGAAAAGAAAACTCAAAGTCAGTGAAGCATTTAAACATCCTGACTTTTTGTTCCTGGTATAGTTAAAGGTAAAAAAAAAGTGTGTGGATCCTAAATTTCCCATAATTCAACTCAACAGTATCTCCTTTTTAGAATATGCATGGCTTGAGTTACTTCACTATGTGAAAATTCCCTCCACAAGAAACTTAAATCTATTTATTAACTATGCATAACTTGCATAATGGCAAACATATTAGAAAGCTCTTACTTATCCAACAGACACAGAACAACATTAGGAGTAATTTAGAGTTGTGTGTCTGACTACCTGAAGGATGCAAATCCAAGATATTTTCTATTTTTACACCCTGTTGTAGTTTGGACGTTTGACTTAAACTCATTACTGATAACAACACACATCACAGTGAATCCAAAACAGTTTCAGGCCGTAAAACACTGCAGAACTAAGAGTAACAGCATTACTTGGGTGTCAGTTTCCAGTTGCTTTGTCGCTGCAATAATTAACATTACATATATGTTAAAACTCTCTTGGTGCTACGAAATCATACATTTGTTGTAGCCATCGCCACGAAAACTAGCCTCCAACTTTGCTGTCTCTCTCTCTCTGCTCCCAACATGAGGTTTGAATCAGCGCTCTGTCATATGGCAGGGACGCAGCATTCAGGACACATCCTCTCACTGTTACAATCTGGCCGACATGTCTGCATCCTCGTCTCCCACCTCCGCCTCCGTGTTATCCCGCCCCCTTCCTTCCAGACTACGAGGGATGAGAGGACGTGCCTCGTCCCCGTGATGGAAGACAGCGACTGGGATAGAATGAATGGATCCTGCTTTGCGGGCCTAAACGGGAAAAGGCTCTGTCACCGAATATAAAGGCAGCGTTGTTTGAATCAAATGTATCTTTTCAATCTTCAAAACTGGCCAGCTTTCTGCTCCCCCCCCCCAGAGATTAACGGCATAGAGAGTTTAGCTGATTGCAGGAGTTCTGGGGTATTACTGAGCTTGTTGCTCAACTTGAGGAATGGTCCGGGTGTTTCCGACAGGGTAAACAAACATTGGAGTAGTAAAGAGGTTGCGGCGAACTGAAGCAGAGTAATTCATGGAGGAATGATCTGTGTCTGGGAGCAAACAGACGGCCCCTGCATGTTTCTGTTGACACCGGTTCAAATCCTCGGCCAGATCAAAGACGCCACATGGTTGCTACAAACCGAGTGCTCCTCAGACTGAGCTTATTTTCTCCTTTTTCTGCTCCTTCTACCTTCGAGTCCTTCCCTGTGCTTTCACCTCTCCTTGCCTCCTTCCCGCAAATACCGCCCCTTTAACTTTCTCCTGTCCCCGTTTTCATCATGTCCCCCTTTCGATCGTCCTCTCTTCTCCAAATAGATCCATCGCCACCCCTTTTTCCTAACCCTTCGCGATGTTTCCCATATCCCTATCACACTTTCACCACATGTCAGGAAGACTTGTGTTTGTGCGGTTTCTGCCCAGCTTTGGGAGCGGTCCAGTTCAGGCTCCGTTGGGCTGCTTGTCAGTTCGGCTTGCGGAGCAAACCGGGGCCCACTGTTAGGAAATGACCACTTCTCTGGTTCAAATTAGCAGTGAGGCAACGCAACAGGCCTTTTTGCTGGCGGCTCGCAGAGGAAAGAGTGGGGAGAGAGTGAGCGCACAGCCATCTGCAAACCACATGAAAGTGAGCGGTAATTGATTCAAAGCCCCCCCTCTAATTAAGTATTTTGTTGGTTCGCCAAAGAACATCCTCCCAGAAGTGGTTGTACTTCTGTAGCATTCACTATCCAAGCCCTCGCAGACTCGCATGGTTATCGTCAGGTAGAGGACGTTTTATTTCCATCCGCTTATTCTGCAATCCATCATCTATGGAGCATCCAGGTTTTAACTCAGGTCATGTAAATCTCTGACCTTCCTCGGTTTTTAATAAGGCAGTTCACTTCTGTGTTGCTTTGTGCGAGCGCAGCTGTGTTCCTACAGCCCAGCCAACAGCAGCTCTCTAATCTCTCCGATCTTGTTCTCGGACGTACAAAAGACAGATAACTTTGCACCGGCGTGTGAATGTGTGAATTAGTATGGGCCCAACATCGTACAATATGTCTTAACTGCGCATGCATATGGCTGTTCTACACTCTCGTGGTGCAGCACACTTACTGAAGAGAAATGCTCTGCACTCGTGTCCATGCTCACTCATGTTCCCTGCATAAATTCACATTGACAGACAAAACCGAGCAAATGCGTGATGGAGAGGCAAACAGTGAGGCTGTCATCCAATTAGCCTCGTGTTTGTTTATTTTAGTCTTCACTGTGCAGCATTGCGAATGTTCTCCATGAAACCCTACTCCGAATGTATCCCTCCTAGATTTTCAGGCCAAGCAGTAACCCTTCCTGTCCTGTGAGCACGAAACAAGATAATTCTTCTTCAGCAGCTTCTTTAAGCACTTAGGAACGCTGCCAAACTGCATCGCCGCTCCTGTCTAACTCCAGGAAGCATTACATATATCGTAGGGGATAAACAGAAACAAGAGAACTTTAGTTAAGACCATGCACACACACACACACACACACACACAATGTAGAGCTCAGTAAAGCAGTGCTCACAAAGCGTTCACCTCAAACGAGCTGGAACGAGCACAAAGTCGCTTTTTCATTTTATCGTTTCACTGCTTTGCTGCTGATTACAGGAAATGATTAGGACGAAAGCCTTGAAGGACTGGTTGTGTTGGGCGCTGCATAATGCCTCTGAGCACTGCATTATGAAACACATGTTGCTCAACAGGCTCAGAGTCTGTACAGAACGGATTAAGTCTCAAAGCCAAGGCCATTTAAACGTAAAGTCTCGGAGAACCAGCACCATGCATGGGATACTGTAGCAGCTCGGGCTGAATTTGTGTGTTTTGTCTGAGGCGTAGTTTGTTATCTTCGTATGCATAATTCAGTGTGACATGGGAAAAAAAAAAATCAAAAGAAACAACCAAAGAGCCCGGGGTGGTCCGCAGTAGGGGATAAGTCGTCTTAAATCCATCTCTTTGAGGATCACTCTGAGCCAAGCTAAATTTGAGGTGTTTATCTGGGCAGAAACTGGCAACCGTACCTGTTTGTTTAAGGCTGGAGGAAAGAGGGTTCACAGACGTTAGTGGACATGTGGTGGGCACCTGTATCACCTGCTATTGAAAGACCGCAGAGTGATTTATATATGAAAGGACATCAGAAACATTAACAGCCCTGTGTTGTTTTTCATATCGTGCACAGCAGCATTTAGTTGTCGCGTAATCACTGATACTGAAAAGTCAAAAACTTGACATAACAACTGTCGTTTTCATCTGTGGCATCATCTCTCACTGTTAAAGCAACTGAGTTCTAGTGACCAACCAAAGCACCAGCACCATTTGTATATAGCCGTATACTGTTTGTGAAAGAGGTTGCTGACATTTTTTCTTTCAACTTGTTGTTGTTTAATGTTGTTTTAATGCTAATAGTCACTTTCTCATATCTACTTATCTCCTGTTTCCTACCTGACTACATGATGGATCATTCAGCTAAGAGTATTAGTATTAGTAAGGTGGTGATGACCAAAAAAGAGCAAAAAGGAGACTGAACAATGGAGAGTTATACAAGAGAATGACTGACGGGCTTCTGCATTCACTGGCTGCGTAAATATGCAACTGTTTCCTTACAAACTCACCAGATCAACTTTACAACATTTTCACCGCCCCCAAGTGGTGAAAAAATCCATAAAGCTTCCCTGAATATGCAATAAAAGTTTTAAAAAATGTATTGCATTCTTTTATATTGCTCAAATTAATTTTTTTTTCAAACAATCCTAATCCTTAGAAGCAAAAAGAAGATCACTTTGGTGCATTTTACATTTTAGAAATTATGCCTGTTCACTCTCTAGAATTAGATGAAGGTATGTATTCATGAGATGGAAAGGTGCTAATGAAGGAATCTTATCTAATTCTAAACAGCAGAACAAAATTTCAAAATGTCGAACTTTTACTGCGAGTTTAACTATGAGGTAATTGGTGGAACAAAACCTGTTGATTGATAATAGATATTAGGTTGCTGTCTGCTACTAAAGACTGAAAAAAAAAAGAAACTCCACTGTGTGCGAGCATCCAGCACAATACATGTGTCACTTAGTAAGCATCCATTTCCTACACCAGATCTCCAGACCCAGAATCTGGCTCTGTGAAATAAAATGCTTTTTATTATCCTGCTCCGAGGGAACCATAACACCACAATAACCCCAGTCTCTCTCTCTCTCTCTTTTTTTTTTTTTTTTTTACGAACACCTACGCACACGTCTAAATCAAGCTCAGACTGAACAATAACAAAGTCTGGAGCTTTTCAAATGCTCTCAGAAGAGCTGTTTCCAATCCCTTTCTCAATATTGACCCATTGGAGAGAGATATATCCATCCTGCATCTGAAGTGAAATAATAAAAATAAACAGTTGGCCAGGGAAATATGTCTGCAACAAGATGAAAAGAGGGATAATGTGAGTTTTATACTGAGGAGTTGACCCCTGTTAAGAGTTGGCCCAATGTCCCGCTTTTGGAAGCCCCAAACAAAAATCTCGCCAGACGGTGAACTGAGGGGCAATGAATGAGAGGTAGCAGAGTCACAAAAAAAAAAAAAAAAAAAACACCCACTGTATACGCATATGTGGAGCTACCTGAACACACCAAACATCAAACGGTTTTGCTCGGTGTCATGGATTCAACTTTGTTTTTTGAGTGAGAAGATCACACACATCCTCTGGAGACGCTTCCTCGTATCCAGTGTTGAACTCAGCCTCTGCAGCAGAACAGAAAATGTCACATCACATCTTGGATGAGCACGGGGGCTCTCGGTCCTGTTTGTTCCTGTTGGATTCTCTTTGAAAAAACACACACACAAAAAAAACTCCAGCACACCACTGGGAAAATATAGATTTGACTCCAGGAAGGATTGCTCAATACATTGTTTTGCCCGTGACTCGGTTGCTGCGCATTGTTCAGGCCTCCTGACTAAACGCGAGGTCTGACATCGGAGTGCAAGGTTGCTTGACCACAGGGGTTTTAGTCTGAGCCCAGCAAAGAGTTGGGTTTTGTGATTCGAGAGGATTTGTAGTCTACCACGGTAAAAAAACAGAGAGAGGCAGGGAGAACTGAAGCAGAGTCAAGAAGAAAAATAGAAAGAGGGGGAGAGGTGACAATGTAATGATGGAAGCGACCCACTTGCTCCTGCTTCTGCCTCCGAAGCGTGCCTGTGATAAGTTCCCACTGATAGCTGAAGAAGGGCATGCTGTCAGGCCCCTCTGAGCTCGGAGGCCCTGCTAAGACTGAGCCACTGCTGACAGAGTCAATGGGAGGCGGAGGAAAAATAACAAGAGGCGCCTGCCAAGCCTCCCCACCGCTCGCCCTCCCTGTCTCTCTTTCTCTGTCCCCCCCGGTTGCTGCCAGCCCAGTGGAAAAACTCCCGCTGGTCCAGACGCAGTTATGAGAGAACGAAAGAGCAAGTGGGAGACGGATAAACACAGATCAAGGGAGACAGACACATGAATTAGGGAGCGACGGAGGGAGAAAAATAAATAGACCGCGTTGCCAAAATTTGAATACACAACCAAAACAGAATTAGAATAATAGAAAAGTCTCTGCTGTTTTTTTGTTGTCCTCCTCCTCTTCCTTCTGTCCTCGGCTCATACAGAGATGAGAGCCAAAACAATGTCCTTCAACACGAGAGGCTGATTAACAACGTGCTGCTCCGTCCACTCTGGAGGGCCGTATGTCTGTGCAGATTCACTGTCTGCCATATAGTTGACTGACTTTCACATATATCAGCCGCGCGTCTGGGCCAAGATGGCTACCGGTTACGTGCAAACAAGCTAAGAGAGCATAAACACGCCGGGCCAAAAGGAAGCGGAGACGCAAATCTTCATGCATCTGTACACAAAAATGTCCCTGTCTTTTTCCTCCCCTCCGCTTTTAGCTGAAAAACAAATCCAGCCTGTTAATCTTGCATGTTATGGTCCAGGCTCTGATTAAGACCAGGGCCTGTATTCTGTTTCCACCGCCCTCCGCTGCAATTCTTCATTCAGTACATCAGCAGCACCAGTTAGCATGCCTCATAATACGTGCCGAAGTGTGCGTGCGCGTACAGTATGTGTGTGTTTGTGTGTGTGTGTGTGGAGCTGTAATTACAGACGCGGTCTTCCGGCTGAAAAGAAAACACACTCTTTGTTTGTGAAGCCATACAGGAGTGCCCTGTTTTCACACTCTTTCCTCTTGATGCCAAAGTACCTACGAAACAAAAGACACAGAGAGAGCGAACTGTGTGTGTGTGTGTGTGTGTGTGTGTGTGTGT
>JAOXYL010000048.1:7324107-7337049 GCA_028564955.1 Terapon puta
AGTCCAAGCTCGCGAACGCTCGCTGCCTCTCTCGCAGGCTCGGCCCGTGGGCAGCGGGGAGAAGCAGTGGGCCAGCTAATCATTTGCGGAATGTGGCGTGGATATAAGATAGGCCCAGATTGGGAACGCGCAGAGCCAGAGGAATGGTAATTACTGTGGAAATCAAACACCATCAATTGTGAGGTTTTTCAACATTTCACAGTGTCCCTCGCTCCCTCTCCCCTCCCAAAAGCCCCGTCTGCTCTCGCTCCAACTCAAACGACCCTCGCTGCCACTCCCTCAAGCCCTCAGCCCTCCCTCCTGCCCTCCTTATTTTTTCCACTCTTTTCCGCCGTACTCCGCTCCTCTACCTCGGCTTGCCTCGCTCCACCCTTCCCATTTATTTTCCTTTAATTTTTTCCACCTCACTCCACCCTCTCACTTTATCTATCTTCACTTTGTTTTTCCTGTCTTTCGCAGTACACCCATTTATACCTAATCCCTCGGTCAAAATGGCTTCGTTTCCCATCCTGTGCGCCCCCCCCCCCAATTTCTACACACACTTGCACGCATCTAGACACTCACACAAATGACCACATAAGACAAATGACCCTCATCACTGTATGTCTGGAATGCAAAACAGTGAAAAACGGCGCCCGAAACATTTGTTATACATTCCAAGTGCTTTTAGAGACGATCGCTTACTTTGAACCGTGCCGTCCGGCGAGAAACGACAAGCTAATACTAATTCTCTCCATGCATTCGTCTTGTAAGCGGGATGACAAATGACCTTGAGTATTTCTTTTTCTTCTCCCATGTGCCTGTCTGCCTCTTGCCTCTGACTGGAAAGCCACACACGTGCTGGCATGACCTCAGAGGTAGTTAGAGGATTGCAGGGTGACAGGCGACTACAGGTCGGTTATAAAGTCTCAGCTCCCCAGCGGGTAGTAAGACTGTCTGGGTACGTGACACTAGCCAGCCGTGCTGCAATCAAAGGCACTTTCTGACAGTCGTCTGCTTGTGTTCTTGAGCGTGCCTACTGCTTTTGTGCTCACGGGCACAGATATCAAAGTGGTGTTGTTACGTAACACCCATTAGCACACACACACATACACAGGGAGGCTCGGTCCTGTCCTTCATCCCGTCATTTCTTTCCTTTTTTTTTGACAAACAGCAAACGTGAATTGGACAAATAGGGCCTCTGTCAGGGGTGACTTCCAGGGATAAGGAGGCAAAGATTCCTGGGAGGGAGGGAGGCGAAGGTCGGGGCCCGCACTTCATCTATCTTGCCTGCCTCGCACCCGTAACCCCCCACAGCAGCCGCCTCCGCCCAGCTGCAGTCAGACGCGTAATGCTGTGGCTCATAGATCTCTCTTGAAAGCCCTCAAGTTGAGGCTCAAGTCCTGACTGCTGACTTGGATCGTGGACTGTGATGCGCCATCAAGCCAGAAATGTGTTACTTTTTTATTTATTCCTGTCATTTGTTTTATATCCATCTTGTTTTTGTCATGAGTTGGAACGATATTTGGAGATGTGGAGATGTCAGCTGGATGACCTGTGTCACTGAGGAGAGTGCTTTACGAGCGCTCCGCGGCCTCTGAAGCTTATCTCCCACGAGCCCCCTGTGCAAAGTCAGCCGCCCGTCTGTGAGAAGACAAATAGACGGAGGAAGCGACGCATTAAGGGTGCAGGAAAAGTCGCACGGACTCGTGCACGCGCGTCTGCACATTCGCAGGGCGGTCCAGACAGTAACAGCGCTCATTGCCAAGTGTCACCGGGCAGTGTTTGTCAGAACATAACATTCACGCTGCGCCATGGCAACAAGCACTTCCTGCTTCCTGCTCTCGCTGCGTGATGAGACAATCTGAGGAAATCGATTTTGCTGCAATGGTGCAAAGCAGAGCAGAAACACAAACATGCACAGAATGCACGGGTGTAACAGTGTGGACTCGAGAAGTTAGGGAGGCCCACATGAAACTGTCCTAAAAGAGACAAAGACAGAAGGGAGCAATATAATGTTTGCATGACTGTGCAGCGCATGTACAAAAAAACACAATTTTGAATGAAAAAATTGTGAATTTTATGGGAGCAAATACTGTTCGGGGATTGTTTTACAGCAGTGAATGCATTCTCATATCACATCTTTAACACACATTTTTTACGAGATAAAAACACAGCCAATCGCGTTGATTTCCACTCTTGCTTGGCTTGACTGACACAGCAAAACAATGGGCTTTTTCATGTGCAGTATCAACTAGGGTAACCCAAACATCGTCTGATAAAGAAACTGGGGGGAAAAAAAGAGCTTTCACCACATTGAATGGATCCAGCGTCCACGTTTCATCACTTGGAGGAGCAAGCGAGCGTATCAAAATAAATCACACATTTGCATACAATACATTTGGGGGGAACGTTATGGAGGTCTAAACAAATCATAATCAAAATAAACTGCACTGTCGCTTGGGTTAAAACGCTTCCTGTTTGCGAAAGTGGGCCTATCATAATATCCTGTCTGCACTCAGGCGCAAATAGCAGATTGGACGTTTAGTTAGACAAACATCTCGGAGGCAAAAGTGATCTCATTAACTGAGATGTAATTCAACAGGTGGAGCGTAAGAGCGTCTTCCATGCAAATTTGCTGAGTGGCTAATTTGTAGGTAAAGCAGGAAAATATAATATATGGAAGAAAAAAGGGAAAAAAAAGGAAAAAATTGAAAATATGTTCTGCCTTAATTTATTACCATATAATTCATAAGAGTGGGGAGAAACATTCCTCAGCTAATTAAGTAAACCACATAACCATGGTGTCACTTTTTAGATTTTTACAATTTTTCCACTGCACACTTTTTGCTAACACCTCCTCTTCCAGCTCTTTTCACATTCATCAAGCTCCAGCCGCAGATTTTCCCAAAGTCTTTTGGCACTGTGGAGTGATTGACAGTTACAGTAGATGGTTACATTCAGTTAATGTCTGAATTAAAATGACTCTGTGGCCTCATTTTTGCTGTCCTCCCAGTTGGCAGATAGCTGAGGCCACAGCCAGCGATGGAAGAATGTGCATCTCCCAATGACGTAACTGACATATTTCACGCTGGAGACCACAACTTGTTGACTGTAAAAACGTTTGGAAAGTAAGAGGGCCACTGCTGTTGATGTCTTTCAGTGAGGTTTTCTGTAGCTTTGGTCCGATACAGCCGTACTGTGAGCTGCAGGTTTTCCTGTGATCGACTTGAGGGGCTCCCGCTTCAAAGTGTGCTTTATCAAATGGTGATATACAAACAAAAAAAGCTTTTTGGAGTCCAAGATTTGTCAAAGATGCTTCATTGCTACAGTTTTGAGGGAGGCATTTCACAGGAACACTCGCTCTGAACCTATTTTTTTCCCCTCACATTGAGAGTTCACAGTCACACTGAAAAGTGGCCAGTGATGCTGTAGGCTCTGCTTCTGTGACGTGTAGAAGTTTTTGCAAGGTTTGTTCATGGACACCAGAATGAAAGCTCTGTGTTTCTTGCATCTCATTTCGCAGCGCAGGTTTATATAAAATTGGAAGATATGTGTTTATAACAGATAACACAACAGATTCCTCAATCCTGGACTCCCTCCACTTTCCATAAAAGCTAGGACTGTCAAGAGGGTTTGCAATTAGTCAACAGTGCAAAAACATGCATGTCAAAACTCACCAGAGTTGAACTCTGTGGAAAAATATGCAAGATTTTGCAGCAATCCCACTGAAATGAATATCGGCTAATTGTTTCAAAGTCTGGTGTGTAGCGCTGGGCACCGAGTCCAAAACAGCAATACCGAGCTTGTTAAGCGCAGCACGCATTTTGCCATGTGTGCCGTGAGTGGCCTGCTCTGCACTCTGTCACACGCTGAATGTGCCATTAAAGAAACCAGAGGGCCGCAACGACGCTCTGACATGTCACTCAACTTTTATGGACGACATTCCGCTGCTGAATTAATCATCGAGGGCGCGAGCACCCGTGAAGAGAGTCGCACACACGCGCGCGCACGCAGACACCGAGGCAAACACGAGGGAGCTAATAAAGGAAATCAAAGCACAGAGCTCCACTCGGCGATGACAGAGTGCCCCGGGCCGCCGTCACACGACCCCCGGATGGTCTGTCTGCTCCCATGGTAACCCCCGTGCTCTGATCTCATCTCGCTCATAAACAGCACTCGATATCCTAGTAAACATAAACACTGCAGCCGGCATCCATCACCCAGTGGTCAGAATACACTCTTGATTTACAGTTTATGGTTTGTTGGCTTGTTTTCCCTTTTTGTTCCCAGTGTTCCTCTTTTCCGTTTGGTTCTGCATTCCCATGTTATGACGACTGGATGCGTTGAAAGTTTTGTGTGAGTGCATGTCTCTGTGCGTGTGTGTGCTGTGTGGGTGACATCCATTGCGACACCTGGGATTGACTGATATGAGGAAAGTAAACGCAGCGTGCCATAAATTGTGGTCGGATCTATTCTGGAGTTTTAACGATGTATTTTCTGACCTCAGCAGTGCGCTATCAACACAAACGCAGACAAAGATAAGGAAAAATGTCAGTGTGCGTGTATGTGTGTGTGTGTGTGTGCGCGTGCTGCTGCAGCTTCCATTTGCGGTCAGAGGTCAATCATTCATCCATCTTCAGCTTCCCACAGTTTTAAAAGATTAAACAAACAGAAGGTCGATATGAGAAAAATGTGCAAACATATATGCATGAAATGGCCCGTTAAGAAATACTTTACATGTTTAGGTTAGAGCTGAGAATATATTTAAAAAACAATCCAAAGTGAGAGTAAAGGAATGCACCTTAGTCATGTAAATGTGAAGAGCGGCCATTTGGAAATCCTCCATACAGTTAAAACATAATATATTTTAACAAATGTGCAAATAAGAGAGCAGAAATAATTCACTTATGAGAAGCATGCACTGGCGCCCATAGTATATCTTGGAATACAGCATTTACACATATTCACATGGCTCCATTTCAGACAAAATCTTGGCAAGCTGTTCAGTCACCCTATGAGGTAGTGCAGGGCACCCTCTCAGCAATGTACATAAAGTCCTCTCCATTAATCTCAATTTGGATGTATATAGCGCCATTGCCTGCCACCTCCATTACACCAAATCACCGCGCTCCCTGCCCATTAATCACTGGAATCACGTGCAGAAAGCGTACGGGATCATTTCAGGAAATTCGCTGCGTTCTTTTCTTTTTCTCCCCCCCCCCTCCTTCCCCTCGTACCCCTATCTGCATTTCCCTCACATCCGTCGCTCCACAGTTTGTTTTGCCACAGGAGCAAGAAATGCTAGATTGTGGAATAACAGTCTACATGACATGGTAAGAAACAAGACAGGTCACACAGCACTGCAAATTGAAAACATGTGCCCGGCATACACATGGCAATAAATGCCCTGCCATGTACAGAGTCCCCTCTCCACAGCAGAGTTTTAGACGTCTTTATAACTCAGCTTGGCGTGTTGCTCTCTGGGATGGTCTTGCTAATGCTCTGTAGCACTTAACATGAAAGTTTTTTTTTTTAAGTTGATCTGAATTTTCCTGAATTCACTCTCTTTGGGGGAAAAAATATATAAAATTATAATATGGTTTTTATGGTTTTTATTTTAGATTATTGGAAAGAGGAAAAAATCTGCATTTCTAGTGACAGCTGCTGACTGACACCTGAGGATGTGGATGTGCTCGGGCATGGTGTGCTGACTGGAGCCTTACTGTAAAGACTACATACTGAACAAAGGTATAGAGTAATTCAGGGAAAGCTGGAATCACAGATGGGGAAGTAACAACTAACAACATCAGCACTCCAGACAAAAGGCCTGTGCGGCCTGTGAAAATGAGGATATATAACAAACTATTTTTGGCACCACACGTAGATATCTCCCTAATCAGTGTCAGTTGGAAGTAAAAGTTTACAGTCTGTGCTGAACAGTAACAGAGGGGAAAAATTAGGAAAATGAAGACAATTTAAATGTCATGTTTTGTTGGCAATTACAGTTTTGACAAACAGCTAGGGTATTTATATATATATATATATATATATATATATATATATATATATATATATATATATATATATATATATATATATATATACATATATATATATATATGTACATATACACACACAGGATAGGATATGTGTGTGTATCTATATGTTTATTTATAAGCAAATATCTTGATTTCAGTTCAACTGACACTTTGTGATTAAAGTTGGACACAAAAACAACCAGGCTGGTGCACCACATGGGATTACAGTAAAAAAAAAAGTGTTGGCATACTTTGGGCGAAGGCAAACATGCCCAAAACAGCCACAGTATATAAACACTGCCACATACAAATGTGAATACTTGCTACAGCTTTGTTTTGTTTGTCCACTTGTGCTGTAAGCAGTGAGATGAAGCCAGGAAATTGAGACATTTGCTAACAAGGAAACACAAAAGTGTGAAAATTGAGACAAATCACAGGAAATCACGCATTGGTGGGTGATGTGCAAAACATTTCACAAGCTCGGCCAGAAGGTTTGATCATCTCACAGCCACCATCGCAAGCAAGGCAAATTTTAGAAACGTAATCACTTTGCGTTCTTTTTGTTCTGAATTTCATATGGGAATAACAAGAAGGAAAGCCCAATGTTCTGCACCACTACTATGTCTTTAAAGTTATGTTAACAAATACGAATTATTGAGTAAAATCCATAACACATGAACAAAGCAAATCATCTGGGGGGCTGAGGTGAGAGGAACACAAACAGCCTCTTCTGTTCTGTTTCTCCGTGTAATAAATATTTATACCTGAACACAGAGAAAATCACCTGGCTCAGCTCACACGGGCCCCGACGGCTGCCAAAGACTCAAAGCTCACATGAGAGTCTTAAGGCTGCGCCGTGCTATCGGCCGTTCCCGAAAAGCCATCAACACTGTCTGCGGACCTCAGTATTATCCTGGAGCTAAAAATAAAAGAGACTGCAATGTACAGTTCCCCCATATTGACTGTGTTTGGTTACCTAATAAAATATTAGCTCTGCTCAGCCCTGGAATGGTATGGCAGCTGTATAGAAGCGGGGGTGACTGAGTTCATGAGAGAGTGACACATCCACCTGCACTCTACATATGTGCATGCAAGATGTACATGCACACGCAAACACACTGTAATTATGATTATGTAAAGCTTTTTTTTTTTTTTTAAAAAAGCGCAAGCATTCATGCAGACATGAAAGACACCCATCCATTCCATCTAAATCACTTATCCTGTTCTTATCTTATAGAGCATACATAAACACACACATCCCTACGCGCGTGCACACACACAGGCGCACATACATACAAGATGTTGAAAACCAAACAGTGCAGACGTTGCCCGGAGGAGCGTTCAGCTGCGGCACAGATGTGCTGAATCGAGTGTACGGACCGAGTACGCAACACGCACACGTGCACACGTTCACATACACACCTTTGCCTGCCAGCGCGAGGGAGGTTTTAGACAAGGTAAAGGTTCAGGGGGGCGGGAGATAAGCATCACATACCCTCTTCAACCAGGTAATATATTAAGACGCTGTGATCAAACGGAGAATGGAAGAAACAAAGGAAATATCCCCCCTCCACCCCCTCAAAACAGCTGCGGGGTCAGGAAGAGAGAGTAAGAGGAAGTTGGAATGAAAGAGAGAAGGAATGAGGATGGTAGCGAATGGAGCCGAGACTCCGACATGCGGTTCAGATTATGACTCGATGCCATGAACATCCTAATGGGAGAAGCCGTGTGCCGATCCAAGAAGACTGGCAATGTGTGGCTGGAGGTATGTGAGGGGGCATAATCACCCTGCAGCTGCGCACCAGCGAAGAGAGCGCAGGTTCATTTATTCAACGCCGCGCCAGAGAGAGGGGACGTTCGTTTTTCTTGCGGGGGGAAACGTCTCGCACAAACAACATTTACACGCTGCGTAAAACCTGTTTACCCCGCCGTCGGCCATGCCTTTCCCCCCGCTTTGTTGCACAACGTCAGCGTACATCTGACTTTAAATAAACTGTTTTGGAAAAGCCAGCCCTCATCTGCAAACAGTATACACAAAACAAGGTGAAATTATTCATCGTCTCGGCGTCTAATCATGTGTAATCAAGTCATGTCAATTATGCCTTCATGGTTTTTGTAACTTGAAAAAAAGAGTGGCGACTCGGGCACACCTCTTCCTCCGCGAACGCTCGGTGTTGTTGTTTCTGCGGTCTGAACGCGCCACCGATAAACAGGTAACAGAGATTAGGCGCAAATTCTCATCTTGAAGTAATCAAAGCGAAGTGGTCTCTGAATTTGTTCCTAATAGGGGCTGGGGTGTATGCGGACTATTACGGGGCCTGGTTCTGATCTGCAAGAAAACAAAACAAAAAATTCCACAGGACTCGGAGCGAAAAGGAGGCACGAGCATCCAGAAGAGGACCACCAGCATCATGTAGACAAACAGACAGGAAGTTACTATTAGTGTGTCTTAGAATAAAGGACACCCTCGCTAACACAATTATGACAGTACATAAACAGCGCGTAGCATCATATTCCTAGCCAACATACTTATCGCTGTTATTCTCCTATTTTACTAAGATAACCTCCATCTTAAAGTCACGATTTCATGGTTTCTGTTGGAGTGCCTCTTGGTATTTTAGCTGTTTTCCTTGGCATAGTAAAATACAAATAATCTGTTCTTGTAAATATTAGGTCTGATCATGGACCGAGCAGAATAACAAATCCCCCATTGCAATGAAAAAGGCCGGTGTCGCGGAGGACGGCGATGACTGGATATCAAGAAGACGCAGGTATGAAGCGGGACCGTTCGGCACCGAGCCGCTCTGCACCCCTGAGGGGCATTAGGGAGCCAGGCAGAGACAAAGACGCCACACACATTTGGATGGACCCCACCATCCCACAGATATAATCATCCCTGGAAGAGTCTCCGCTAGTCTGTTTCCCATTTCAGACCTCAATGAATCCCATCCTCATCCTTTAAGAGCGCAAAGGCACACACACACCATGGCCTGGAGAGATGGTTACACTCGATGTCGACTCAGTGGAAAATTTCAGAACCACAGAAACAAAGGCATTCGCTAAGATTGGGGAATAGGACCCACGTATATCATGTGATTGGTCCTTGAACAATCATTATCGATGTAACTCCAACTAACACCACCTAGAGGCTCATTCAGATTTTTTAATTTTTTTATTTTATGATATTTTAGAATATTTTTTCACTGAATCATAGACCAACATTCACTGTCCTGACCATGAAGTGGAATGTGGAAATTAGCGTTACACACTTAGGACAAAATCAACAAACCCCTCCGGACTGATCCTCTTGTATAAAGCTAACGAAGGTAACGGACTGCTTTTCAGTTTGAATCTGGAATGTACAAAAACATGAATCTCACAGATGCAAAACAGCATGGTCTGAATGCTTTGAGGTTAACACTGATGAACCCCAGAAGAGATTTTTGTTCAAATCATAGACAAAAAATAGCACCAAAAAATTACGAGAATGGTGCAGCAGTCAGACGACCAAGAGCGTTGTTTTGACGATATCAGAGTCTGACCCGCCTATGAGCTGATCTATTTAAAGACAGTCATTAATAGTAAGTCCTAAAGTGCTCTGGTCTTTCCTTTTCCATTCTGTATGTTACAAAAAGGAAAACGTGTTTGTAAGTTGTAACATTCAGTCATATGCGCTTGTTTCAAAAATGGTCTTGGCCGTAGCCTTGTGTTTCCAGTGTGGGTTCTGAGGATCAAAATGGAAACATATTGAAACCATGGTACAGATCCAGCTCTCTTTTAGTTGTGTACATTCTTCATCGGCAGTGAGCGCTGCTGAATCAGAGAGAGTTACATAAGAAAACTTGCGAAACCGAGGGGCTCAGGGCAACAAAATGCCCCTGGTCGTCTCGGCTGTGTGACGGCCTTGCTTCGAGTCGAAGGAAAACGCAGATATTCTGTTACTTTCGTCTCTGAGAAAACTTAATTTCTCCATTTCACAAACCTTGAGGTTCCATTATCCGCCTTAATATTCAGCTCCTTTTTGGGAAATATGAAGTGTATAATCACGGTCTGGAATAGGCCCTGCACCACCAGTTTGGATCTGTGGAACCACAGCCACAGTTGGACAACAACCATTTCTTATTGCCTTCCCATGGTAATGGTGGGAATGGGGAATGATCAAATCATTAAAGTCCTCAGTATTTGCAATTCAATTCAAAAAGGGAAGGACGCCAAATTGGCTGCAGGCTATGTAACCCCATAATGGGACTAGGACAAGCATATTCTGGCTGCCTCTGATTAAAATCTAACCTTACAGTAAGAGCTGAAATGATTCTACCATACAGTAGGATCACAGTGACACTAAACATGCCTCAGTTTTATTCCGTTACCCATCATGGGTGTCCATATTTCATTCATCAGGAGGATCTATAGGAAATCAGGGGAAGTACATGACTGAAACATGCTTTCTGGTACCGAATGATGCTCAGGATAATTTTTATCACCATTGTTTTATCACCATGCTAGTGATGTGGCTTTAGGATAATGTTTTAGTTGGACCAGTACTTTAGTCCAAAATTAGAAGTAACAAGTCCAGTGAAATATGTCAACAAAAATTTGATTGATACATAATTTTGTAGCCCTTCATTCAGCCTAATAACGTCTGACATCTTGTGAGGCCTCCTCTTCCTATTATGAGGCTGGCATTCGTGCCCGGGTAAAGTTAAATAATTTGGGGGATCCCTTAACTTTTCCTCTAGCACCATCATCAGGTCAAATTGTCCAATATAATCAGATTTACCAAATTCCTGCTAAAATAAACCACACGACAAGTTTACCGCTAATTAGCTAAACTAAGATGCCAAGCATGCTGAACATTACGTGTTAGCACTGTCACCGTGCTGAGGTTAGCATGCTGACATTTGGCTCAAAGCTCTGCTATGTCTAAGTGCAGCCACAAAGAGCCACTCGCCGGCTGTCAAGTATCATTCTTGTTGGCAAAGCAGCCCTCTTACTGTCTTTCATGGGCATTGCACAACAGGGGGTATCCCTGTTGTGCAATGCCCATGAAAGTCTTTATGTAAAGCATAAACTGATAAGAATCTGGATTGCACTGAACTGTAAAAGCATTCACAGATTTTCCCTCAAAACCGAATTTAATTGAATGTTTATGACAATGTGTTGAGTCTGGACTTGTTTTATGGTGCTTCTTATCATTTTATTCTCTTTATGTGTGGTATCTATCAAAGCAAAACCATTTGGATGTGGAGACATGATGTCAGAAAAAAACAAAATCTCAGTATGGTGCAAATTTAGCCTGGTTAAATGTTTTCATCCGCCACCCTCACGCCAAGCACGACAAATAGCAGTGGAGCTGCCTGTTACTATTCAATAAAGGACAAGTGGTCATATGTCATGCTCACTAGTCAAGAAAGGATCATAAAAAGATTAAAATATAAAAGAAAAAAGTTCAAAGTTTGCAGCAGACCAAAAGAAACATTTGAGGCACAGATCTGTATACAAACGGTTTCTCAGGGTTTTATTGGGAACATTCCTCATTGGCCTTCGATTTGAGAGGCCGAATCTACAAAACATATCAGCTATTAAGGGAAAAAAGATGTAAATAGGGTCAACGCAGAGTCTCTCCAATTAGGGAATAGAAAACATGTGTATGAGAGGCAGGTTGCCAACGTGTAATCTGTACATGAAAAAGATCGAGAGAAGCTCACGGGACTGCTGCGCAACACCAAAGAAAAAAGCATGCATCTTTTCACTTGCACACACACACAATGCATTTTTGGCCCTTCAGATACTGTAGTCAGTAGCAGCTTGGCATCCTGGTGGAGTTCAGCAGGTAGGGCAAATACTCTTTTAGGACCCGCCACTAAAATCTCCAGGGCTTTGGAGCGCGTCATTGGCCCGGCGCTTCAAAACACTCCCCAAATCCTGGAGATCACCCTGAGAGGGAACATCTGTGGGCTGGGACAGCCTGCAGATGAGAACAGACTGCGCACTGTGTGTGCATGTGTGTGTGTGTGTGCAAGGGAGACTGTGGTTATGTGTGGTTGAATGAATAGGTGATTTGGTTATGATTCATGTCAAACAGCGTTTAAGTCCATGTATGTGTGACATGTATAGGTCCTTCTGTGGACGCCTAATTACAAGGATTAGTGTGTATCAGTGTGTGTCGCCCTGTGTGTGTCTGTGACTCTGCACCATCAAGTGATACAGTTCTTACTCCTAAAATCCCACACTCATCAGTCACTGGGGAAAGTAAGGTTGTTCGCAGGATATATAAGTCTGTAATTGGGATCATATGCATGAATAGACCGAGAGGCTGTGTGTGTCCATGATGCCTTTACGGCTTATTCGCATTTTCACCACATTAATCCTCCCAGCCAGTTAATCAGTAAGGTAAGGCAAGTTTATTCATGTACCAGCTTTGAACAACAACATAAATCAAAGTGTATTCGGTAAGTAATAAAGGCATTAAGATAAGATAAATGGAAAGAAAGAAAGAAAAATGGTACAAGGTGCTCTCTTAATGAAGAAGAAAAAAGTTGCAATTGCTTGAACCCCACAGGGGGCAGATGGAAAAACATCAGAATGAGATTTTTAAATCTTGCAGGATGTACTGTCAACAGGCTTTTCTCACTAAATTATGGGAACACCCCTTACCAAAACTGTCGAGAGTAACACACATGAACAGCGTGGCATTGTGGTATGTTATCTGATGCACATCACTTCACACTCATTGATGCAGGGAAATAGGACAGTCGTAGATACCGAAGCGTAAACTCGAGCTGATGCAGGTCAAGAAGCCGCCAGTGTCTGGGCCTACATAAAAAGCAGTGGGAATTGCACTGCCAGTGTGTGTTGCCCCTCTCTAAACACGCCATGGGAGCACTCTGTCTGTACAGCGCACACTACATAGGCTGACCAA
>JAOXYL010000048.1:7337149-7350870 GCA_028564955.1 Terapon puta
ACTGCACAAACACTTCGAACAATCCAATACACAATCACGCTACATCCAGATGACCCACACAATCCCTACATACATTCTGCACCCCAAACCCCACATGCACAACACAAACACACACAGACACGCTGTGGATCCGTTGCACATTTACACGACCCACACACTAGCCACGCTCGCAGCCAAGACCAACTCTGACTGACAGCTTACGCAGATTCAGCCTATCTGTTCTCATCAGGTGTGATGACTGGAGGACTGAGGGGTTAAACCCAAAAACTCCACTCCAAACAGAGAAAGGGGCGTATGTTTAAACAGGTCGTTGCCAACTAGCCAAGGAAAGCAGGACTTTGTGGCCACCTCAGCAAACAGCTCGATTAAAAGGATTTACCATTGATTTCTTGGTTAAAGTTACAGTGGAAATATTTGGACAAAAGGCCGCTATCAACATGAATTACCACTGACATGTTTGCACGTTTGAAAAAGAAAGAAGGAGCGAAAGAATGCTTAACTCTGTGAAACCGAAGAAAAACAAGGAAGGAAGAACAGGCGAGAGACACAAAGAAACAAAGAAAGACATAGTGGAGATCAAAGCCGGGTGCAGATTTTATGAGGGGGGCCGCAAACGTCCCCGATGTGCGTTTCGCTGCAGGAAGCATGTTGGAGGCTGGGTACACTCTCGTATGCGGTTTTCCCAAGGCCGAGGGGATCCAGCTCGACCCACCTCTCGCTCATAGACACATAGAGTTACACACCACGACTCAGAGGGAGGGAGAGCCAGGGTTTTCCTGTTCATGTGGAAAAAAAGGGAGGGAAGAGGGGAGGGCGGAATGAGCCGAGGTAACCCTAGCCACCGAGGTGGCCCTCTGGTAGGGCCCAAATCCTACTATTCTCCTTCCCGAATCCCTAAGTCTCTCTTGCTTTCACGGACACATACGAGAGGGCTGAGCACGTGGGGTGAGGCGCCGTGCATGGACGGCGGCAGGCGGGGTGGGGTCTGGACACTGCTAAAGCCTCTCCCTGTTTTTTGACCGCAGTTACGTTACATGCCAGTGGGTGTCTGGTTAAGAAAATAAGGCAGTGCGTGGGCCCAGTCCAGGCTCGTATATAAAGCATATGTCTCCAAACGCAGGAATCCAAATTCCAAAGGCAGGAATTTAGCAGAGCTCTTTAGTTCTACTTCACTGCGGCGTGGAGCTCTTCTCGATCCAAAATGTGATTATCTCCCTTACAAATTGTTCGAAAATAGCAGGAGTACAGGCCCTGATTTGCAGCGTTGCAGGGTATTGGATTTAACTGTCGCTGTCAGACACAGGGGTATTTGTCTCTGTCCATATCTGGTATTCACTTTCTTTCCGCTCTCTCCATCATTGTGTCCTGCTCTTTCCTCTTCACTTCATCTTCCCCGTTCTCTCCTTCGTTCTCTCTCTGGGGGACACTGTGCAGGCGGGCCTCCGTACTACCGCTCTGATCCCAGAGAGGGCCCCCGCCGAGGAGGGTTATGGATTTCATAAAGCACTCAGCTCTGTTAACGTCTTCAATCCACATTCAACACCAGGCTAAATGTTATCCCAGCGATGCTTTGGTGACATCCTCACAAAACACGACCGTATCGTCCGATGACAAATTCTCTGTTGTGATTAACTACATGCTGCTCGCAGAGCGTCTCTGAGCGGCACATCTGCATTTTACAGTGATAATGGTGACAGATTTACTGCTTGAAATTCTTGGTAATTTTCGAAACAATGGGCCCTTGATTTCACACAGGGGTCTACAAAAACTAGCTCAGCTTATCAAATGAGGCTAGTCAGGTAATTAGGCAAATGTCAGGTCCATGAGTTGGTTGATAATTTACTGACCTGCAGACTTTTTCCATTTCCAGTTTACTCATTTTAAAACGTGAACCACATAAAAGGACTACAACATATGCATTTGGTGGCTGCATACATTATATCAAGCGAAAAGGATAAAGTGTAATGTCCCACGCAAAAAGTCAGCATCGTGGACATAAAGAAACACCATTATTATCGTATTTCACAATAGAACTTCTTAGTCCTAGTAGTCATTATTCTCAGTGTTTTTCACTTTTAAGTTCAAGTGAAAGGGATTTTATCGTGGGGATTAACCAGTGCGTTCAGCAAATGTACAGCCAAAACATTAAAACTTTCCCAAATTCAATGTAGGTCAAAACAGAGAGGCCAGTCAGGATCCAGAGGGGAAACACTGACAGCTGATGTGCACATTGTAAACAGGGCATTTCTTATAAGCAAGCTATAAACCCCACAAACTAATGTACTTAGTTCATGATGTGATCTTTGGCCTCTGAAGTAAAGATCGGTTACCACTGAACGTAGTCAAATTGGGAAAATCCAAAGCTTGACTGGCCTGACATGCCTCGTTATGCTTGCTGAGCTCTGAGTGGACAATCACTGTTTGGCAGAAGGGTTAAGAAAACTGTCGATTGTGAGTTTGTAGATTAAGTGGCTATTTTGGCACTTTGGTGTAAGAAAATCAACACATCAAGGGAAAAAAAAAAAAACGAGCCTCAAAACTAAAGAGAAGATGAGTAGTTTCACTGTTGGAGCCTGAACAATGGGCGCTATTTGGACAACTCCGGGGCTCTGGTGGTTTCGTTTCAGTTAGGAGACCAGCGTTGACATGAGTCTCATTAACCACACAAAAAGACTCCTGCCACAAATGACCCCAAAGAAAGTTCACGCGCAGGACAGGAGGGTATGGAACCTCATGGTTACCCTGAGTATCAGTTCAGCTTCCTGTCACGTCAGCATGCCAAACCACTATGAGAGTGTTTGTGGACACCTGTGTCTATTTTCTTATCACAGTACATCTGGTACTGAGAGGGATCGCATTTGGATCAGGCCGGACGTCAAAAACATCCTTATTTTGATGGGTTTTCGATGATGTAACGAGTAAGTGACAGCACATCGCGGCTTAAATGAAAACACACCACTTAATGAGGACCCTTGGCTACTGTGCATGGGAACCAAAGAGCTGCAACAGAAGCATGTGACACTTTGAACCTCGGCAACCCTCGCCTCCACATGGGATGACTTACATTCGGTCCCCGACTGCCAGAATGCTTTGCATTTTGAAGAACAACCACAGTCATGTTTTTAGGATTTTTTTTGATGAGAATGTCTTTACTCAGAGTCATACCGCACTGTTAACTCATAACTTCAGGCTTACTGGAGAGGCAGTGCAGTCCAGAGGTTAGACATGTACAAAAAAATTAAGGAGGAGAACGTGTATGTTTTTCTCCATTTGCCGTGATTGTTAAAGAGTCTATTAATTACAGCATGACATAGATTAGTAACATTTCACTGGCCTGCAAATGAAAGCCCTGTTAGACGATCATGTTGCTGCCATGTTGCCTTACAGTCAATCCAAGGCCGACTAGAAATCTCACACGAAGTCAACAGATCTCTATCTAGATTCGATTTGATAAAAAGATTGTCCCTTTAGTTCAATCACAAAACCAGGCTCAGATGTCAAACATGCTCATTTTTAATGGGCTTTGGCGGCTCAGAACTACAACACCGCGCTCTCGGGTTACCGCAGCTGCACTCTGCACGGTTCACAATTTGGGAAACCGATTTGGGGGGAAGGATCCAAGATAGAGACGGGATCCAGTGGACTTGATGCGACCTGGACTACCTCAGCCAGTGCACACTGACAGTGATGGAGAAGAAAAACAAAGGGCTGGAGGGAGGGAGAGGAATCGCAGAGGAAATGAATATCTTACAGTAACACATGGTGTGAAAGAAAGAAATGTCTCTCTCGCTGACCTCCTTGTGTTTTTCATTCCTCCCCTCTCCCCCCTCCCTCTCACCCCTTCCTCCTCCACCCCTCACTTGCGCTCCATGCCGATTGAAATATGCAAGCATAATAGTCTGGGAAATAGGATCGAGAGGTTTATGAAGGAAAGTGTGTTTGGGCTGGGCCTGCTATGCGGCGTTAAGTCCACGCTGAAGACCAGCAAAAGGAGATTTACGCTGCGTGTCAGAAGCATGGAGGTAAATTGGGATTATCACTTTGAAACCATAATACCATGAAGAAAAAACGATGCAGAGGAGGAGCTGAATGAATAAGAGGCGAGGATGGAGCGGGACACTAAAAAGAGGAAAGTCAATCAGTGGTTTATGCCAAAACCGGCTCAGGAACTAAATGGATATATGGTTTGCTGTGGTTTCAGAGACCAGACCTCATCCAGTTTAACTCTTTAATCCTCTATCTGGCATGTGTGTCACTTCTATCTCACAATTCTGCCAAATAATTTCTCATCTAAACTCTTCTCACATATCTGATCCACCTCAGCCGGCCAAAAATCTCCCACAGCATGGGATGTCCTCTCCAGTTTCACCTAAAAAGTGGCTTAGGTAACACGGGCCGCAGGATGACCATTGTTCCCGTCCTCTGCAGGACAGCTTTGTCTGCCCTCACTCATCCAGACGAGGATAATAGAAGCCAATTATCTCGCGCCACTGACTTCATAATTACTTTGTAGGGTCTGTGTGACAGATCCGTTCCCACCAGAGCTTGTCAAGAGAAACCAATCAGGACCCTCAATTAGATCAGATTGATAAACCTGGCAAAGGACACTGCATTAAGATCACTCTTTCACTGCAGATTTGTTATTGCAACAATTAAGTGGGGTCCTTCATCAGGGATTTTTGGCTCAATGGAGGTACGCAATGCCTCCAAGAGTCAAAGCCGTAAAGGTGTCAGCATGCCGCAACTAAATCTGTGACTTTTTATAAATACCATGGAGTGCTAAACAATGAATGCCTTCAATGTGTAGAGTTATCCGAATTTGAAAAAGGTCTCCCCTTATCTATAATGGCAGCTTTTCTTATGCTACCTTTGAGTACGGCAGGTCAAAATAGCTAACACTTTTTTTTTACTTGTCTTAAGTATAGCTGTGACCAAGCTGTCATTCTCATTGATAATAAGGTCTTCCTTGTCATATGCTACAATATCATACTTTATATTTCTTAGATGTGATTAAATCTAACTCAGAATTTGTAAGTACTGTTTGTATTTTGTAGGTACTGTCTCAGTTTGTCAACGGAATAAAAAAAAAAAAATCACCCAGTAACAGTGATCGGAGCAGTTGTAAGACACAGACAGACTGACCTGCTCTGACTTGGCGATTCACATTTCCTACGCCCAGCTGACAGGTCAAACAAGTGCATCCTACTTCCTTTTCCTGCCGTGACCTCATCTGTCAGCTGTGGCGAGCATCGGCGAGCACCCCGCCCGCCTCAGTCTCTGGATGCCCTGTGACGCAAAGATCGCATAGGAAACACTGTCACCACTCTACTGTTCTTCATACATGCACACGTCTCTGTGGGCTAATTAAAAAGCTAACAGCTAACTGATGCTTGCCCTCAACAGCGCACATCAAAAGCTGCAGGTGTGAGGTATCCAGTCTGAAATATTCCATATTTCTGACTAATGCCGACACACTGTACACACACGTCCAGACGCACAGATGGAGGATGTATATGGATCTGAGTCCTTTCAGTAAATGGAAATAATGATGCATTGCCTGGGAGGCGTTGCTGATTGGTGTCAAAGGCCCACTTGGCCTTTACAACACCAGTGAGCGGAGGCGGGTAAACAGGTGGTGTGATGTGCTCGGAGACACATCTGACCACCACCATTTTTGGTTCTCACACCGTCACACGCTTCGCAAAAGTCGTTGAAATGGAAATGTCACACACACTTTTCCAAGCATGTTACTTGCGCCTATTTTTAGGCACAGTGCACCTTTTTTAAAAATGAGGTACACAACTCTGTAAGGAGGTGCTAATGAATGACTCACATTTCGTGGAGCCCTCCACTACGCCTGTCATTCTTTCCTTGCTGATTCAAGCGTCCACACCTTGCAACACTGACCACAGTTATTTTCATGGTAGCCATAAATATTCATTCAGTCATGCTCGCTCTCCCAAAGTCTAACTTATTTTTATTGTACAAAGAAGCAATTTTATAAAAGATCAGTGAGTTACACTGTGACAACACATCCATGTGTTCATTTCTCACTCTGTCTGCCTGTCTTTCCCTACTGTTCCACTCTTTATGGTTCCTGTTCGTGGACTTGAAAGACCATGTAGGTTGTTTGGGGTGCCTTAGCCCGTTACCCACAAATCACATTAAATCTCTTCGTTGAAGGAAGTCTCTGGTTTTATATTCATTGCTTTGCTATTCAGTCTTCTTGTTGAGACTAAATTCGCTTCATCCAATCCAAAAATAAAATACTGGTGATGGTTGGATGGTTTAGCCTTTTCACTACAAACACAAATTGAACTCAGCACCATCCACCATCCAAATTATCAGCAGTGGTGGGTAAAATCATCAGGCTATATTTGGTAGTTTGGCTGACCGGGAAACACATTTAGTCTTTTTTTGGATACAGCTACACATTTGAAAGGCACTCCCTGTTTCTGTATAAAAGTATTATTATTGACCATAGTACTTTTTTTTATTGGACTGATAGTCAACATTCACCAAACTCAAATCAATAACTCGTGTCAATAAAAAGACACACACACACACACACATCCTCTTGTTTTTGCTGCGGCACATCTTCAGTGTACGGTCATGCAAACCATCTTTCACAGAAGGGGAGAATACATTCATACATTCATATATTGAGATCTGTTCAGTTTACTTTATACCGTGCTTAACCACAAATAAAATCTTCACATATAGAGCAAATCTAGAGTGTACTCTTTATATTATTATTAATGGAGACCCAATATTTGCTACCATGAGAAAGCCCTTAGTAACATGAGAAAGCCCTTAGTAACACTTTTGTTTGCAATGTGAAACCCACTATGCTCACTAAAACCCTAACCTGACTAAATGTATAGAAGAAATATGGTTCAGACTTTCAGGTGTGAAAAAAAAAACACTTCAGAGTGGTCAGAGTGGCAGGCCGTGAAAAAAGTTGTTAAGTCAATTCAACTGTGAGCTGAGACTTTTAGGGCCTGTTGTGTTTTTATCGACGCTCCATTCAGGAGTGAAACTTTTTTTTTCCCTGCAACAAAATGTTAAATGTTAAATTGTAATTAGGCCCTGGTTGCTACAGCGTGTATATTTGTCAAAATAAAGGACTAAACAGGGAAGACAAGACTTTTAAGGGTTTCTCAGCTGAAGCCAATATCTTCCTCAATGGTCGAACATAAATCCAAAAACATATGAAATGCTTCATAAATGTAAATTGTGTTTACATTGTAGTAAAAACATCCAAACCAGCGGCACAGTCCTTTAAAGCAAATGAACCTTCAGATGAACATGTGAGCGTTTGGCTCAGGAAGCACACGTATGTGACCATCATACAGTATGTTGAGTATGAAGGTGTTGAGAGGTGCCTCATGTGTCACAAGGAGCACACTGTTAGTGCTGTGCTGTGTGAGGCGGGGGGTCAGGGGTCACTGAGGTGTGAAGGAAGGTGGGAGTGGAGTGGGGGGGGGGCTGAAAGCGTGATTGACGGCACCTTGTTATAATTACACACTTACGCTCAAAACCCCCGAACATATTCACCCCCCGGGTTATTATTTTATGTTCTTTTCCTCTCCTCGCCACTGCGCGCCAATCTCAGTCATATCCACCACTGACATGTTTTCCCAGAGCTGGTGTTATTGCTAATACGGTTAACGCTGGAAAACCAAACAAAGCATGACACAGCACTCCATCACCTGGCCTGATGATGTCATGATATCATAAATACTCTGCTCAAACAGCGGCCCCACCTTCCCCCGGCACGTGTCAAAGATTGGCGAACCATTGGGATTGTGTGTGTGTGTGTGTGTGTGTGCAAATCAGTGACATTTTTTGGAGGTTGAGTAGTGACAGGGCATGTTTTTAAGACCCCCATTCATGTTGTAAAGTTGAACCAGACCATGCAGCACCGGAGCTGTGCGTGAATGGGGGGGCTGTGTCTGTGAACAGTCCACCCTTTGAGCTTCCACAACCAGGTCCACCCCGGCGGGTCGAGCACGCACGGCGGAGGTGTCGCCGTCGGGATGGTTTGTGGCCCTGGCCTCAGGTGTTGGAGGAGATTTAGCGCTTCAGCCGAACCGTGGTTTGCGTCACATCCCGTTACTCCAAAGTTTCACCTGTGTTTCGACGTTGCGTTTCATTCAGGGAAAAGCATTTTTAGAGCTGCTCTGAAAATGCGTATTTTTACAATCTAATGTTCATGTCATCAAATTATTGTGACATGAGATGGATTTTTTTTCAGGCTCTATTTGAGAAATGTTTCATAAGTCAATCAATGTAAACACAAATAAGAAAACGGAGCAAAAAAGAGGATAATGTTTGTATTTTACGTTAAAAAGAGTCCATTTATATAGTTAAACGGGGCTAAGGACACAGTAGTCACCATCTTAGGTTAGTAAGAGAGATGCTAATGTTTGTCAGTTAGAACTAAATATGAACTACAGATGAGGATGATGTGACAGCCATTTGTTCGCAAACAAAAATATCTGACATGTTTTTGGACAATTTGGACATTTGGACTAGATGAAAGGATGATGGATCACCAAAGAGATTAAGAGTCATTCCGAGCTTACAAGGAAGTTTGTATAATTTTTTGTGGTAACCATCAAATAGTTGAGCTGAAATTGTGCTGATGAGCAAAAGTCAGGGGATCACCAGAGGTCAACAGAAAGCAACCATGAATATCTGTACAAAACTCTGTGGCAATCTATTCAAGAGAGTTCAAGATATTTTAGTTGGGATCAAAGTTGTGGATTAACAGAATACAAAATATTGTCATCCCTAGAGCCAGAGCATGGTGAAAAAAGTGGTAAAGATGCCTCTGTTGATGCTGCTTAAGTTATTTTTCAAATGTCTCGGTTTCCCTGACATTAGTACAGATTGATCCTGAGACTGATTCTGATTCCAAAGCTTCCAAAGACTTACTTTTAAAGAAAGGTTATCACATGTTTAATGATCTGATTTGTGGTAAAAAGGTCAGACGTTACAGAAATGTGCTGGACTCACTGCGGCTTGGACAAAGACGCTGACTGGTTACTTGTGCCAGACAAAAGCGGCGCTCAAAAGAAAGTGTCATCACTTTCATCTTGGCGGAGGCACATCCTCATTTCTCTCACAGCATCATCTACTTGGACTCATTCACACCTGCCAAGAAGTAGATAAAACAGAGAAGGGACAAAGGAGAGATAAAAGTGAAGACGGGGGAAAAAAAGTGAATGTTGGATGCTCCCTTGCAGTTGGCGTCATGCTTTTGTCTTCCAAAGCACATCTCCAAGGACATCCAGGTCTCACTCACTCAGCTCCGCTGGCTTTTATGTCCACTGAAAATGTCTCCACGGTGCTTGCTGCATACCGAGTGCAAAAGAAACCAAATGTGGTTCTCCGAAAACAGATTGTTTTCGGTTATTATGTTTCACTTTCCTTTGTTTCTTACATATACAATTTTGGTTTAACTGATTATGGTTAAATTTCCGAATCAAAGGGACGCTTTCATAGTATTAAAGAAAGGGAAATAGGAAATAATTACATGGTCTCACAGCGTATTAACAACAAAATCAGCTCATAGTTACCGTGAAACATAAACCACAGTGGGCTCAGATGACAGCACTGGAAAGAGTAACAAACGCAAGGAGAATCTAGCGCGGTGACGATCGGCTACCCGCTGTTTACTGAAAACGAGAGACTCTTCTGCTGACAAGAGGCATGCTTCTGGTCCAGTCAGTCCGGAGAGGGGAGAGATTTGATATTTGATGTCTGTGGCCACATGCGTACATGCGAGTGGTTGTAACATGGCCGCAGAGATCAGAGAGCCGTCTGGCTTTTTAATTTCTCCCTGCACGAAACCATATGACCGTCCTTTAACTGGCCAGCTGATGCGGATGCTGACAGTCGGAGGGCCAGACGCTGACCCGCAGCATGCGAGGCCGGGAAAGCGTCCGACAAAATGCTACACAGCTTTTGACAGCTTCCTCCCTCTTCCTCTCTCTATCTGTCCCTTCGGAGCAGGACCTGGTGGGTGTTTTGTCTGGGTCAGGTTTACAGTAGATCTAAGCACCACCGAGCCCGACCTGGACGGCTAATTGGAAAAAGGTTTGCATGTTATGAGGCCCGCAGAGAGCGCTTTCAGCACCTCCGCATCGACCGAGGAACGAAATCACACAGGGAGGCACGTAGGTGAAGCAGATGCACTCGTGCGCACGTGTGCGGGGAGACGTCCTCCGCGCTCTGCGCACATGCAGCCACAAACATCACGTTTTTCAGCGCCATAAAATTAAGAAGAAACTTTTGGCGCGGCGCTCGCATTGCTGAGTGACATGAGTGAGGAAATGGGAAAGGCAAAAGTTGAGTGTTCGGCTACATATGTTTGGCACGAGCATCGTCATTTGAGAATACTCTCCCATTATGCATCCCGAATATATGTATACATGTGTTGTTTCTGAAGGACGATAAATACACGCAGGTATACGCGTCCTCTTGCACTCTCAGGGAAATGTACAGCTCCTTTCCTGGGTTGAAAACATCCTCGCTAATGGACTGCACGAAAATCCCACGTTGTTGGCATAAATCATACTGTTGTTACATCGTACTGCTGCACGTTTCCTGAAACCGTACGTTCACCTTGGTCGTGCACCTGGAAGCACGGGACTTTCGTGACAGGCAATAAAATGTCAGAGAACATCGCTCCCGCTGTACTCGACGCGTGATCTTTCACAGGCAATTTTAAATCCACTGTGTCATTTGAGCTCTGATTCCCATCACGGATCACTGAGGAGGCACGCTCTGCGCATATTGGCCTGTCCGATGAATACGGCCCATTACATAAATCTCTCATCACCCCGAGGCCTTTGTGTCTCTGCCCAGCAGGTGAACAAGAGGTCTTGAACTTGGCACAAATAGAAAGACTTTGAAGGCTTTACTTTTGGGCAGACACGCCGCCCCAGCCTCCAGCAATATTGGGATGGAGAAACAATGTAAAACTGTCGGGCTTCGTCATTAAGTGGAAAAAAAGACAAAGGGCAAAAATGACAGAATTAGCTTATTTGCAAAGGACAAATTCACTGTTCACTGCGTTAGCATCCAGGTGTTAGCATTTAGCTTGAAGCACTATTGTGCTAATGTACAGCTTGGTAGATTCGTTAGCAGGGCAAGTTTCTATGAGCTAAAATTGTATTATATGTTATTTATTATACCTTTTTTTTAATTATATATATATTTTTAAATGTAAAGGACAGAGTAGCAAAGCAAACGCATTAGAATAAATAATTATTGACAGGTATGGTATATCTGCTCTGTCTAGATGATGAGCAGCTAAGCGTTTTAGTGGAAATCTTCAAATCTCAAATGTTGAGGGGAAGATTAAATATTCAATCTTCCGTGAACTGCATAAATTTTGCTGTGCATAAGAGGAACACTCAACTATGCAAGAATTATCATGTGTCATCCTCAGAGAATATTCGTGGATAACGTAAGTCTTGCCTGGTAAAACTACCCCAAAGCCTTTTTTGCTATTTTGCAATGAAACGTGTAACTGACACTGATATAGGTTAAGGCATTGGGTTCAACGCACACAATAAGCCTTTTATTTGGAAATATTTCAAAGACTGCATAGAATTTATAGCCGCCGCATGGAAATATAGGCAATAATGCCCCATCACGCATCTCCCACTTCGGGAAGTTTTCATAAACCTCGGTCCACCCATCAGATTCCAGTCAGTCTCATTTTCCAGTGTGACAGCTTGAGGTGTTTTATATGGAAAAGTCATACTCACGGACCTGAAATGCCTAGCCTGCATAATCAGACATCCAGACCCCTTTACAATCACATTCATTGGTGCGAAAGGTGCTTGAAGCGGGCGGATAATAAATGACTTTCTGAAGACAAAAAAAAAAAAAAAAAGCCTCCGGGCGAACCTGGTGTCTAGATTTATGCTGGGATATTATCTGGGATATCGTGCTTTAAAAGTGAGATAGACGGCCTGAGTGGGGGACATGCGTCATCAGAAGTGCTCCGCTCTAATCAATGTACGGAGTGTGTTTTGTCGCTTTGAGATTTTGATGCGACACACACGCGCGCATGGTCGGTTCATGCTTGGCAGAGACGGGCGGTGATATCCCGTCCAGTGCAGCTGGTGTACAGCCTCTAGGCAGCCCTGTGCTCTGGGAGGGAAGCCTGGTTTGATTTTAGTCCAGGGCAAACCAGGACTTTCGCATTCCTGCTTTTCAATTGGAATTAACGTATTTGTTACTGCCTGGGAGACTGATATAAATATATGCTTACATATGTGCATTTGGAGTTAAAGGTCCTGGAATAATGAAATCTAAGGTGAGGTGCCGTTTGCCCTCGGGGCCCGCGAGTGTAATATTACATGACACTTTTTTTCTTCTTCTCCTTCTTTCTCTCCCACTCGTTCTCCCCGCTCTTCTCGCATCTTCAAGCGAGGCCGCTCTGAGCTGGAAAGTTCTGCCGCTGTTACATAAACGCCTGCTCGAGCGGCTGCAGGGTCAGGAGGGAGAAAAACAAGACAAAAAAAAGTCGAGCGTATTGTGGGAAAGTGAGGCGCAAAGATAAAAAGGGATCTGGAACGGGTGGAAAAAAAAAACCTGTAGCGTCAGGAACGTCTAGAAACTCCTCTTCATCAGATCTTGGAGAAGGGAGGAAGAACAAAAGAGCGGGAGGAAATTGGAAGCAGAGTGGAGGCAGCTTAGCAGCTCCCATCCAAAAAGCCTGGAAGAAAGGCAAGGAGGAAAAACTGAAAACAAGGCATTAAATGGCTCGGCGGCGTCCAGGGCTCCGGCTGAAGCCCTCGCGGAACCAGCCAGGTCACTGCTGATACAGAAAAGAGACCCAGCTTTGGACAAATTTCAACCTGACATGTCCTTCCTGCCGAGAAGATGTTTTCTTTGTTAACACGAATCCCTCGCCATGCTGGTGATCCAAACTTTTATTGTGCGGGTTAGCTGGATCGGATCCACACTGTTATTTTATTTTGATCCCAGCGCGTGTGACTAGCTTTGTTTCTCATTTCGCCCTTCCTGCCAAACACTCCTGGTGACCCAAACATAACTCCGAGAGGCCCAACCGCGGTGCTCGCTTTCGGGTCGGGTGTTCGGCCCCCGCGCTGAACGGCCGAGCGGAGCATGAGTTATTAGATTTATAGGAAGTGCTCAACAGTTTGTCTGGAAGTGGGTGATGATTCATATTCCAAATGGCTTGCAGATGCCGAAGCAGATTTCGCCGGGTACACACTGTGACTGAATAACAAATCAACCCGTAATTACCTCTCAAAACCACATCCACGTTTATTTACCGAGGTGTTTACGCACATTAATCCCGAACCGACGTCCCCTCGAACCGCAAACATCGCACTTTCACCGAGTGGGGGGTGGGGAGGGGGGGGGGTGAAAGTGTGGGAGCAGACAAGCGCGGAGCCCGTGAGTTATGTAACGACAGCTCTCGTGCCCATGTGAGCATCTCTTCAGGTGCGCACCAGAGACTAGCTCATTAAATCAACCGCTTCTTCCCACCGCTTCACTGCCCGGGAACATTATTCAGTCTGTCTGGGTCTCTCTTTTTTTTTTTCAACTTTTAACCACGAGCACACTTGTTTGCTGACTCACTGCATTCTCTCCCTCAAAGAGTGCTGTCCATCCTGCTGTCATCTCCGCTCTTTCCACTGACCAGACGCGCAACACACACACACACACAC